>JALGBA010001410.1:872500-880882 GCA_023970755.1 Azemiops feae
TCTATATATATTGAACTAAACATTCCACTAATCTTCAAATCCCTCTGTTAACCATCTGTTATTGTATTTAGCATGTAGAAAGTCCACAAAAGGTTTCCAGTCTCCTATATAGCTGTCTAGTCCATTATCTCCAATCAAAATAGTTAATTTTGCCAGTTGTTCACTGTAGCTGTTAAATTAGTCCAACAGTTATTAAGTGAATCTGGCTTCCCAATGGATTTTGCTTGCCAGAAAGTCACAAAAGGGTATCACGTTGACCCCGGGACCTGCAACCGTCATAAATATGAGTCAGTTGCCAAGTGTCTGAATATTGATCACATGATCATGGGGATGCTACAATGGTCGTGTGAAAAATGGTCATACGTTGTCAGGGAATTGTGCAGCAGGTGTTCAAATGGAGTCAGAGACCGTGACACAAACTTGTAGTTTTTATATAAATAAATATATTTTATATTTATATTTACACTAAACAAGATAGTTAGGCCCATCACTACATCATGAGGTAAACCGTCAAGTAAAACATAGAACAGCATACAGAGCATACAGAAGAAAAAGGCGGGAAAAAGGGAAACTCCCCCTTCTCATCCAGCAACCAATCATAACGTAGATTGCCTCACGCAGGAGCCCTCACTCTCCAACCAATCAACTACAACTGTGTGTTCTGGCCCATTATACACTTTACTGTTACAACTATTAAATTAAATATCTTAACATAAGTCACTTTTTTCAGTGCCATTGTAACTTCAAACGGTTACTAAACGAACCGTTATAAGGACTATCAATATCGTGGTTCCTGTATTTTTGTGTTTCAGTGTCCGCCAAAGTTGCATTTCCCAAATCTTATTTCTTCTGGTTGTTTTCTTCCTAGAATTTCTCTGGTTTTGCATCTAAGTGATTCATTCCATACTGGAATCAAATACCCGGAATTTGATAAATGTTTATTTGTTGATCAATTGATTTGTATTGTTCTTTTATGGATGCTCTTTTTTTTTTCCCTAAAGAGATCTTTTGGACATTTTAAATTCCATTTTGGTGACCCACAGGTATATGCAGATGAGAAGATTTAAGTAGTATATGATTAGGAAAAATAAAGTCCTTACCGCAAAGGTTCTTAACATGGGCTCCATGGACCTTGAAGAGGTTCTCCAGGAGACAGAAGGACCGTGAATTTGGATGGGAAAAGAAAATAACTTTATTTTCAATGTGTTGCTTGATGGAGTATTAGGGGTTTTTTTTTAATTTTTGTTTTGTTCAAAAGATTAAAATACAAAATGCTAAAGAAAAAAACAGAGACAAAACAAAACTAAACAAAAACATTTTAAAAAGCGAATTCATAAAAACAAAGGACAAAAACACCCATTATCTCCCCTAGCTGAACACCGACCAATCTATGGCAACAATAATAACTCCCACCTTTGCAAGCAGGCCCAAAATTTATAAGCTTCTACCGCTATTTGCATCCCAATGGACTTGTCATACATTACATATCTGAGAGAGAAAAATAGTTCACAGGTTAAACACCAGCGAAGTTAAAGTTCAAAGCGCCCTGTTAAAACAACATGAGTTATTTTTAAAATATTTTGATAGCCATGTTTGAACACCATAGGAGTTGATAGGTTTCATCAGACATTCAAAGGGGTCCAAAGTTACACGGTTGTTCATGCTGCCATCAAGGTTTGTCTAAACCAGCTTCTTTTCTTTCTAGAGAAGCACCTCCAACAGTGAAAATGAGGAAGAATCGGTGAGTTTTCGTTTGGATGTTTTTCTCTTCGGAAAAGGGCCGCTTCTCCTTCCCACTTCGCAGTTAACCATTAGCAGAAGATCAATCCTGCCGTTTGCTTAGGATTTCTTGTTTTTCCTCTCCAGCGGGAAAACAGAATATTATTAACCTGGTGCTTTTTATTGTGCAATGTTGTCACGGGATGCTTAAGCGACAACGGAGAAAAGGTTTCAGCTCGGGCAAAGCAAGTCAAGGCCTTTATGGCTTGTAAGGAAGGAAGGAAAAAAGGAAGAGGAAAAAGTGCAGGGTAAAAGGAGAAAAAGAAAGAAAAGCATTGACGTCCAACTCTTTTTAGCGCAATAAGATAAAGTAATAAAATTGCAGCCTCAACTTTTTTACTTTTGCATGATTTCTCTAGCCATTTCTATAACAACAAGCCTATCTAATCAGCAAAACCCAAAATCAAAGTTTCATTTTTCCCCCCCACCTCAAGCACAAAGTCCAGAAATGGTTTCCAAGTAGAAACAAAGTTGGTTGTATTCTTTTCTTTAATTAAAGCAAACAGTTTAGCCATCTCTGCTAACTCCATCAGTTTTTGCAGCCATTCATCCATTTGTGGGAATTAAGATAATCCTTGAACCAATCTTGACTCCCTGTGACCACCTAGATTAGTTCCTGCTACTGCCTTGGCAATATTTTGGAAGTGGTTTGACCTAGTCTTCTTGTGCCTAGGACTGAGAAAGAGGGATTGATCTAAAGTCATCCAATTGGCTTTGTGCCTAAAGCAGGACTAGAACTCACTGTCTCCTGGTTTCTAGTCTGGTGCCTTAATCACTGCCCCAAGCTTGCTCTCTCTGCAAATTTAGCTGCTTGAATATTAATCAGTGATATGATTTGGACCTGTTTCTGGTTCCATTTCCAAAAGCCCTGTGAAAATGGAACAAATAGCATCAGTAATGAATCTCAATGTTGGGTCCAAAGGGTGTCTATGGTGTGCACATATATAAAAAAAAATTCAAGATAAGTATTAGAGCTTTGATCATGTCAGAAAAATAATTTGGGTTCTAACTTGAACCAGGATTGCACAGGAATAAATCAAAATGAAATCCAGACAGCTGTGAAGAAAGGAGATTTATTGGTGTGAGTCTTAAGGGGTGTGGATGTGTATCATGCTGGCTATGATTATGTATACATGTTGCCCCAAGAAAGGGTTGATTAAATCAAGTGATGTGGATTGGGTCTCTTTGTTTGAATGGTGAATGTTATTAATTATGTTTACATTGTATTAATTGAGTTTTGTATGTTTGCTTGTGTGTGTTTACAATTTGAAATAAGTGTTTAATTAATTCTTATGTTTATTGTAAATTTAAAGGATTTCAGAGGCTGTATAATCCATAACTGTGTTGAAAACTTGGGTTAGTTAACATATGATTTCCTATACAATATTTCTAACACAGCTGTATAAATTTATAAATTCATCCTGCAATCATGTAGCTGGTACACCTGGCATCGTGACTTGTTCTATCTAAAATCTCCCTCTGATTGGATCTCAATGTTTAATCAAGTCAACAATAAAATTGCCATAAGGATATTTGTGGGACCATATTTGGAATCCCAGTTCTGCTTTTGTTGACCCTTCCTGCCATGTATTCATCATTTCAGATTCTTGGTGATGACAAAATAGTCCTCCACAGCTACAAGATCCAGTCCACCATCACGTCCCGCATGGCCAATACGATGGTCCAGACCAAAGTGGAAAACAGAGCCAAGCACTCACAGAATCTGGCCTTTGACGTCCAGATCCCCAAAGGGGCCTTTATCCACAATTTTACTATGTAAGTTGGAGCAAAACTAGTTCATCCATTTAATTTTCTCATAGGCTGAATAGGTTTATCCTAGACCTAGGCTAAGCAGGTTGGAGGTTTGTACTTTCCAACTTGCAAGATTGATGTCAGCCTTCCCAGGTACTCTGTTCTGTTCTGTTCTGTTCTGTTCTGTTCTGCTCTGCTCTGCTCCATTCCATATTCTATTCTGTTTTATTCCATTCCCTTCTGTTCCCTTCCCTTCCCTATTCTATTGTTCTGTTCTGTTCCCTTCCCTTCCCTTCATATTCTGTTCTGTTCTGTTCCATTCCCTTCCCTTCCCTTCCCTTCTATATTCTGTTCTGTTCTGTTTTGTTCCCTTCCATACTCTACTCTGTTCTGTTCTATTCCATTCTCTTCTGTTCCCTTCCCTCCCATATTCTATTGTTCTGTTTGGTTCTGTTCCGTTCCGTTCCCTTCCATTCCATTCCATTCCATTCCATTCCTTTCCCTTCCATATTCTATTCTATTCTGTTCTGTTCCCTGTTCCATTCCATTCCTTCCCTTCCATATTCTATTCTGTTCTGTTCTATTCCGTTCCCTTCTGTTCTCTTCTCTTCCCTTCTTTATTCTATTCCATTCCATTCCATATATTCTATTCTATTCTATTCTATTCTATTCTATTCTATTCTATTCTATTCTATTCTATTCTATTCTACTCTACCCTACCCTACCCTACCCTACCCTACCCTACCCTACCCTACCCTACCCTACCCTACCCTACTCTACTCTATTCTATTCTATTCTATTCTATTCTATTCTATTCTATTCTATTCTATTCTATTCTATTCTATTCTATTCTATTCCTAATTCCATCCCTTGCTCTGTAAATTCCACCCCATGTTCTGTTCTGTGTTCTGTTCTCATAGCTGCCCATCTCACAAGTGACTGATTCTGGGTGCTGTTTTTGCTTCTTTTCTGTTCTACAGGAATGTCAACGGCATCACTTTTACTAGTTCAATTAAGGAAAAATCTGCCGCTCGAAGTCAGTATGCCCAGGCTAGGGCCAAAGGTAAAGCTGCTGCGATCCTAAGGTAGGTAACCCTGGTTGCAGTGATCAGCCTTTCCTCCATTCCCTTTGCCCTGCCATGGAGGACAGAGACGGTCCAGCACCTCTGGACTACTTTCTCTATTTTAAAGCCTGGACACGGTCAACAGCCATACGGGTAGTTCTCAACTTACAATCACAATTGAACCCCAAATTGTCGTTGCTAAGCAAGACAGTGGTTATATGTGTTTTGCCCCATTTTACCACCTTTCTTGCCATAGTTGTTAAGTGAATAACTGCAGTTGTTAAGTTAGTAACATGGTTGTTAAGTGAAACTGGCTTTCCCATTGACTTCGCTTGTCAGAAGGTTGCAAAAAGGGATCACGTGACCCCCCCCAAGGACACTGCGACCGTCATAAATATGAACCAGTTGCCAAGCATCCAAATTTTGATCACAGGACCATGGGGATGCTGCAATGGTTGTAAGGGTGAAAAATGGTCATAAGTTACTTTTTTCAGTGGCGTAACTTCGAGGAGTCATTAAGGGAATGGTTGTAACTTGAGGACTACCTGTATTTGGAATATTCCCCTTTCTCCCTTTACTCAATTGTACTTTAAGCACTCAATTGCACTTAAATGGGGGTACTTTGACATCTTTATTTCAATACTGACAATAATAATTTGTGTACTTAAATGCAGGAGCAACGCTTTTGACATGGAGAACTTCAAAGCCGAACTCAGCGTCCCAGGTGGGACCAAAGTCCAGTTTGAAATTCATTACCAGGAGTCCATCCGGAGGAAATTATCCTCCTACGAACACCTTATCCCAGTGCAGCCAGGCAGGCTGGCTAAACACTTGGAGGTAAAGAACAAGAAATGGCTGAAATAGTTGAGGTGAAATGTGACTTTTAGCAGCTTAAAAATTCCTCCAGCTGCCTGTACCAGACTTTCAGCAGGATTATTGGGCATACAGGCAGTCCTCAACTTACAACAGTTCATTAGTGATTGTTCAAAGTTACAACAGCACTGAAAAAAGGGACTTATGACTGTTTCGCACACTTAGGACCATTGCAGCATCCCATGGTCACGTGATCAAAATTCAGAGGCTCGGCAACTGGCATGTACTTATGACAGTTGCAGTGTCCCGGGGTCATGTGATCCCCTTTGGCGACCTTCTGACAAGCAAAGTCAATGGGGGAAGCCAGGTTCACTTAACAGTCAGGGTAATAACTTACCAACCGCAGTGATTCACTTAACAAGTCTGGCAAGAAAAGTCACAAAATGGGGCAAAATTCACATAACAAGTGTCTCACTTAACAACAGAAATTTTGGCTCAATTTTGGGTCGAGGACTACCTGTATAGGCACTCCTTCCTTAACAACCTATCCTTTAGTGACCATTTGAAATCACGATGGATCCCCCAAAAGCTATTTACAACCTGGTTCTGGAGTTCCGATGGGGACACACACACACACACACACACACACACACACACAAATACACACACATTCATATGACTGTATTTTGTGTGCTTGGCAGCTGCCTCACTTTTACGTCCGATTGCAGTATTTTGTAGTCATGCAATGCAATTTGCAAGAGAAATAAATGGACACACTCAGTGGTGGGATTCAGCCGGTTCGCACCGGTTCAGCAGAACCGGTAGCTAAATTTTGCTGCATTCGGAGAACTGGCTGGTTTCCAGAAGTCCAGTCTAGGCCTCGGAGGCCTGGAGGAAGCCTCTCAGGCCTAGAATGGCCTGCCGGAAGTGCATGGATGCCACTTCCAGAAGTCCGTTCTAGGCCTCGGAGGCCTCCCAGGCCTAGAACGACCCACCGGAAGTGCATGGATGCCACTTCCAGAAGTCCGTTCTAGGCCTCAGAGGCCCAGGCCTGCATCGAAAAAGAGAACCGGTTGTTCACGTATTTGAATTCCACCACTGGACACGCTTAATGACCGTGGCATTCACTTAACAACCACCACATTCACATTACGACCGTGATGTTCACTTAACAACCACCGCAAAAATAAGATTGTAAAATCAGGTTGGTCGCGTGAGTACCTTGACTTATAACCGTGATGACTTATAATGAAAATTCCAGGCTCCGTTAGACTTGTAGGGTGAGGTCTGCCTTCAGACCTGTTGGACAAAAAGTCCCCTCCGACAGAGATGTCCTATTTCTGTACTTCTGATATTTTATTCTCATCTCTCTTCTATCCCACTGCCCTAGGTTAACATCCACATTGTCGAACCACAGGGGATTAGTTTTGTCAACGTTCCTAATGCACTTGGTGAGCAGTTTATTGATGCAACTATAGTCAACAAAGGAGAGAAAAAGGTAAAACTAATTATTCTTTGAGGGGGGAAAAAGGATCTTCAGCTATGACTACTTAAGAATCCAAGATGGTTTGGTTATCCAGCGAGGAGTCAAAAAAAATCAAGATGGTGTTTGATTTTCTTTCTCCTTCCCCTTTACTCCGCAGATGCTTCTGGTTGAATTGGAGCACAGACTTCGTGTTAGCTTTGATTTTTAAGATTGAAATTGAAATGTCTATGGAGATTCTCAAATCATCCAGGTCATGGTTGTCCCCAAAGTGCTTTTTCAAACGGAAACCGGACTTTGTTTTTCCCTGAAGACGTTTCGCTTCTCATCCAAGAAGCTTCTTCAGTTCTGACTGAAGGGTGGAGGATGGATACACCTCCAAGTGGCCTCGGTGACTCTCAGAAAGAGTGCTAATGACCAGATGGCTGCAAGGAATATAAATCCTCCCATTCTCCGCCATTCAGTCAGAACTGAAGAAGCTTCTTGCATGAGAAGTGAAACGTCTTCAAGAAAAAAAACAAAGTCCAATTGCTTTTTGAAAAAGCACCTTTGAGTTGGAAAGTGCCTGAGACTAATATAGAGGCTTAGATCTTTGAGAATTCTGCTGCAAACTGGCCCGTGTTACAATTCCTCCAGAAATGTGTAAATTCGAACATAGCTATTTTTCAGATTCCATGTTATTTTGCAGAAGATTGTATCAAAATAAAGAGGGAAATGCATTTAGGAATAAAGGTCTGGAAGGAAAATGCAACTGAATATGAATATATAAGCGTGATCTGTAAGCAGATTAAGTTATCAGGGGTAGGCTTGCAAATTAATGTGGAAACAGGATAAAAATAAGGTATTCTCACATTAACAGCGTATACAAACAAATTAATAGTCATACAAACTGGAAATCTTCTGAATATTCTTACCAGATTGTAGAAACTAAACAGGGAACATCTTACCTACTATATAATTAATACTAATTTTGCTTTTTGTTATTCTGTTCTTGTTCTTGAGTAAGGTTATGCAGCATTTTAAATGACCACATTCCATTATTGAATAGGTTCTCACCTTTTACTTAATTTTCAAAGGCACCCCTCCCCCCTTTTTGAGCAACAGTTGCAAAATTAATTTCAGCACTTCCACAGATGTTTTGTTGTTTTCCCTTTGTAATCCCTGTGTGGACTGGAAGGGAATTTGGGGAATGAAGGAACAGAATCCTCAAAAGTAAAATATGCCATAGTTTCCAATATTCAGTATACTATTACTTGCAGTCCTTGACTTACGACCATTCATTTAATGACCGTTTGAAGTTACAACGGCATTAAAAATGTGATTTACAACCAGTCCTCATACTTACAACCATAATAATAATAATAATAATAAAGTTATATAATAATAATAATAATAAAGTTGGAAGGGACCTTGGAGGTCATCGAGTCCAACCCCCTGCTCAGGCAGGAAACCCTATACCATTTCAGACAAATGGCTGTCCAGTCTCTTCTT
>JALGBA010001411.1:0-299849 GCA_023970755.1 Azemiops feae
GGGGTACCTTGCTCAATAGTAGTAACTGTGAGAGGGATCTCGGAGTCCTAGTGGACAATCACTTAAATATGAGCCAGCAGTGTGCTGCAGCTGCCAAAAAAGCCAACACAGTGCTAGGCTGCATTAACAGAGGGATAGAATCAAGATCACGTGAAGTATTAATACCACGTTACAATGCCTTGGTAAGGCCACACTTGGAATACTGCATCCAGTTTTGGTCACCACGATGTAGAAAGAGTACAGAGAAGAGCAACAAAGATGAGTAGGGGACTGGAGGCTAAAGCATATAAGGAACGGTTGCTGGAATTGGGTATGTCTAGTTTAATGAAGAGAAGGACAAGGGGGGACATGATAGCAGTGTTCCAATATCTCAGGGGCTGCCACAAAGAAGAGGGAGTCAAGCTATTCTCCAAGGTGCCTGAAGGCAGGAGAAGAAGCAACGGATGGAAACTAATCAAGGAGAGAAGCAACCTGGAACTATGGAGAAACTTCCTGACAGTTAGAACAAATAAGAACAATTAACCAGTGGAACAACCTGCCTCCAGAAGCGGTGAATGCTCCAACACTGGAAGTTTTTAAGAAGAGACTGGACAGCCATTTGTCTGAAATGGTATAGGGTTTCCTGCCTGAGCAGGGGGTTGGACTCGATGACCTCCAAGGTCCCTTCCAACTTTATTATTATTATTATTATTATTACTAGTACCGCCTTACAAAGCCCTAGTAAGACCACACCTGGAATACTGCAGCCAATTTTGGTCACCATATCAGAAAAAAGATGTTGAGAGCTTGGAAAAAATTCAGAGAAGAGCAACTAAGATGATCAATGGCCTGGAGGCTAAAACATACGAAGAACGGCTGCGGGACTTGGGTTTGGCTAGTCTAAAGAAAAGAAGAAATAGGGGAGACATGATAGCAGTGTTCCAGTATCTGAGGGGCTGCCAGAAGGCAGAGGGGGTCAGCTTGTTCACCAGAGGGAAGGATGAGAAACAATGGTTGGAAACTGATCAAAGAGAGAAGCAACCTGGAATCAAGGAGAAACTTCCTGACAGTGAGGACAATCAACCAGTGGAACAGCTTACCCCCAGAAATCATGGGCGCTCCATCACTGGAAATTTTTAAGAAGAGACTAGACAATCACCTGTCTGAGGTGGTATAGGTTCTCCTGCTTGAGCAGGGGGCTGGACTAGAAGACCTCCAAGGTTGCTTCCAGCTCTATTCTATTCTATTCTATTCTATTCTATTCTATTCTATTCTATTCTATTCTATTCTATTCTATTCTATTCTATTCTATTCTATTCTATCTATTCCATTCCATTCCATTCCATTCCATTCCATTCCATTCTATTCTATTATGTTTGCTGAGATGGGCAGCTAAATAAATTTGATGAATAAATATATAACATAATCAAACATTCTTAATAAAAATTATACTATATATAAAAATCCCATATGAAACTTAGCTACATATATTTTGATCAGCTAGAAATTTCAGAGAATTGTTTTTTTCCGATCCATCAGTCTTTTGGCATTGCTTTATTAAAACTTAAAACGCATATATGTATTATGTAAACACACATATATGTATGTATATAAACACATACATACTAATTAACAATGGAGACTTTAATATTAAGTAATTTAGTTTAAGAACAAAAACTTTATTATATAATAAATATCTTGGTGCAAGTCGTTGTGGATTTTTTTCCTTTCCAATATTAACTTTGAATGAAAATGCCAAATAATTTTAATGCTTGAAACATTGCTATCGTAAATTGTAGCTAATAGGAATAGAATATTTATCTTTTTTTCCTTTTATTTACAGTAGTCCAGGTTATCTAAATAATAGAATGCCAAGAATTTTAAATTATATCTTATAAATGTCATGGTATTGAAATAATATAATGTATCAAGATTTATAACAACAGAGTAAAAAAAGAAAAAGAAATGCAGCCAGGGTCCATTCTGGATGAAATCCAAGAACACAGGATTTGTAAAAGATGTTGGGAAGCTAAGCAAGGGGACATGGTTGGCATCAGCATTGCAGGATTCGCAAATGTAAAACAAACAAAGAGCTTAAGAGAAATTCAAATGCGCCTTTAACTTAGCAAACCACAGGTTGATCTTGGCACATGAACTATTATTATTTTGCACATGAACTATGCCTAGGCCAGGGGTAGGCAACCTTGGCTCTTTTATAACTCGTGGACTTCAACTCCCAGAATTCCTGAGCCAGCATGGCCTGCTCAGGAATTCTGGGAGTTGAAGTCCACGAGTCATAAAAAAGCCAAGGTTGCCTACCCCTGGCCTAGGCAGAATGAAAGATCTGACTTCTGACAAGTCAGAAGTAAGAGAGAGGGGGGAGGGGAGGGAGAGAGAGAGAGAGAAAAAAATATATATATTCCGGTTCTTTTTCCTCTAACACAGGATAGCTACCATAGTTAGATATTATTAATTTACCTCATTTATTCAGCTGAAGTGGGAAAGGAGAGCTAGGTTCCTAATAAACATGGTTATTTTGCTTCAGGTCATTGTTTATTTTTAATGGAGCTATTTCTTTTTCATATAACTAGGAAAAAACTTCCGCGAAGGTAGTTGTCTATCTGATTTTTTCACACAATGCTCAGCACAATAATTGATATTCTTCACCTGTGCACTGAATACGTACTCATTCATCTATTTCATGCCCTTTAGCATCTAGAGCAGGGGTGTCAAACTGCCGGCCCGCAGGCCGGTTTCATCATACCGAAGCCGCACCCACCCCATTGCCGGCAATGCGAAAAGAGTTGCGATACGTCACGACACGTCACGTGACATGGCGAGTTTGACACCCATGATCTAGAGTCAACATGCAGGTAGTCCTTGACTTACAACCCTTCATTTAGCAACTGTTTGAATTTACAACAGCACTGAAAAAAAGTTACTTGCAACCAGTCCTCACACTTGCACAACACTCCCATGGTCTTGCAATCAAAATTTGGGCACTTGGCAACCGAAGTGTATTTACAGTGGTTGCGGTGTTTCGGGGTCAGGTGATTGCGAACTTCCCAGCTGGCTTCTGAGAAGCAAAGTCCATGAGGGAAACTGGATTGCTTAACAATTGTGTGATCCATTTAACAACTACAGTATAATGATTCACTTAACCACTATGGCAAATGAAGTCATAAAATTGGGTGCAACTTGCTGAACAACTGCCTTGCTTAACATTGAAATTTTATTATTGTTGTTGTTGTTGTCTAGTCAGACATAAAAATGAAGGGAACATTGTTTGAGCATCATCATGGCTGCCATTCTAGACTCTTTTCACCACACTCCGCAGACACCCTTGGACATTTTCAAGTTGGCAGGTGTTCATGGTAGGGATTCTGACTCTAGGATCATCTGCTTGGCCACCAGGAGAAGAACATGTTGATGAAATCAGCCATGATTTTTTTATAATGTCATGAGTCAACTGATCAGACTTCTTGTGTCAAAGTGTGCCATACTGTGACATTTAAGTTATAATATGGCGAAACAAAGACCAAACTCTGTATTTTATTTAAAAGGGACTCGTTAATGCTAATTGAGAACAGATTTTTTTGTACAGAAACTGTATACAGGTAATCCTCAACTTACGACCACAATTGAGCCCAAAATTTCTGAAACATTTTTAAGTGAATTTTGCCCCATTTTATGACCACAGCTGTTAAGTGAATCAATGCACGTGTTAAATTAATAACATGGTTGTTAAGTGAATCTGGCTACCCCATTGACTTTGCTTAGAAGAAGGTCACAAAAGGGATCACATGACCCCGGGATGCTGCAACCGTCATAAATATGAGTCAGTTGTCAGGCATCTGAATTTTGATCACATGACCATGGGGATGGTTGTAAGTGTGAAAAACGGTCACAAGTCACTTTTTTCAATGATGTCACTTTGAATGGTCACTAAATGAACTGTTCTAAGTCCAGGACTACCTGTATGCACACACTTTAAAAAGTACCATATTTTTCATAATGTTTTAACAGCCTATAGAAAAACAACTTGGAGAAACTTCTTCATATCAGTTATGAATTAATCTATTCTCTTTAATCTATTCTCTTTAGTCTATTAAGACTTTTACATTTAATACATGCCTTGACAATGACTCCAATGCAACTTTTGAAAAATAACCTACAAGTCTGTAATTGCCACAGATCCTAGATGTGTTTATTTCAAAGACCTGTGTTTCTGTTTTCAAATTTTCCGCATTTTATGTCATTTTGTATTCCATTACTCTATCCTGGAATAAAGGGAATACCATAATGACTCTGTATTATTTTTTGCACACGGTATTAGATCAACTCCTTGAGCCTAAGAATTTTTGGCAGAACTACACAGCAAAATAAGCCACATAATATATGAATGCTCCATCAATGCAGTAAATAAATGCATTCCTACATAAATAAAAGACACACAGGGAGTGTCTTTTAAACCTCACTCGTCTTGCCAACTCTTACCCCAATGGCTCCCACTTCTGTAGACTTACAGTTTTACAAATTCATTACAATTAAAAGATATCACAAGGAAAGAGAAACTCAGCCATATTTCACTTTCCTTCTTGGAGAAAGTGTGTGTGTGTGTGTGTGTGTGTGTGTGTGTGTGTGTGTGTGTGTGTGTGTGAGAGAGAGAGAGAGAGAGAGAGAGAGAGAGAGAGAGAGATTTTGCTAAAATCATCAAAACCAATATTTTAATAAATATTTAAATACATGAGCAAGTGAAGAATAATTATAGGTAAGTGGTCTGTTAAATAATAAGCATGTTAGTAAAGGAAAAAGTTATGGAAGAGTGTAAGAAACATCGATCCTTCTATGCATAAGCCACCACACAATCTACCTTGTCCTGCTCCAGGAGCTGCTACAAGCAAGAAAGGTTTATATACCCATTTATAAATGAGCTCTTATCTAGCCACCTTTCTTGAAATAGTAATATGTCAAATTCAGCAATGTAATTCAGGAAAGCAAAGCCTTTGTATTTAGCATTCTGGCCTGCAATATTCCATGAAAGAAATGTTAGGGTTTTAGAGGTGTCCAAATGTTATTCTGAGTTCCCAGGAGTGGCTATTGTAAGAGCCAGCTCCTCCAGAACCCTGGGAAATAAGTTGGTACGTACTTACATACAGTTAAGATCAACTGTCAGAGGAATGAGCGAATTTGTGGTGCCAGAGAAAGCAGTATAAATACCAGAAGAGAAAATTCCAAGTAAAAGAGGTAAAACCAGACTTCTGACTCTGAATGATTGCTGCTGTTGTTTTCTTCTTACCTTGTGAATTTGTGTCTAGCTCTATGGTCTCAGGAAAATTCAGGTTGTGTTAAGAAGATTCAGGTTGTGTTAAGAATATACTGAGATATCTTGGGGCAACCAAGAATTATAATTTTCAAATTATGTGAAATTCATTTCACTTTGGCCAGATTTCCCCTTTGGTCGGTTCTGGGTGCCACACTTTAAAAAGGTTTCAGAGAAAAGTGAACAAGTTCATAAATGGACAATGGAGATGAACATAGGTCCCCAAACCCCAAACCTATGAAGGTAGATTGAAGGACCTGTGTGTTGTATGTTCAGCCTGGACAAAAGATGATTGAAAGGGAATATAATAGCAGTCCTCAAATATCTGGATGGATATAGCCAGGACCTTTCTCTTTTACAGCATAATGCAGACACAGAATCATGGTTAGAAAATATATGAAGGTAAGAAAAAAAAAACCTAATATTAACAGCAGCTTGAAAGTATAACCAATTATCCAGAAAGATGGTGAATACCTCTTTACTGAATATGTTCAAGCAGAGACTGGACAGCCATCTGTATGGGGTGCTTTAATTTTGACTGGGTTAGATTCAGTGCTCTGTATGGCATTGATTTAATTATTTATGATTCTGTGGAGGATCTTTTGTAATTAAAAGAAGGGATGTTTCAGGACATCAGAGCTGTTTTATTCTGGTTAACAGTAATAGATAAAGAAAGGCAGAGTACTTCATTAGCATCCTCACTAACAGAACAGGCCCTGGCCTCATCATTAATGATGTTGCTGAGATTCTTAATTATCTGCTCTGATGCTAGAGCACTTCTACATTATCAGCATTTTTTTACTCATCATTCTTTCAAAGCAGTTAGAAATGTCTTGTAATTGTTTTCAGCCCTGTTGGCTTTGAAACATCATATGCCAAGCAGAGCTTTCTCCAATTGATCATCCTGAAGTACCAGCAAGCACAAGAAGACCAACTCTGCTCTTGTTCAAATAAATTGCAATGGAGCTAGAAAAGGCTTATAAAACAAGCTGACATTTAATCAAATAGGATGTGAGTCTAAAATATTCATGTAGCTAATGTTTATGCACACACCTTTTGGTCCCTAATTTTTGGTCATACTTTTTAAAAACTATTCTAGACATGGATGTGGGAACAATCCAGAGAAAAGAAATATTTTTGAGAATATTAAAAAGGCAGAATATATTTCCCCAAAGGAATAATGGAGAAGATATTTAAAAAGGCAGAAACTTCTACACACACACACACACACACACACACACACCAGCCAGACAACTCAGCAGAAACCAGCTTTTAGAAATGCAGATATAATAATCCATTCAGGAAAGTTGGAGCCCTCCAGCTAGAAGCTGAAGAGATCAGGAAGACAAAGACCTTTAAAATCTACATACCCCACCCAAACTCTAAGACAGGACATAATAGGATTAACCCACCACCATCAGAATACCAGAAAGGCATACTCAGACTCAGGTCAAAGTTCATGACACAGGAACAACTCCAAACAAAAGTCCAAGATGATATAAAAACCCACTCCCTACTACATGTGCTCTCTCTTTTCTTCCAGAGCCATCTTTCTCTCTGGCTCTCTTCTTCAATAAACTACAACCTTCTTTCTAAAGCAGTCACCATGTTGTTTATTCCTGGCTTGGACTGGACCCTGATGAAGACTTTTCCTTCAACATAGAAAAGGGGCTTATGTGAATAACAGACCATTAATGACTGGTTAGTTAATTCTCTAGCAGACAAATCTTTGTTGTATATTGCATAATTATAACTCCAGCTGAAACCAAACAGTCCTCCACATTTCTGAAAACCCTGACCTGCTGCAAATTACAGAGAAAATGGGGAGAAGATGGTCCAGTTTACAGAAGGAAAAATGATGTGTGAGAAAGGTGGACGATCTACCAGGTTTCCTCTTATCATCCTGCAGCCTATCACAAACACGCTTAACACAAGTTGAGCTCTCTGATGAATGTCAAGAGATAACTTATGTCAGTGAAGGAACTGTGAGAGAGGAAAGCCTTACTCTAACAGTGAACCCACTCACCTGTCACTTGGTTTTTTTTAAGTGAACCTGCCTGTTTCAGATTTAAAGACACTGTTCTGGTGACATGATCTAATGATGGTGAAGAACTCATTGGAAACTGAAACTAATTGATGTTACAATTCCAAAATTCTAGTCAAAAGTGTAAACATTAAAGTTTCAGAACTCATGAACACTGCTGCAAAAGTGTTGATAGTTTATAAAATCCACAGAATTCAGATAATTAGGATCAAATCAATGCTCCTTTCCTGTAGTGGTAACACTACTAAACAAAGTATTCCATCATTTGTGAAAACTTTGCCCTGAAATTTGCATGTGTACACAAACACAAATTTGGAGAGATGAAAATATTGAAGGATAATTGATGCTTGACATTGTATCATTGTTGTTATGTACTGGGCCTTGCTGAGGCATTCAGCAAGGCTCAGGAAGTCTGCAAAGAGGTTGCAGAGACCCGGACAGACCACGTGTCTGCCCGGGACCCAGACAGGCTGTCTCCAGCCTTGCGCACATGCGCAAGGCGGGAGAATAGCCTGCAATCATTGGCTGAGCATCCCCTTGCACGGGGAGTATAAAAGGGCTTGATGCCTGCTTCTGCCTCAGTTCTGTTCAATCTCTCTCCATGCTTCTGTTCAGTGATAGTACTCAATAAAGAACCTTTTCTTGTGCTTCCTGCCTCGCCTGATGTCTCATTTCAGAGAACAGAACATTGGCGACGAAGGTGGGATTCGCTACTCCGATGCTGCTAGGCCGACTCACCAGAAGGCCTGAGCAATGAGAAGTGCGGCGTCCTGTGGAAGCAGTCGCCTGCCAGCATGACTACGCTGGAGGTGAGCTCGGCTTCAAGGGACCCCTTGAAGCGGAAGGAATCGAGGAAACGCCACTGCTTGCCAGTACGAATACGCTGGAAGTGGGCTCAGCTGCATGGGACCCCTTCCCCGAGAAGCGCGGCATCCAGGAGAAGCAACCGCCTGCCAGTACGCATACGCTGGAGGTGGGCTTTTGGCTTCGTGGGACCCCTTCTCCAAGAAGCGCGGCATCCTGGATAAGCAGCCGCCTGCCCCGTCCATCAAGAAGTCGTGCAAGAGGCCTCCGGAGAAGAATCCGAGGACAGACTTCAACCATTGGTGGCGAGAAGACTGCAAGAGGCCACGTTTAGAGTACAGCATAAGGAATTCGATGGCCACCGTGCCACGGCCTATACTGACCACAAGCCTTTGCTGGGGTTGTTACTACTAACAAACAATCCCCACACACAAGCCTTTGCTGGGGTTGCCACTACCAACAAACAACCTCAACACATCATCTCTCCTAGAATGCTGAGATGGTCAAGTTTCTTGGTAGCGTATGATTACACCCTGGTTCACAAACCAGGTACTGAGATGGACCATGCTGATGGCCTACGTAGGTTACCTCTTAAGTAGATAGAGGCAGACCCTGCTCCTGCTGTACGCATTCTGTCTATTCAGGACTTGCCTGAATCTCCCCTCAATGCTAGGGATGTGGCTGCTGAAACCGCCACTGATCACACGCTTGCACACGTGCTGACATGTGTGTTGTCAGGATAGCCAGACACGTATCCAGGTACAGACTTCCAAAGCTTCTGGCATAGGAAGCATGAATTGTCCACATTCAAGGGGTGTATCCTGTGGGGCAACAGGGTAGTCATCCCGTCCTCATTGAGGACTAGAGTCTTGCTCTCTCTTCATGAGGGACATCCGGGAATAGTGAGAATGAAGGCGCTCGCGCGCAGCCATCTTTGATGGCCTGGACTCGATAAGGACATCGAGGCCCAGGTTCATGGATGTCAAGTGTGCCAGCAATCACGGCCAGAAATGCCCCAGGCCCCTGTACATAGGTGGGAGGAGACACTCACTCCATGGTCACGCGTCCATATAGATTATGCTGGGCCCTTTCAGGGGCAATTCTTCCTCCTCCTTGTGGATAGCCATTCGAAGTGGCTAGAGGTCGTTCCTGTGTCCTCCACCACTACTGCCAGGACCATCCAGGTGCTCAGAGGAATCTTCGCTTCCCATGGACCATTGTCTGATGTTTTAGTATCAGACAATGGTCCACAATTTACCTCTTCTGAGTTTCAGGCATTCCTCCAAGCCAACATGATCCGGCATGCCACGTCTGCTCCTTTTCATCCTGCCACCAACGGTCAGGCTGAATGCATGGTGCGCACCACCAAAAACACATGCAAGAGAATCACTCAAGGACCCTGCCATCACAGGTTAGCTGATTTTCTAATTGCACACCGCACCACACCTTGCACAGCTACAGGGAGAGCCCAGCTGAATTCCGCTGGGGTCGCAGATGCATTACGAAGCTGGACAGGCTGCACCCAGACCGGGTGGCTTCACAGGTGTCACGGCTGCAGGCCCCTCGGGGACTCCAAGTGGTTTCATCAATAAAGGGGTTACCTTAACACTTGGTTGTATGTATCATATTACTGTGAAGGCGACCCATCTCCTTATTGTACCAAAGAGAATGTCTATTCTGCACATGTGTTAGTCACTGTAAAGAGTCACATGATTGAAGTCATGGGGAAAACAAGGGTTTCGATATTGCAAAATGTATGATTCCAACTTAGACTGTAGTATTGTGTACCTACAATTGCTAAGGCTACAGATGCTAAACCATGCCTGGAATCCTCATGAAGGAAACTTCTGCAAATTTTGTACATTCTCCTCAAGCTCCTATGTTCAGGATGTGAAAGCGATTGTGACACATTCTATTCATAGGGCGTTCATTCAATGGGAGGAATCCAAGTCCTTTTCCCTCTTGTGGCTCATTTCGACGCCACATCGACCAGTTGCGCTGGAGGCTTCCAGGGCACAGTTCTTCCCCTGGCTCCGCTCTCGGGGGGAGGGGGACCCCAATTATGATTGTGGGCCACAGTCTCTCCAAGAGGGCGTTTCTTCAAATGCTCCTGATGGGGGTCTTGCCACGGAGGGCTCCTGACTCTGGCAGAGGTCCCTGGCTAGGGACAGCTCCAGATGGGGGGAGGGTCTTGCCGTGGACAGCTCCTGACTCGGGCAGAGGTCCCTGGCTAGGGACAAATGGCCATATCGCGGCTACTCAGGGTATCCCTGCTGCTGGCCTTGGGCTCGAGGGACAGTGCTCCCAAGAGGAGTCCCGAGGAAATACGGGGCATTCCACCCCACCAAGGGACTCGGGGAACTTCACCCCTCCAAGGAACTCTGGCTTGGGTTTAATGGATCCAGCCAGTCAGCAGTCAGGGGAAACCCCTTGGATGACAAAGTCCTGGACTTTTGGACGACAAAGTCCTGGTTCGTCTTGGCGCAAGCCGAGAGCAGGCACTCCAGGCACCTACACCTCAATACCTACCTCTACACCTCTATATTACCTGGACCAATCTGGTTCCACGCAGATGTGGGCGAGGTAGTGGTCCTCCTAAGAAATTGGACTATGTAAGGTCTCTGTTGTATACACAGGAGGTTTAATAACCCTCGCCTGGAGAAAACAAATATGTATAGTGTTGAAGTATTACTATGGTAATAAGGTGAAATTTCATGGATATAACCAGGAACTGGGGGTTGTAAAGTAAAGGCTGTTTGAAAAAAGGCCTGCTATGATGTTGTTGTGTGTCAAGTGCTAAACAATGTGTTACTTATTGTTTAATCCAAGAGGGGAGGGGTGTTATGTACTGGGCCTTGCTGAGTCATTCAGCAAGGCTCAGGAAGTCTGCAAAGAGGTTGCAGAGACCTGGACAGACCACGTGTCTGCCCGGGACCCAGACAGGCTGTCTCCAGCCTTGCGCGCATGCACAAGGCGGGAGAATAGCCTGCAATCATTGGCTGAGCATCCCCTTGCACGGGGAGTATAAAAGGGCTTGATGCCTGCTTCTGCCTCAGTTCTGTTCAATCTCTCTCCATGCTTCTGTTCAGTGATAGTACTCAATAAAGAACCTTTTCTTGTGCTTCCTGCCTCGCCTGATGTCTCATTTCAGAGAACAGAACAATTGTCATTGTCAATGACATTGTCAGTGGTAAGGTTCAGTCTCTCTTCCTAATCATCTGTTGTTCTTCAGACCAGGGGACTGATTTGCAGAGAGGACCAGATAGATCTATACAGCTTGTTTTCTTCTCCCTCCTGCTTGGATATTGTTGGATGTGTGTTAAAAAAGGTTATTTGTATCCTCTTTGAACTCATGTGAATTAGGAATTAAAAGAATTATAGTCCAACCCATGCACCAGATTGCAAAAGGTTGCAGTAAGCCGTCACCTAACAACAGGAAACAGATAATGTCATGTTTTTACTGTGCTGTGACTATTCTGGGGAGGAAATGGGTTAAGTTCTGCCAATTTTGTAATGATAATTAAAGCCTTAGTGCATAGTTATAAACAACACTGAGGTTGATATGCAACCCTACAGCTGCTATAAACTCTGTGGAAATGGCAGTAGGAATGTCTATATTTGCTTTCCTGCTTTTCTTCCATGATGTTTCAGGAGGTGGAGGCATCTGGCTGATTCTGAGCCTGAAAACCAAACAGAATCAGGCCTACTTTAATGGGAGATCACTTGGATATTACAAGCTATAGGCTAGATAGGGAACATGAGAAAGCAAGTTGGAAGAAGGCAGTGGCAAACCACCTCCACAGCAGTTAGCATAATCTACTGATGAAAGGAGATGCAATCACAGTAATGTATTTCATGGTGAAGATTAGTGTGTACTTCATATACTGACATGATTATTAACTTGAAGACAAGCTAAAAAAAGCTTTATCTGAACTTAGCTATGATTCATTTTGTAAGACTTCTAACTGAATAAATGTTGATAGAACAGCTCTGCAACTTATTTAAGACATTATCTGACAGTATGGAAAGGCATTCAGATTTGTATCCTGGAGCCAAGTTAATTAGGTTTTTTTCCTTCTTATGATTTATAGAGAGATTGAGATGATCAGACCTCTAAAATGAGTGGAACTCATATTTAATTAAATTGTAAAACAATGGGAAAAAGAGAGCAAAAATGATCAGCAAAATAAGCAACCAGACATATTGTGGGCCCAAGTAATTGTCCACACAGGTTTTTTGTTGAGCAGCCACTCTAGTGGGTTCCTACATTGTTTACCATTAGAGTAAGATCAAAACTACTTTGACCTCTGCCACCACACCATCTCTGCTTGGAAATGGAATCTATGTTTTAGATGGAAGATTCACTGCATGAGAAACCCAAAATATCTCAAAGCAACACATCTCAGGAAAGCAATATGCTGAGCATCATCAGCCAATTAAGTTGGAGTAGCATATTTCTTTTAAAATGGAGGTGGGTTCTGAGCCTTTCTCATGAGGCTTGTGGGGGGAAAAGACGGGAACACTTAACATTCACAGATGATTCTTTAGCTTCCAGAGCTTTTGTTTAAACTTCTCATCTATTTTCTGTGGATGAATCATATAAAATTGCAAAGTCATTTGAACTATTTGTAGCCCGGTTCCTAAATGGTTATAGAAACTAAGAATATCAGAAAATGAGATCACAATTCATGCAGAAAGGAACTCTTACACAGTAAATTGTCTAATGGAAAGAGATCTAGCTATATTTCCTGTTCTTAAAATTCATTCCATTTATTCACTGAATTATATACAAATCAAAGTTCCAAATGAGATTAAAGATTGCTTTCTATCAAAACAGTCCATGTGAAATCCTATAGCTACTTGAAAAACATTGCTACTTTACCAAGTGTTCAATATTATAATTAAAGTCTGATGAAAAATCCATTGCAGTTTAAGCTTACATGAGTTGATTACTAGAACAAACCAAAATACAGTACCCAAACTTTTCTGCTAGTCATGATATTTTCAGACGTCTTTGTATGGATTGATTGGCTATATGCTATCAAGTAGGTGTCAACTCTTAGCAATTACATAGTTGCTAAAAATTACATGTATTATTGTATTGTATGTTTATTGCACATTTCCTGCTAAATAGATGTAGGCCTTCTATCATATCCTGCTTTCCTGATTCCTGCTTCTTCTAATGTTGGCAATAAGAATTGTAAGGTATGTAGAATACGTGAATCCTTAGTATTAAGTGGTGATTCAGTCTGAGTCATGAGGAAAATACCCTAACTTATGGCATATCTACACTTCAACTGCTCCTGTCCTATCCTCATGTCAGTCTGACTTTAAACCAGCTTTTAAAAATGCCTCTTCAGATGAGGTACTTTGTCAATGGCTGGTAAGCTGGTATTCAGCCTCATTTGCAATCAGTTGCATCCTCTCATTGAGTGGTTCGTCTACAGGTGTGCCCTTCTACCTTTCTTTTTCATAAAAGCAATAGCAAATAATGGGATAATTCCATTTTCTGTAATCTTGGTTTATTGGGCTATGGTATGAATGTGCAGGAAAACAGCTCCATAATAGTGCAAAAAAGATCATTAACTAATATTTCAATGTGTATTTTTGTTTCACAAGGCTACTACTCATTATAAAATATCAAGTAGGGTAATATATTTCCCAAACAAGTCAATAATAATGTTCTTAATTTATTCTGTCCTTTCTGGAAATTTTTATACAAATGTTCACAAAATAAAGCAACAACCCTAGGCTTATAAAGGCATCAAGATAAAGCTGTTTGAAGATAAAGTTTATGAAATAACAACTAATAAACTGCCTGTTGTGCTGGAAGGGCAGTAGTGATGAATTCAAGACCATGCAATTTGGGTAATTAGATAACTAATGTTATATAATATTGAATAAGCTATGGTTTCTCAGCTCTCTCCTCAATAAGTGTTTTTCCAATAACTTGCATTCAGGATGGGAGATCCCAGAAAAAAATAATAATGAAGAAATTGTTTAATGATAGAAAATATCTGAGTGGGGAAAGATTTATGGTAGAGATTTATCATAAATGAATCAAAAACTAGAAAAAAGATTGTGGTACCTTTAAAAATTAAGAACACATGTTCCTGGTGGATGTAGAAACCAGATATAGGAACCACAAAATTGTAGTTGGCTTGTACTCTAACCTACCACTGTTTCTTTTTTTATGTGGAGGAGGAAAAAAAATTCTGAGTTATAGTGGGGGAAGTAGGATTATTATCCTCTTGTTACACAGTGCTGGATTATTAATTTATTTGTGTGTATATGACTCCAGTTTCTCAGGCCACCCACTCACCGACTGCTCTGGGTAACTTATGAAAAGTTAAAACAAGTAATAACTATCAATTAGACAAGAGTTTAAAATGTGCTGTGCTGTGGGGGAGGGAGAGCATAAAAATTAAACAGTATTGACTCAAGTAGTCAATACACATAATGTCCTGGCCTGATGCCTGTGGGAAAAAGCTGGTCTTCCAGGCTTCCTGACAGGACAGCAGAGTCAGGGCCAAGCAGACCTGGGTGTAAGGCTTGCTCTGAAGAGAAGGTATGCAACAGAGATACTATTTACATATTTTATATTTGTTTTGGGTTATTGTTCTTTTAATCTGTTTTAGAAGAGTTTTTAATTGATTTTGGCTGACATAATACTGTGTTGTTAATGATATTATGGTTAGGTTTTTAGTATCAAGTTCCTAATTAAAATCAGAAACATTGCAAGAACATCAGTTCTCAATAGTTTAGTCCATCAGATCAGAGAGATAAATTAGAACCATAAACAAAAGAGAAAATTGTGTCTAGTTTGGTCACAGAGGACAAAAACCATTGCACAGAGCCATTATAGGGCAAGAATAAGGCGACCTAACTGCCGGCATAGGAAATACAGATGACTCAAATCTCTTTTTGATACTCTCAGGTGTTCATCCTTTTATAAAGGAAAAAACAGAGGGATGCTTTTTCATCAAATCCCTATTATCTGATTCTTCTGTATGTATTTATTTCCCCTCACACAATTAGTAGCACTAGGAGAAAAGCCTAGTTGACCCAGATTCACATGCCTAATCAACCCCAAATTAATGCATTTTAAGACCAATAGGAATTCTGTAGCCTCAGCCTACTCATAAAGGTAAAGGTTTCCCTTGTCCAATCATGTCCAATTCTAACGGGCGGCGCTCATCTCCGTTTCTTAGCCAAGAGAGCCAGCATCGTCTGAAGCCATTTCTGTGATCACGTGACTATATGCTGTTACCTTCCAATGAAGTGGTACCTATTTATCTGCTTGCATTTGCATGCTTTTGAACTGCTAGGCTGGCAGGAACTGGGAGAGTAATGGGAGCTCTTCTCATGGTGCAGCGCTCGGGTCTCAAACCCATGCTGTCAGTTTTCCAGATGACAAGCTTGGCACCTTTAACCGCTGAGCCCTTGCACTCCCCAGACAACTCATCTTTAAGATCTAATCTAACTCCTTATAGAATTAAAATAGAGCAAGATGGGCACTTCTAAAATATTCTTCCCAGCAGAATATGAATGCTGTTCACAATTGCCTTATGGCCTGAGCATCAGAGCTTAATGCATTTTTGCTATTCTGAGTTGCAAATTGGGTGGTTCAGTGTCATGAACCTTTGAGTAAGGAAGGCACTGCTCTGAAACATAAAACTGCAAAACACTTCCCGAAAGCATGTTTTCCTATCTCCTTCACCTCTTCACAATTGATTTTGTGGTGTTTCTTCTTCTGAGCTACCTGTTTTATTTCTAATTTAATTGCACAGAACATTGATTTAAGAAGCATGGACACCAGGCTTTTCAATAATGTATGCATAATATTTACTCATGATTTGATAAATTGTCTTTTAAAAAAACTCCTAAAGTGTTTTCTCAGTAAAGCAATGCATTTCACATAATTCTGCTTCACAAAGAATGGAGCTGTAGGCAAAATTAATGGCTTAACAAGACAACCAATACTGCATTTAGACATTGCTTAGACCCTAGAAGGAGGGAGGGAGAGTCAGTTTGATTTGTATTATATTAGAAGAGCAAATAATTAGAGCCCTGTTACCTGCTTTTATATATTCAGATATTGAGTAGTGGCCCTTGTGGAATAGTCAGTCCCAAAATTGTTGCTGCTAAGAACAAAAACAAGGTACGCAAACTCTGGCTAGAATGCCTGTTGCAACTTTCTCTGACACTGATCATTGAGCAACATCTTCCATGAGTATTGGGGATAAAAGGTAAAGAAAATCAAGGCATGCCAAGAAGCATTTACACCTCTTGTCTTTCCAACATTGTGTTATCTTTTCCCATCTGCCAGCATCTGACATCTGAGAAAAACCCTTTTCCCTCTGGTACACTTTGGCTTTGTTGAAAGCTAAACTGTACAAGTTTAGTTAAAAAACACGGTGGATAATGGGTTGAATTGTGGATTCAAGTGATCTACTTCTCAAGATTCAAAGTACTAGGCCAGTGGTGGCGAACCTATGGCACGCGTGCCAGAGGTGGCACTCAGAGCCCTCTCTGTGGGCATGTGCGCCGTCGCCCCAGCCCCACCTCCCCCCTCCTCACCAGCAGCCCCCCCGGAGGAGAGTACACCCCTCGGCATGGCCCACGCAGAGCAGCACAGCCAAGCACATGGCAGCCGGGCAGCAGGGACAAGACTCCACCCTTGCATCCCACCACGCGCAGATGATGCTGTGGGGCGCGGGCGGAAGGCATGGCCGCCATGGTGCTGCAGGGCCACCTGGGCGATCTGCTGCGGCAGGCTGTGGAGGTGGTGGATGTGGAGGCAGAGCGGGGATGGGGTGGTTTTGGGGCACTCGGTGTCTAAAAGGTTCGCCATCACTGTACTAGGCTATTATGATTAAAGGATCTTCTGAAACGTCTGCAAATACCTTAGTGAAGCTATCATCTGCCACATGTTGGGGAGTGCTCTCCTTTGATAATTGGTGCATCTAACTATGGAAGAAGCTGATATGAAATCCCAAAGGCCATTCAAGAGCCCTGGGAATTGTTTTTGTTGGGAACTGGCTATTTTATTATTGTCATCGTCCTTAGATTCATCTTATACATTAGCTCAATGACATAGCAGAGATGATGAAATCCTCGGTAGTATTTGCTGTTCCAGGGTGAAACCAGAACTGATAATTACATTCTGGACTTGGAAATTGATAAAGCAAACCTTTCTTTTTCAAGGATCTGTCTGGAGCTTTCCAAATGGATGTTAAGAAGAAATGAAACAGAAATAAATGTCTCTTACACTTGGCAATCAGATTTCTTTTTAAGGATTGTGCAGGATTCTAGGGCTGCAGTCTGACTGAATAGAATTGGATTGACTTCTGAGCAAACACATATAATAAATTATAGCAGTCTCATTCTGAAGCCAAAGACTTCATCAGCAGAAAACAATGACTAAAGGAAAGATGTGAAAAAGAAATAGCTAGAAAGGAGCCAAGCAAATGCAAGGCAGGAGGAGATTTAGTTGTCTTTACTTGTCCTGTTGTTTAGGGCAAAGCAAAGGGTGGCCCCAAGATAGCTAAATGAATATTAGAGCTGTCAATCTTATCATTATATCTCTAATTCAGGTCCAGGAAAGGAAATGCCTTTACCATATCGCCTTGGCTTTGCTGAAAGAACATAATCTTTATTTCTTATTTCTACTGTGCCAGACATAAAAAGGAATACTGAAAAAGTCTATGTTGCTCGGGGTGTTTGCAATTGCTCAGGACTTAGGCAAAACATCAGGATATTAAAAACATAATAAAGATTGCTTAAGCAACTCTCTACTAAAATGGGCATGCAATTTGAAATAGGCCTTTTTATATTATGCATTAGCATCAGTGCTGAATTTAGAAAGAGTCCCAATACTTGACTCATAGCACGCCATTCTAAGAATAGTGCATTATAAGTCAATGTTTGCATGAATGAAAGGCCAAAAGCATTGGCTGTTGTCACTCCATATGAAGTATCAGAATATATAAGAAAGACATGCCATCATTATGGCCATTTTATGACACGTCAACATTTGTGCCCTGTGCAGACGTTCTCCTTACAGTTATTGTATGCAGGCCAAACAAGTATGCCATTTGAGCTATTTGGCAAATACATTACAATCTGTGTTTCATAAAAATGATGGCAATGTTTCTCAGAAACCCAGAATTATAAAATGAAATATTATAAAGTGGGCTACGTGCAGGAAGAAATGATTCAATTTTAAGGACCTTGATTTAAACTAAAGTTACAGGTAGCAGATCCATCTACCTATACTATCCATCTACCTATACTATTAAAACCCTGACTATCATTGTTCTGTTCGCAACACAGACATGAAGACGAGGCAGTTGATGCAAAAAAGATGTTCTTTATTTGGTACTTGCACTGAACAGAAGCCAGAACAGAAGAGAGCAGAAGAGAGAGAAATAATGGCAACATGCCCTTTTTATACTCCCCCTGCAAGGGGAGGCTCAACTAATGACTGCAGGCTATTCTCCCGCCTCGCGCATGCGCACGAGGCTGGAGACAGCCTGTCTGGGTCCCGGGCAGACATGTGGTCTGTCCGGGTCTTTGCAACGGTCCCGGGCAGACATGTGGTCTGTCCGGGTCTCTGCAACTTGTTTCCAGTCTTCCTGGGCCTTGCTGAATGACTCAGCAAGGCCCAGCCTCTCTACAGACTTTCTGAGCCTTGCTGAATGACTTCAGCAAGGCCCAATACATAACAATCATGACCTTTAATTGGATGAAACAATGCATCATAGAGTGATTATTTCTGAACCAAGATACCTTAAATGGTATCATATAGAAGGCTGTCCAAAATCTGGGACCCATGTCTTCTGTGGAATTGAAATTTGGCAGATTTTTTAAAATAAAATATGTTATAACATAAACATGATCATAAAGCACTGCATGACATAATAGAAAATGACATAAACATTTCCTGTGCTGATGTTTGAGTGTGCTATACAGTTCAGCATGGGGCATTTCCAAGGCAGATACTTCTCTGAATGTATCCCAATTTTTCCAACAAACGCAGTATATTAGAAGCTCTATCATTATTGAAGGCATTGAGGAATCTGGCAAGGAATTATCTCTGAAATGGAGCAGGGTTGTCTAGCATTTACTAATACCAACATTCAGGGAAGGTCAAAACAGATAAGTTGGCTGATGCAGCATAATGGTGCAAACCCTGCCCTTTGTAGATGTGTCTCACATATATATTAAAACGGTGGAAGGCTTGATGTTTAACTCCACCCACCATTTTGCCTGTTTTGACACTCTCTCCCTGCAGATATCACAAACAATGTAAACAAAGGTTGTGGTTAAACCTATCAGCAGATAAAGGATAATCTCACATCCCTGGATAGCTCAATTTCATTATTTTCCTGTTAAAGAATTGCCATAGTTTTAGGTGGTGATTCTGTAAAAGAAGATTTTGACTAATTGCATTTTAAAATTTCTACCTTTAGATTCATACTCAAAGGGAGAACAGAGTGCACATACTGTATAAGTAACACATTTCTGCTTCAGATTTGGGCCCCACTTAATCTAAGCTTTTCGTTCTAATGGGAGGCCTACAGACAGGCAACTGAGCTACGTTCCCCAGCAACTGAAATGGGAGGAGATACATAAAGACTGTAATAGGGGAGGCATTACATAACCATCATAAGAAATTGCAATTAAAACCTAGTTTTAGTTTTAAAGGGAAATTGCCCCAATCCTTTGAGTTCATCCAGTTCTGCCAATCATTTTCCCCCGCATATCTTTTGTTGCTTACTTGAATATCTATTGTGTAAGTAACCTGTTTTATTCCCCTGATCTGGACGCAGTTTTTACTTTTGGAAAAAATTGTTCTTTCCTGTCTCAGCTTCTTTGGCATTATTCTTCACAATGCTGTAATCCCTCAATTTGGCACCATCTTACTTCTTCTAACCCATGGTATTATATTCTCTGGTTGTATTTCACTAGCCATATAGGTTTTATTTTGCTTACCACATTTATTAAATAGAGCCATTTGCCTGCATGCACTTTAGTCAAGTGTGTTTGCTCTACCATTGTGCACAAAACCCCATCTCTATTTTTATCAGAGAAATGTCAGAGTGTGTTACCAGCTGGTTGTGCTGATATCCAAGTTATTTATCATTATGACTGAAGGGTCTGACTCGAAGGTGTTATGTATTCTTTCAGCAGCACAATATTAGTCTAATAACACTGTTCCTTTTCTTATCTTCTTTTTGCTTTTCCCCTTATAATTACATGACAATAAAAATAGCCTTGCTACTCCAGAACAAATCAAACAAAACAAAACATATAGCCTATTTTGGAAATGCACAACTAATTATTTTAGGGAAAGAGGCCCTCTACTGGTTAATATCCATAACTGCAATTACTTAAATATATCAAAATATATTATTGGAATAAACCATTGAGAATTTAGACCAAGGATAAAGCTCTTGGATTTCAAATCAGAAGCATCTGCACTTGTGCAAATGCACATATTGCCCTACTTTGCTCCTTGAAATGCATATGAAGGCCTAGAAAAATATTATGATATTTATGATATGTATCCTGCTAATATAAAATCATAAATATGTCATATTGTGGGAGAGGATTATTATAATCTTCTGCATTGAAGCAATTATCAAACCAACTTCCACTTCAGATTTTATAGGTGCAAGTGAAGATCACACCATAAAATACATCAATAAGGAATCTTCTGGTCAAAACACTATTCAGCACAGTCCCAAGTTACATCAGATAATGAATGCCTTGTTGGAAGTTATCTGCCTGTGTGGATATCAGATCTGGGGGAGATGGCAGATCTTCCTTGTTAAAGCCCTATTTTCTGGAATATTCTATCTCCCGAAGTATGTGCAGTTCCCCCACCCCACTATCTTGCTGCAATTTCATTAGCACACTAAAGCTATTTATTTCAATATGCAGTCAGTCCAGCTGACGGTTTGTGAATGCCTACCTTGAGTTTTATCGGGGGTGGGGAGGTTAATTTTCTTTTTTGCAATTTTGTTTTGATTTTTGACATTTTTCTGATTTATTTATTATTATGTTTTTAATTTTCTTTTTGTTGGTTTTCTATGCTACCCAAAGTCTTTAAAGATTAGGGTGAGTTCCAGGGAAGGAAGGGCCAGTGGGATGAGTTATTGGACTTTAGCATGTATTATTATCTTATATAACTGCCCTCTTTTACAGTCCTAAGATATTTTCTCATCTCTTCCCAGATTCTTAGCTTGGGGGGGGGGGAACTGGCAGATAATCTGTACAATAATCTCCTTAGTGGTGATGCTTATTTAGCAGACAAACTTGGCACTGTTCTAGTTATATTTTATCACTAGGCTGTTTTTTTTCCCCCTTTTCCAAGCATTTTTTTTTTTTTTAAAAGCAATGTGAGCTGCTGTATAATAAAAAACACATTTGTTTTTCTAATTGTATTTATTACATTTGACCTATAATTCCATTTTCTTTTAGTGACTGCTTTGGCTACATGACATTTGTTTGTTTGCTTGCTTGCTTATTTTCATTCTTAACTGCCCTGGGAGCAAAGTGTAGAAAGCTCCAGTACGTTATTTCAACAAATAATCAAAATGATATTTGCCAAATGTTCCTAAGCCTGTTTATGAAGTCCCATAGTTTCACTGGTTTTCATTATCTAGGAAATGTTACTTGAATGCTGAGATATCATTACACAGCTACTCCCAACATCCAAGTAAGGAAAAGATTTGAGAATGCCAGCAGTGAGAGGCCACTGGAGATTTATAGTATTTTCTGTGATGCGATACATAGGCTGAGCCTAAATTTTAGGCTGAGCCTAAGAAGAGGGTTCTTAGCAGCAGCACCTTGTAACCAAGTCCTGTTTTCCATCAGTTTTTTATGGAAACCTTGAACCATCTGCCCATTATCGGCTCTTGCCTTAGGATAAGATTACCTTCCAATAGAGAAATCTTCGGATCAATATTGCAGATGGTTCTCAAGAACCACTTCTACCTCTAGATAGTGATACATTTTTTGTCATATATTAATAATTCTAAGCTCCATCCTGAATTCGGACTCACGATAGTTTAAAAAATGAAATAAATCTATTAACTTATGATTGACAGATTATTCATCTATTTTATATTTTATTGTTCATTTAATATATTATGCATTGTTTTGTTTTGTCATTTATTTTAATATAGTATTTTGACATATATTTCATCTACCAATAATTATTATTCTAAATATCCATTAATTCATCCATAGCAAAGACATAATTCATGAATTTTGTTGCAATCTATTTAGAATAGAATAGAATAGAATAGAATAGAATAGAATAGAATAGAATAGAATAGAATAGAATAGAATAGAATAGAATAGAATAGAATAGAATAGAATAGAATCTGGAACGGACCTTGGAGATCTTCTAGTCTAGCCCCCTGCTCAAGCAGGAGAACCTATACCATTTCAGATAAATGGTTGTCCAGTCTCTTCTTAAAAATTTCCAGTGTTGGAGCATTCACAACTTCTGGAGACAGGTTGTTCCACTGATTAATTGTTCTGTCAGGAAATTTCTCCTTAGTTCTAGGTTGCTTCTTTCTTTGATTAGTTTCCATCCATTGCTTCTTGTCCTGCCTTCAGGTGCTTTGGAGAATAGCTTGACTCCCTTTTCTCTGTGGCAGCCCCTGAGATATTGGAACACTATCATGTCATCCCTCGTCCTTCTCTTCATTAAACTAGACATATCAGAAACCGTTCTTTATATGTTTTAGCCTTCAGTCCCCTAATCATCTTTGTTGCTCTTCTCTGTACTCTTTCTAGACGAGTCTCAACATATTTCATGCTGGCTAGGTAATTTTGAGAGTTAAAGTCCATACATTTTCAGGCTGGCAAGGCTGAGAAACATTGCTGTACAACAGTTGAATAGAAATCCCACTTGTTTTCTCACTAGTAAATAGGGCTTGCTCTTTAGAGAATTATTTAACAAACTTCATAGCACTTTCAGAAATCTTCAGACTTCAGCTACTACTGTACCACTGTGAGGACAATTAACCAGTGGAATAGCTTGCCTCCAGAAATCGTGGGCACACTCCATCACTGGAGATTTTAAAAAAGAGGCTAGACAGTCACTTGTCTGAGATGATATAGGACTGCTGCTTGAGCAGGGGGCTGGACTAGAAGACCTCCAAGGTCCCTGCCAGCTCTATTCTATTCTATCTATGTCTATTCAGAACTAGCTCACTTAATCATAGTTGACTCACTTAATAATAGTTCACTGAATTAATCCAGTTGATTGAGCTTCAGAGTATCCATATTTTAGCTTAGTGTATCCAATGGCCCCAGATTGTGACTTAGCTCCCAGAAATTATTATAAGATTGTGGCTTCAATACATAATGCAAATGTGGAGTACATGGGCTGAAAAATTGCACATTTATGCCTTTAATTTACATAAGACAAATACAAGCCAGGAATAATAAACATGAGTTGATATACTGGGGATTTAAATATCTGCCAAAAACAACTACTGAATAAACTAGGTTGGAAAACCAATGAGTCTTAATTGCTCCACTGTTTTTTTCTGATACAAATGTTCCCCCCCAAAAAAAAACTCAGAGAAAAACTAAATGAAATGTATAATTATAACAGCAAGTAGCTGGAGATACCTGCAATTACAGGGTGATGAAAACAAACCAGATGGTCACAGTGTAGAATGAAAGAGTTGCTATATTTAGAGAAAGCTTGGTGAATTAATTGGAGGGGTGTTATAACTGAATCAGCAAAGATCAGCATAGTTGTCAACAGTTGAAATCACACTGCTAGTTGACTAGATGGATGAAAAGCCATGTTAGACTTTGGAAATTACTGTGGTATGGCTACAGATGAGTATATAAATCGAATCCTTCCTCATATCTGTTATGGACAATTCCAGATTACTCAATGAGCAAACTCCTTTCTATTCCTATTTCTCACCTTCAACAACTTTAAGATGTGTGGACTTCCAACTCCCAGAAATCATCTTAAAATTGCTAAGGTTAAGAAACACTACCCTAGCCTAGGATACAGTTTCTCAAACTCAGGGCTAGCCTGTGTGTACAAAACAGGGTTCACCAAAGAGCACCACATCAGAAGCAAATTATGTAAACACAGCTCTAAGCCACAAACTAGTCAACCATACTTTAACTTTGTAAGTGGTCCAAAGAGACTAAATTAAAAATGCTATTGTGAAGTTGAAGGGAATAAAAGTTAATATAGGTTAATATAGATTAATATAGGATTCCTGGTGCTTATTATTACATCAGAGGCATACTGGTTGGGGAAATAAATGTACATGTACATTTGTAAACAAATGATGCCATTTTGTTGTTTTGAAACCCCCAATGATTTGGAGAAAACAGTATAGATTGCATGATGCAATGAGAATTATGAACCTGCGAATTCATCTAGCAGCAAGCAAGATTTGGCAGGGAAAATTGAATGCACAAATGGAAGTAATATATAATCATCAAAAAGGTAAATAGAGATTAATCTGTACACTTTGGTAATATACTGAGATGGTGAAATGGGGACATCTTAAGACATGCAAATGCTAATGGCAAGGCAGTAAAATATAGAAGCCAGCCCTGTGTATGTGAATGTGGTTCTTTGTTCCATGGAACCAAGATGGGTGTTATCAGGAGAAAAGGAAGATGAATGCAGTAGGATTGGGGGGCGAGGGAGCGCTTCGTGTGTGGCAAAGCAAGCAATTAATAGGAGTAAAAAATGCAGGTCCGGAATTAACGTGGATAGAATACAGACGTGAGGATCTGGTATATAGAAGCCTGTGAAAACAATTTGGTCATACAAAAAAAAAAGGAATGAAGTTCGGTTACAAAGCAGATCGAGGAAGCAGTGCTTGATTGGAATTAAAGAACTGCTCAAAAAGAGAAAAATTTAAATAACAGGAGGCATTATACGAAAGCAACCCTGAAACTAACGCAATAGCGTTTTTCTGAATATAATTCACCGATTGCAGAGTCTGCTGATACTGTTTACATCCACCTAAGAACGCCTCCCGAAATATTTAATAGGGCACGACCTCTTTCTTAAAGCGAAAGAACCATATTGCCTGCGGCAGAGGGCGCTGTGGTTTTAGACAGCCTCCGTCGGCCACATGTTGGCTCTTCCTCTCAATCACCAACAACCTTTCCTCCGGAGCTACTGGCGAGGCGAGGCTTCCGCCCGGTTTGACCACGTGCTGCTTGGAAGAAGGCGCCGAGCACGAATTCCAGGGGCGACTTCTTGCTGCTGCTCTGCCCAAATGTCTTTGCCGAGCTCGGCAGTGAAGTTTCGCAGGATCTTGGCTCACTTCCCTCAAGAGCTGAGCTTAGCCTTCACTTATGGCTCCGGGGTCTTCCAACAAGCGGGGTCTTCTGCCGCCCCAACGGAGGTAAGCGGGACGGGGGTCTAAAGCCCTTGTGCCCATCCATCACCACTGAGCTATTTGCCCACGTTATATATCTATTCGTTTTACCCCAGTTCTTTATATACACTTGGATAGAGGAGATCTGTTTCTTAAACATGAATTTAAGACACTGGAATGACTGCTAGTATTCCTGAGAGATGGCTAATCCTGTGTTACGCAGGAGGTTGGTTTAAATTGGGAAAGAGGGCAGGTCACCGGTGAGTTCTGTCACCCGTGAGTATATTACAGGTTTTCTAACACTGAGCTTCATATGCCATGATTTTTTATTTTTACTGCTTTAGTCTATTCCTAGGTCTTGTCTAGTCACAAGGCTTCCAGTGCTTCCTGCCTAGAACACCTGTCCACTGATTGCATTAATCAGAGGTTCCCTCATTTTTTTTATACCAGGGGTCTTCAAACTTGGCCTGGCTGAGGAATTCTGGGAGTTGAAGTCCACAAGTCATAAAAGGGCCAAGTTTGAAGACCCCTGTTTTATACAATAGTGTTAGCCCATTGTAGCTGAAGATGGCAACTATTTATGGTTTTCTAGACTTATGGAAGGTGTTACGTACATGATATATACCTAGGGAACTGCATTAAGGTGAGTTTCTTGTTCTAATCTTCCTCAAAGGGAAAGGGAGTAGGGCTTAGGGCTCCTGCAAACTACTTTACTTGCCCTGTTAATCTGAAAACCTAATGACAAACGTCTTTCCTGCCTCACACCAGAGAATAGAATTGTCCAAGTAACATCCTCCTTCATGTCCCACACACTTCTTGGATAAGCTAAAAAAGAGATCAGTGCTAAAAATCCCAATGCTAGCAGATGAATTGTGGATTTTGCCAACTAGAGCAGACAGTGTACCTTCCTTTTTTTTGCAGCACAATATGCTGGATTTTGTATTTGCAGTTGATGATTCTACAACATGGCATGCGATGAACCTGTCAAAAAATCGGAGTCATTATTCCTTCCTAAAATATTTTGGAACCAAGTCAATATGCAACATCCAAAGCTATGGAGCAGGGATTTACTACAATACACTGGTGCATTGTAATGGTAGGGTAAGTCATTTTTACCCCTTAAGAAAAATGCAAAATTATTTCTAATTTGTCTGATTTTTATCTTCTTTCTCTAGTGTTGTAATGTAATATATTCGCTGAAAATCAAATTCATTGTATTTTAAAATTGATCAGATTTTAGAGTTTTTCTGTTTGTTATGATATTTTATTAGTGAAATGTTTATGTTAATTAAACTTTGAATGAATACATTCTTTTTTAGCTTAATGAGGGTTTCAAAACCCATCACAGGAACATAGCAACCTTCTTAGGAAGTCTTACAGAATAAGGGAAGAGAAAAGAATCTGAGTTCAAGGGTATATAGGAGAATAAGAAGAAATTGCCAACTTAGTCAAAATTTCCTGCTCTGTGCTATGTGTTGCTTTTCAGGAAAATGACCTGCAAAATTAGATGAAAATCTGATTTTCTTAAAAAGATCAGAATAAGACTTCTGGCATTTTTAGCTTTTCAATGTTTGATTTTAGATAGAGCTAAACCTACCTTAAAATTACATTTCTCTGATTTAGCTTTCTTTTCTGCTCCAGGTTATAAAATATGGTGTCATAAGTACTGATGCTTTGATTGAAGATTTGTTGCGCTGGAAGACACTCTATGTAGCTGGACGTCTGCAAAAGCCGGTACTACTGCTTATTTGTTTAAAATAAGAAATGAAAAATTACGGTAGATAGCACGTACTGTAGAGAGTAAGGTCAGTAATATGGTGAAAATAAGTGATGTCTGTGAGTCATAACGGTATTGTCTAGACCAGAGGTGTCAAACTGCTGGCCCATGGGCCGGTTGCATCATATGGAGGCCGTGCCCACCCCAGGTCCGGCAATGCAAAAAAAGTTGCGACACGTCACGTGGCGAGTTTGACACCCGTGGTCTAGACTACTCACATTTTAAAGTATCTGATGTTTAAGTTGCTACTACATTTGATCTAAAGGCTTTACATAATTTGTTTTTATTTAAAACAGAGGATTAACTTGTCCTCTGTTGTAATAATAATAATAATAATAATAAAGTTGGAAGGGACCTTGGAGGTCATCTAGTCCAACCCCCTGCTCAGGCAGGAAACCCTATACCATTTCAGACAAATGGCTGTCCAGTCTCTTCTTAAAAACTTCCAGTGTTGGAGCATTCACCGCTTCTGGAGGCAGGTTGTTCCACTGGTTAATTGTTCTAACTGTCAGGAAGTTTCTCCTTAGTTCTAGGTTGCTTCTCTCCTTGATTAGTTTTGATCCATTGCTTCTTGTCCTGCCTTCAGGCGCCTTGGAAAATAGCTTCACTCCCTCATCTTTGTGGCAGCCCCTGAGATATTGGAACACTGCTATCATGTCCCCCCTCGTCCTTCTCTTCATTAAACTAGACATACCCAATTCCAGCAGCCGTTCCTTATATGCTTTAGCCTCCAGTCCCCTAATCATCTTTGTTGCTCTTCTCTGTACTCTTTCTCAACGTCTTTTTTACATCGTGGTGACCAAAACTGGATGCAGTATTCCAAGTGTGGCCTTACCAAGGCATTGTAAAGTGGTATTAATACTTCACGTGATCTTGATTCTATCCCTCTGTTAATGCAGCCTAGCACTGTGTTGGCCTTTTTGGCAGTTGCAGCACACTGCTGGCTCATATTTAAGTGATTGTCCACTAGGACTCCAAGGTCCCTCTCACAGTTACTATTGTTGAGCAAGGTACCCCCTATACTATACCTATACATTTGGTTTTTCTTGCCTAAATGTAGAACCTTACTTTTTTCACCATTGAATTTCATTTTGTTAGATAGTGCCCAGTGTTCAAGTCTGTCCAGATCCTCCTGTATCTTAAGCCTGTCTTCTGGAGTGTTGGCTATTCCTGCCAGCTTGGTGTTGTCTGCAAATTTGATGATTTCCCCATCTATCCCCTCGTCCAAATCGTTGATGAAGATGTTGAAGAGCACTGGGCCTAGAACAGAGCCCTGGGGTACCCCACTACACACTTCCCTCCATGTAGATGCGGTTCCATTGAGGACCACATGCTGAGTACGGCCGGTCAGCCAGCTATGAATCCATCTGGTGGTGATGCTGTCTAACCCACATTTTTCTATCTTATCAAGTAGTAGGTTGTGATCTACTTTATCAAATGCCTTACTGAAGTCCAAGTAAATTATATCCACAGCATTCCTCTGATCCACTAATTTTGTCACTTGGTCAAAGAATGCAATAAGCTATGTCTGGCATGATCTGTTTTTGACAAAGCCATGTTGGCTTTTAGTAATGACTTTGTTTGCCTCTAGGTGTTCGCTGATTCGTTGTTTGATTATCTTTTCCAGAATCTTCCTAGGTATTCGAGGTCAGGCTGATAGGTCTGTAGTTTCCTGGGTCCATTTGTTTTCCTTTTTTGAAGATGGTAACTACATCAGCTCTTTTCCAGTCCTCTGGTAGTTCCCCAGTGCTCCAGGATCTTTGAAAAATATAGTTCAATGGTTCTGAGATCACATCTGCCAGTTCCTTGAGAACCCTGGGGTGTAATCCATCTGGTCCTGGTGATTTGAACTCGTCTAGGCTGGACAGGCGCTCACTTACCGTTTTCTTGCCTATCTTAACTTGCGTTTCTATTCTGGTTTTTTATGGCACTATTTTTGGTAGGTTGGTCTGTTTTTTCCCCTTTGTGTGAAGACAGATGCAAAAAACGAGTTAAATAGTTCTGCTTTCTCCCTGTTGCTTGTCACCTTCTTGCCACTTTCACCCACTTCTTTTGACTTTTCACTTTGTATTGTCTCTCTTGCCCTCTGGCTCCCTAACCCCCAAAACTGTTTGTAAAAACCCTGCATTTATTACGCATTCCTTAAAGGAGTCTGCAAATGCTGCAGGATTGTTTCCAGATTCAAATGTAGAGGGCATATTGGCACGGTTTCAAAATGAGAGTGTTCAGTTCATGCCTAGGATTTTTATTCCCTAAGTTCTTTGATGTTGAGCAAACTACTCAGTGTGCTGGGGTGAGGGCTAAGCAACAGATGCATTTTGGAACTGGAGAGGTCACAGTTTGATCTCTTCACACTTGCATTGGTTGTGCTCGAATATGTGGCTATAGCTCACTATACTAAAGTATAGTCTGTTTGAACATTTTATATATCTTACATATTATGCTGATGATAGCATATACAACAGATTCGACTTAGGTGCCCATCAGAATAAAGGGAGAGACAAATTGGTTAACTTATTCTGATTGACCACAAGATGGAAGTAGAGTTAAGATAAAAAAAAGACAAAATAACCAGTTTGGTTTAAGATACATTTAGTAATAATTTAATAGTAACATTAATATGGAGAGATACAGATTTATATGCTATATAAAGACAAGTCCTTTATGCATATCTGACACTGATTCTTAGCATCCACATAGATAGACCTTCTCCAGCAAGCTCCAACCTGCGTTTTGATCTTTGCAGTCTCTCTTTAGATTCATCCTTAACAGCTTTTTAGATTTCATTCCGTCATTCATTGGTTCCCTATCAGTGAAGTTCTGGATTTCAAAGCAATTCTTGATATAATCCATGGCAATAGTGGGTATATGCCGAAGATCATCTTGTGGAACTGGTTGGCTTTCATCTTCTGCAATAGCTTAACTTGGAACTTGCATATGAGGAGATTGTGATTTATTCTACAATAAGCTCCTGACTTTGTCTTTGCTGTTATAATTTATCTGGAGCAAAAGCTATAAACTTATATCTAAGCGGACTAATTCTTAGAGTAAAATTTCAGTTTGTACCAAAAGTTTATGATGTGACACCAGGTTGGAGCTCTAGTTAATTTATTCTTCCTACTACACAAAGTACATATTGCAGCACAGTAAGCATGGCCCTCTGGAATTTGGGTTATGTTTTAAAGGATTTTTTAACTGCATAAGTAACCTTGAAAGTCTTAATTGCAAATGGAATAAATGCAGCACCATTTACTGTAAATACAGCAAATGAATAATTGCCATTATGCTTCTGTGGCCATTCTCCCTAGTCTCTATGGTTGTCTAGAAAGCTTTTACCCACTGAATAATATGGACACTGATCTGCTGTTATATGACTTACTGATCTGACTTGGGTTTTGAAGAAAAACAAATCTTTCTCTTTTAGTAATTTATGGTAAGTTTTTCTTCTTAGTGATCAGTAGTGAAATCTCTTCAGTTCATTGCTATAGACCAGGCATGTCAAACTGCTGGCCCGCGGACTGGATGCATCATACTGAAACCACGCCCACCCCATTGCCGGCAATGGGGAAAAAGTCACGATACGTCACGCGACATCGCGAGTTTGACGTGCCTGCTATAGACTATAAAATAACAATGTCATCCACATAAATGAATTCAGAGTTGGGTCAATATAGCAATCTTGGAGGAAATAAACTAGGTTTAGAAAGAGTTTGGACCAGTGGGTTTATATAAAATTAAAATAACTGACCAATCATTGTCAAATAGCCTTGGGAATTGCATGTAAACTGGTTGCAGATAAATACCCTGTGATTACATAGTAATGCTGTAGTTACTTTTATGCAATTGATAAATATAAAAGAATAGCCGCCAATGGATACTTCCAGTTTCTCCCACAATCTGTCTCTGTCAGCCGTCTCACTCTGGCAGTCAACTTTGACAGTCTCTGTCAAGGATGCCCCAGCAAGATTTTTTTTCAGACAGTTATAGGATTAAACCATAGTTTATAGTAGTTTGACCAGCCCTGATGATCTGTTTCTCAGCCAATACGTTCTCCCCATTCTTTCCACTCCATTGGTTTTCTGCACAAGTGGTTTGAGTAGCTTTTACTGTTTCATTCACATAGGTAAAGGTAGTTTTCAACTTAAAACCATTTGTTTAGTGACTTGAACTTACAAGAGCAATAAAGAGTGACTTATGACCATTTTTCACATTTATGACCATTGCAGCATTCCCCATGGTCACGTGATCAAACTTCGGATGTTGGCAACTGGCATATATTTATGCCAGGATCATGTGATCACCATTTGTAACCTTCCCAGCCAGCCTCCGACTGCATGATTCATTGTGGTCATTAGTTGAGGACTACCTGTAGTCCTCACTTTACTGACCGTCTTGTTCATTGACCATTCAAAGTTACAATACTTGAAAAAGAAACCCTCGTACGTATGGCTGTCGCAGTGTCCTGTAGTTATATGATTTCCATTCAGGCACTTCGCAACTGGTAGGTGTTTACGATCATCATAGCATCCCACAGGATTACCATTTGCATGTTTCACAGCCATACAAGCAGAGTCAACAAAGAAGCCAGAAATAAAATCATAAGTTGCAGTCTTGTGATGTCTTAACATTGGAAGCGGAAATGATGTCATGTCCTGTGCGGTCACTTGATTTTGTTTAGTGACCGTGGTACCTAATGACAGAACTGCTGATCTAAGTTGAGGTCATTATGTAAGGATTACCTGTACACAGCCAAAGAATGTGCCTATATAATTGAAAGGCTCAGATTTTGTTCCAGTTTGTGTATGTGAATTGTAGGTTGCGATCAGTTTGTGACCTGGTTAGTTAAAGCACATTGAGTTACTGCCTTTGCATTCTTCTCTTCAAATACCACCTTAGGCTTCCACTTTCCTCTTCGTTCTTGCAACACTTTTAATATGAATGACTATTCAGATGAGGATGTTTTCAATAAGGCACAAATACTATTGAAAACACAGCAAAAATTGGCTTAAAATGAATACTATTGGTTTAAAACAGGGGACTCCAAACTTGGCAACTTTAACATTTGTGAACTTCAACTCCCACATTTAGCTTTAAATGCTAGCGCAGAGCTCCGTAATTCATAGAGGTTCCAGATCTTTCTCAGTGATACTTTTAGTGATTGTCAGAAATTAAATATGGAACTTTGTGTATGGTTTTTCTTTCTTTACATGAGATATTAGTGGCAATTCCTATAGGTTGCCTTAGGTAATCTGTTGTGTTTTTTGCACTCTCCTTTGTAACGCTAGAAATAAACCAATAGTATTTTACTTTAGAAATTGCAAATATTATATTTGCGTACGTGTTCTGCCCCACCCTCTTTCTGTCTAGCGGTATTTTGTTTTAAACTTTCAGAAAGGGAATTTAGTGGTGCATCATTCTGGGGCTTGAAGGAACATTAAAGACCAAATGGGTAGTATACACATGAAAAAAATACTTGTAGGCTTTATAAGAAGTTATAACCACCATAGCTTTAACACCTGTGTTTTAGGAAATGGAGACTATATTTTGGACTAATTTTGAGAATAAATCTGGATTTGACTGTTTCAGAACAAAAGATTTTAATGACTCAGCTCCATTGCCTCTCTTTAACCTTCATTTTGCAGGTTGAAAAGTCATTTAAAAGTATTCACGTTGGATTTTTTCCCCTTCCAAATCTCATTCCAAAGGTGTGGTTGTTTATTTGCTTTGTTTCATTTTTAGTTAGGAGAACACTGGCCACTGCTAAAGGTACAAACCAAATCAAAATAAGAAACAAATCTTTCAAGCTTTTTCAAATATGGGCATATTCAGAAATTAACCTAAACATGGGGAGACAAAAGTTCAAGGTCAGAGTGCTACCTTTCTTTATCCCCCCCCCCCCTTAATGCAGTCCAATGAATTTGCTTTCCTAGCAAGTAACACAGTTGTTCTCAATAACAGTTAATTTATGGTTTGGTCACTTGATTATTCAACGGGCTGTGTAATTTGGTCGTTGGAAACAGTTGGCAAAGCAGCTGGGTTCCACTATAGTCCAAGGCTGTTCTCCCAGCCTCTCGCAGTTCCACACACGATGGCACTGATTCCCCTACCCCCTCCTCCTCTTGGGGAGGGGGAATGCTTGTTTGCAAAATTAGGCTTTCAAAAACAGGCTGAAGAGCAAATTGAAAACATGTGTTCCTAGAGCCTCTTCCAGGACCAGTTTACCTTTAACAACTCAGATGGTTCAAATTTTATGTAACTAACAAAAACCACACTTCAGATGCAGGGAGAGATAATGGAAAAATAATGATATTGAATGCCCCACAGGTTCATTTTGAGTCTCCAGGGCTGCATTTAGAGAGAGAAAGAGAGAGGGGTGTGTGTGTGTGTGAATCTTTAGTTGTGAGGTTCTGGATACAATCATGCCTCTGTCATGGAATTAGTGATGTTTGTCTGTGTGCTTTCTGCATGTTTACAAAACTGAACTCTATCATAAAATACTGTTTTATTCAGTCAAGCTCTTTCACTCTAAAACTATCTTGTAGATTTTTTTTTCTTTTGAGCAAATGGTGATCATGTTAGAGGCAATACTTGTTCTTGCAACATATTGGTCAGATCTACCTAGTAAGAGAAGTCATCTTCCGTGAACACAAATAACAAGATTGTACCTTTTTTTTCTGCTTGAAACTGCCTCAGAAGATATGTGTTAAAACAGAAATGGCAAAGTTCTATGATTGAAAAAAATAGCTTTGAAAAACATAAACTGTTCTTATGCTGCTGTAGATTTTTCTATATCATTTCATAAAGTCTTGACATTTTCTTGGTTTCAAAGGCCATTATCACTGTGGCTGTGGTTCATAGACCTTCTGTTCCCACCTTTTAATTAAACTAACGAAAGCCTTTTGCTTTCAGGATGAGGGCCTGTTTTTTTGTTTACTTATTTGCTTCAATTTCTGAAGATATCCCTTAAACCAGGGGTCCCCAACCCCCGGTCCATGCCAGCAACCAGTCCGTACAAACAAGCAAAGCCCCATCCATGAGATGCAGGCAGCACACAAAACCACGCACCCTCCGGTCTGTGAAAAACCTCTCTCCACAGAACCGGTCCCTGGTGCCCAAAAGGTTAGGGACCTCTGCCTCAAACAACCTTTAGAGCAGGCATGTCAAACTCACGATATCACGTGACGTCGCGTGACATATCACGACTTTTTCCCCATTGCTGGCAGTGGGGCGGGTGCGATTTTGGCGTGACGCATCCGGCCTGTGGGCCGGCAGTTTGACATGCCTGCTTTAGAGGATTGTTCTAATGAATGGCTTGTTGATCGTTTCCTCTCTTATTTGATAACCAAATTTTCCAACTAATTACAGGTGAAAATTCTGGCTCAGAATGAGAATGTTAAGTTGCAAGAGGCCCTGACCAGTAATTTGAAGAGTGCTGTCATGGCAGCCTTTCTCATGTTGCCGGAAAGTTTCTCTGAAGAAGATCTTTATATGAAGATTGCTGGATTGTCGTACTGTGGTGAGTATGGCTTTTAAATTGTTCAATAATTGATTTTTTTAAAAAATAAGATAGTAAATGTTAATGAAAGATGTCCACCAACTTTACTTATGGTTTCCTAGCATGATAGATGGCTCAGCATATTTGGCAAACTATTAGGAAGAAGTGCTCTGGATCTTTCATATGTACAGCTTCAGTTACTTTTAGTTCTATTCACTCGGCTGGATACTCCTTTGGCACTTTTCTTTGCATTTGCTCTGACTTTTTTTTTTGTAGCCCTTCTCTGTTTGCCTACATTCTCCACAATCCCCCCCCCTTTCTATGCGTTAACGTATTACTATAACTTTCTCTCATCCTCCTTTTTTTCAGTATTCTCTAATATGCATATTTTTCTTCATTCATAGGTGTCTTTGCTTCATCATCCTTTTCCATATTTCCCCTTAATGTAACTCCTCACACTTCCGTAATATTCTGTAACATAATTCTTCCGTAATATTCTGTAACGTATTCTATTCCAAGCAGTTTCCACATTTTCTTTTACGCTGTCCAGTTTCCATTCATTCCACTCTGAAAATGCCGGACTCATCTTTTTCCTTCTTGTAAGCCTTCTATTTTTACAAGAACCAAAGAATAGAGGCTGAATTGAGAGAGATTCAGACTTGAAATAAGGAGGACTTTCCTGATGTGAGAGCTTTTAAGTAGTGGAATGGCCTGCCTCCTAAATTTGTAGTTTCTCAAGAAAAGATTAAACAGTCTTTGTCCAAGAAGCTATGAAGATTCTTGCACTGGTCAGGGGGTTAGATACATGACCTTCAAGATCCCTTCCAACCCTATGATTCTTGATTCTTCCATTTTCCTCTTCTTGACTATTTCCCCCCCAAGATCTACTACCAAATAAGATTGTATCCCACATTCAAAATGCCCTTGTAGCCTTTACTGCTTCTGTCAGTTTATATTTTTATAAATTATCAAGTTGTTTGTACTTTTAGATTCCTTGCTTTAACGCATGTCTATTTACAGATGGACATATGCTTCAATCATCTATTTAAAAAAGATGTTTATCATCACTCTTCTTAGTCTTGGACCATCAAATGTTCTCTCACTTATGCATTTATGTGACCTAACAGACTAATTTTTCTCCATCACGTTTATTCAGAAAGTTGCACACTTTTCCTCAAACTCATCACTGGTTCTTTCATTATCTTATCAGAACTTAACACAAGATTATTGCCAGCTTCCTACCTTCATACACAACCACCAAAGTCCAAATGTTTTCTGTATTCATTGTAGCCTAGTCTAATCTCAGCTTCCCTGCATGGTTTCATTGGCTGTAATGTGATATTTGTCACACACATCATAGTAATAAGGACAATTTGGGCATATTGCCAGTGTGCACAGCCATAACCCACTTTTGCGCTTAGCGTGCTTTTATTTTCCACAAGTGAGGGTCTCTTGTTGCCTGCATCCTATCAGCTAGGAAGCACCAATATTACTTTATTTCTTGAATACTTTCATATCTGATTTTCAGCGTAAAGCAGTTGAATGTTTAGATTTTTGTTCAATGTAATACATTTGAGTGTTAAAGGGAATATTTTGCAATGGAAGCTTCTTAATTCAGTAGCCCAGGAGTTGCAAAGAAAGCTCTTGCACTCAAAACTAGTGAGTATATTATGTTGGGATGCGGTGGTGGTGGGGACCTTCAAACCTTCTTTAGAATTTCTTCCTATCAGATCAGGCAGACGACTTTGTTTCAGGAGAGCTCAAGGCATATCCTGCTGGCTGAAACAAATGTTCAAACTGCAATGTCTTTAAATGTGTTTAAGGGGAAAATGGCACTGGCGTTCTGATAAGATCAGTTTGCCCCAACCCCAAAACCTCCATGTGTGTTGGACCACAGCCCCCAACATCCTCAGCCCACATACTTGAACTGTGTGGGGAGGATGGCACTTAAAATCTGATGTGTCTGGAGAAGAGGCTGCTAGGTGTTATAGAAATGTGGTCTTTCTCTTTATCACATAGGTCATGGGGGTCATGACGTATTGTGACTTTTTTTTCATTGCCGGAGCTGGGGTGGGTGCGGCCTCCGTATGATGCAACCAGACAGCAGGCCGGCACTTTGACACCCCTGACATAGGCCATCTCATTATGACTTTTCCAATTAGCAAGGCTCTCTTGAGGAATTCTAATGCAGTTAATATTCTGCCTGCAGTTTCCTAAACTGCATTTTTCATAAAAGTAGTTCTTACTGTGTTTGGTGGACTTTAAAAAAAAAAAACAATACATCTGGGAGATAAACTATGCTAATAGGTGTTCCAAAGCCACAGTGTGAGATTCACAGCTTAGTGATTTTAAATGGGATCTTCTGGCTCAAGGACATGAATTTGCTATATTCTCTTTGCTATGTATCATTAGTGTAGTGTGCCCCCTTTACAGTGTACGTTTCACTGTTCCTTTAGTGCAGGGGTGGAAAACTATGGCCCCTTTATGACTTGTTGACTTCATCTCCCAGAATTCCTGAGCCATCATGGCTGGCTCAGGAATTCTGGGAATTAATAATAATAATAATAATAATAATAATAATAAAGTTGGAAGGGACCTTGGAGGTCATCTAGTCCAACCCCCTGCTCAGGCAGGAAACCCTATACCATTTCAGACAAATGGCTGTCCAGTCTCTTCTTAAAAACTTCCAGTGTTGGAGCATTCACCGCTTCTGGAGGCAGGTTGTTCCACTGGTTAATTGTTCTAACTGTCAGGAAGTTTCTCCTTAGTTCTAGGTTGCTTCTCTCCTTGATTAGTTTCCATCCGTTGCTTCTTGTCCTGTCTTCAGGCGCTTTGGAGAATAGCTTGACTCCCTCTTCTTTGTGGCAGCTCCTGAGATATTGGAAACTGCTATCATGTCCCCCCTCGTCCTTCTCTTCATTAACTAGACATACCCAATTCCAGCAGCCGTTCCTTATATGCTTTAGCCTCCAGTCTCCTAATCATCTTTGTTGCTCTTCTCTGTATTCTTTCTAGAGTCTCGACATCTTTTTTACATCGTGGTGACCAAAACTGGATGCAGTATTCCAAGTGTCGCCTTACCAAGGCATTGTAAAGTGGTATTAACACCTCATGTGATCTTGATTCTATCCCTCTGTTAATGCAGCCTAGCACTGTGTTGGCCTTTTTGGCAGCTGCAGCACACTGCTGGCTCATATTTAAGTGATTGTCCACTAGGACTCCGAGGTCCCTCTCACAGTTACTACTATTGAGCAAGGTACTCCCTATACTATACCTGTACATTTGGTTTTTCTTACCTAAATGTAGAACCTTGCTTTTTTCACCATTGAATTTCATTTTGTTAGATAATTGAAGTCCATAAGTCATAAAGGAGCCATAGTTCCCCACCCCTGCTTTAGTGTAATAATTACTAAGGATAAGACTGTAAATCTTAGTTTGCAGCTAGTATTAGAAATCTTGCTAATTGTAAGGCAAACTACATTTCTATAAATAGCCTTTCTATATGAATATTGATAATCTGACTTTGCTTTAGGCGATTTCAGAATGCTCATTGGAGAAGATAAATCAAAGGTTATGAACATAGTGAAACCAAACATGATGCATTTTCAGAAGCTCTATAGGCACATTTTGCAAGATAGCCCTCAAGTGATATACAAGCATCAGCTGGGCAAGTTAGAGGTAAGCAGGTCCCTGTTGCTATTTTTTAAATGTAAACTATTTTGAATAGTTGTGTGATATGTTAAATAACAAGCCACCCATAGCATGGCATGTCCAGGTGGCTTGATTACTTAAGAAATCTGGAAGAGTAAGGCATTGCCTTACTTTAGAAATGTAATTCTGTTAATCTACGTCTGGTTGTATTCAAGAGATTCAGTTTGGTGTTATAGTTAAAGGCACTAAGGTAGAAAAGGGAGACCAGACTTCTAGCAGGTAACTTTGGGGCAATCATTCTGCCTCAGTCCTAGGAAGAAAACTGGCAAAACGCTTCCAAAAAACTGTGTGCAGTTGTCCAGATAGTTGATAGGAGTCAAGCCTGAATCTGGACAAACACACAGAAACGTGTTAAAAAAATACCACTGTGTTACATTCTGCTTTCTTGGGTGCATGAATCCCAGTTTAATTTACAGTAGTTTTTAGGAAAAAATGATTAATCCAGATAAGCAATGAGGATAATGTATTTGGTAAAGATCTGTAACAAATTAACCAAAGACTAAATAAACCAACTTTCATATAGCAAAATTTAACTTATCAGATAAATCATGTTTCATGAATTTATTGGGTTTGCTCAGATTATTGGACCAATTATTGGAAACAGAGTGGCATTTTTGCTGTAAATGACAACTGCATGATGATATTTAGCAAAGATTTTAACCTGATGGTTCTGTTGCAGATTATAGATTATAGAAAATAGGATATAATTATTTGCTCAAAATTGGAAAAAGCTCTGTCTGAATTATAAATGCTTAAACCAGTCTTTGAAGATCTGTTTATAAATTGACAAGGCTATCTGCTTAAGAGTTAAGATTTTCTTCATTTGTCCTGCCATATCACGTATCTTTTTCTCTGCTTACCCAGAGGCTATAGGTTTGTAGATAACCATGTAGGTGGATGACCTCTGAAAGGATTGGGGTGATGCACCCATCCTGGCCCTTCTTTCAACAGCTTTCAATACCATCAACCATGGTATGCTTCTGGACCATCTGAGGTGATTAGAAGTGGGGGGGGGGCACCGTTTTGAAGTGGTTCTCCTTCCATGGCTATTGCCAGGAAATGTTGGTGGTGAAGAGAAATCCAGCCCTAGGCTTTTATGTGGGGTGCGTCAGGCTCCAGTTTGTCTCCTGTCCAAGGTAGCATCTACATGAAACCAGTGGATGGAGTCATTTGGTGTCATTAGGTCCAGTATGCTCAGTATGGTGATGATATTGTTACATATTTCAACTTCATGCCAGGCAAGTGATGCTATTCAGGTGTTTGCTCACTACCTGAAGGCCAGAAGAGTCTGGAAGAGGAGAAATCAAATAGAGTGAGCTCATTCCATGTCCCTTTCCTCAAAAGTTGTCATCTGGTACTATCTTGGACTCATCCTTTCTCCATAGCCACCTAACCCTTTGGAATAGTCTTCCATCTGAAATTCAAGTCTCCCTAATCATTTAGCCTTTTGGAAGGCCAGGAAGACTTGGCTATTTCTCCAAGCATAGCACTAGAATGGGGTTGAGCCAGGGAGTCAGTAATATAGGTGATTCTACAGTAGCAGTGAGACTTTCATATGTACGGAAATGGAAAGAGTTACACATTCCCAGAATTGTGAAGTTGATGGATTTGGCAGAGATGGCAAAACTGACTGCTTTGATTAAAGAAAAGACTTTCCCTAGGTTTATATCTACTTGGAAACCACTTTTGGACTTTTTGCTTGAAAATGAAAGATGAAATTTTAACTGTAGGATTTGATAGAACTGTTTGTGATTATAGAAGTACTATGTATTATGGCTAGCGTTAAGATCATTTTATGTATTTTATGCTTGTATCTGTACTGAAGAAAATCAGAAGTTACTCTTTTCTATATTTTTCTTCTCTTTTTCTGCAACCCTAATTTTGTTTCTTCCCTTACCCGCTTTTTCCTTTTTCTTTCTTTCTTGTATTTTATCTTTTGTTAAAATTTAAAAAGAAATTTAGAAAAAAAATGGGTGATTCTGATGCCTTGGTGGGAAAAGTAGGAAAGTGTTTTTATGTTTTTACCAGTTGCAGCCTAAGTTCATTTAGTGAGATAGGTAGCCATGTAAGTTCTTTAAATAAGTAAATTTCTGAATGCAGACAACCCAGGTCCAGTCATTGGAGTCTCGTATTTAAAACATCAAATTTCAGATGGCAATGAAGACCTAGCTCAAAATGCAGATACAATTTTGAGTCAAATCAATCAGCTCTACTGGGCTGGATGTACTAATACTCATAGTACATTGGTATTAACCAGTTTCTGTGCCCTTTTATGTGATGAATGGACCGTGAAGGAAATTCAGTGCTCCATGCACACAACCTGTGTGAGCTGGCAACTTGGTTTCAGATGGGGCTGCTAATTTTCAATGTTGTTGTTAAAGGAAAACAAGCTGTGTCTGCTCCTTTGTTATCTTTAGATAGATAAAAGTCCAGAAGGTCAGTTTGCACAACTTATGGCTTTGCCAAGCACCCTGCAGCAAAAAATAACTTCTCTCAAGGATCCTCCAGGGAAGAACAGAGATGTGGAAGAAATTTTATTACAAGTCGCCCATGACCCTGACTGTAGATTTGTGGTACACCAAGGTAGGTTTTAATAATTCATTTGCAGAAGTGAATGTTTTAGAATCAGTCTTATATATAGTAGTTTCAGAATTCATAGTATTTAAACTTTGATGTGTATTTTTTTTAAAAAAAACCTATGTGGCTGGAAATGGGCAGTGGTATCAAAGCTGATGATGTAATTGATACTTTTTGTGTCAGCCCATTTTAGAATCTATAAAGACTAATTCAAAATGCTGTGCTCTTATGGCAAAGCTTAGTCATGCCTAACAAGCTTCTCCATATATTTTTCCTACAATTTCTACTTCCAGATTCCCTCTTTCGGGTTATTTGGCTCACAAACCACTTACCATAGAACACACAGAACTATCACTGGGTGTGTCCCATTCATTGGTTGCACCATTCATTGGGCCTTGGCCAATGGCCATCTGAATAAACTATAGCTCCTCCGGCAGAACTTGTGGGCTGAACCTGGGAGCTAGTTGTGTCCATAAAGTACTTAGAACTTCGATCTCTGTGCCTGGGGGTGGGAGTTATGAACATACTTGAATGATCTCACTCGTCAATTAAATGCACAAAATGATTACCTACCATGTTAATGTTCTGATAAGTCTATATACTGTAAAAGGAAAAATTAATTATCCCTATGAGTTTCAAGAATAGGGAGGTGACCCGAAGGAGAAATCCGAGAAATGTGATGATGTGTTTAATAAGAAAAGAACTAGGGTGATGGAAGTGGGATGGCTACTGGGTGGCACCAGAATACTAAAGGTGGGCACAATGCTAAGGTATAAAACCTGCTTCAAAGATTTGGGTGTTGCCTCTTGGCCCAGCTGTCATACTTAATGACCGCTAGTCCACTTGGTCCTTATTGCAATAAGTTGTTGAAATGTAAGTATTGAATTTGTATGTCAAATTTAAATAAACCTCTGGATCCTAAAGTGAGAATTTTGTTGTGTGTTGTCTCTTGTTTCTCTTTAACAATTTCCCCCTGACAATACCACACCACTGTGCATGAAAGTATATGCATTCTTATTTTTGGCAACATGCTGGTTCTTTAGAAACCTGAGTTTGGTAACTCTTTTATTGTAAAAAATAATCCCTATTTCAGGGGATTTGGCTCAAAAGACACTTATCATATAATATGCAGAACTATCACTGGATATGTCCCATTCATTGTTCATTGGGTCTTAGCCAATAACCCATAGCTCCTTGGGATTGAATTTGTGGGCTGACCTTGGGATTTAGTTATGTCCAGTGACGGACTTAGAATTCCAGCTCTCAGCCTAAATTTCTCACTATCTTAAATACTATAACTGTGGGGTTTGCAAAGCAGGATATTATACGACACAGCCATAGTTGTCAGGAGAGTTACCCTGGGAAGGTCACCAGCAAACCATCTAGTCTGGTTATATTAAATGGTTTCCATTAATATAGGGCAAAGAGGTGGACAGTTTGCTTGGAAAAGTTTAATCAGCTATCTGTCTGCCTCGTACTCTCTTGACTAATTAGATTAACTAATTAAACTATAATTAGTTTTAGCTGAAGGGGATTTCTGGGTGAGTCCTGCAAGTAATTGCTGCCAGTTTGACAGCAATGGCCCCAGTTTCCCTGACTGAGACATACCTTAAGAAATATTTGCTTGATCCTGATGACTATCACAGCATTCATCCAGTCACACATGTCTCCTTCGGGGGAAAAGTGTTTAGTTTCAGTGTTCAGGTGTCTGAAGATTCTCAATCATCCAGGACATGGTTGTCCCAAAAGTGCTTTTTCCAAAAGGCAACTGGACTTTCTTAGTTTTTTTTCTTTGAAAATTTTTGCTTCAGTTCAGAACTGAAGAAGCTTCTTGGATAAGAAGCAAAATGTTTTCAAAGAAAAAAATCCAAGAAAGTCCAGTTGCCTTTTGGAAAAAGCAGCTTTGGTTCAGTTTCAGGATTCTTAAATGAACTTTCATGGACCCTTTTATGAAAAGGACTTAGTACAAAAATCATTGCATTGGTAGCCTGTTTTTTCTGCCTTTCTGGGTAACTTTGATGCAAAGGCCACTGTCATTTATTAGATTGCCTTTATGTTGGAGTCGGGAGGTGTTGTAGTTTGGAATTCTAAAATAGAACAGTAAATAGATTCCGGCCAGAGGGATTAAGCACACTATAGTCAAAATAGAGAAGCTAGTCAAACCAAGCTTCAGTGGTCCATATGTGTGATTTGAATCAGCATTCAAGGAAGGTAAAGACAAGACCACCAACAGCCGTTCACTGTCTCAATGGATAGCTTTTTATACTATTTCAAGCCCAGCTGGGGTGTATGGCTCTTGCTTAGAATGCAGAGCTCCTTAGGAATAATAGTATCTCTTGAGTAGACCACTGTTCCCACAAGATTCTTCCCTGCATCTTTGTCCTTTCATGTTTTCTGCATTTTATTATGCTATCTATGCAGGTGCTGTTGTGGGCTTGGGTGGTTAGATGAGCGAATCTTGTTTGGAGTCAAAGGAAACAGGCCCAGGCCTGCAGGTTGTTAGTTCTTCCCTAATCCTGTACCGGCAGGAGCTTGGCCGTTTGGATTTTCACTGCCACTTTTGGCTCTATTTTTTTTTTTTCTGAGAATGAGCCATCCGAGCGGGCCACCACAAGACCCTCCAGGTGAGAGCAATTTTAGCTGGTAAAATGCAATGAGTTCCTATTAAGGAAAGTGAGGCATGTTGCTGTTCTTATGAGGCAACTTGACCAGGACTATCAGACATGGGGCTACAACAATCCCAAAGGCCACTGAATGACCAAAGAGAGTTTTCTCTATTTCTTTGCTGCTATATAGTGTTTTTAAACCATATACTACTCTAGGATCTCTTAGGGAAGAACATGCCTCGTAATACTTCAAATTAATAACAAGATATGGTTAATAACTTCATCAGAAATAGAAAATAGCCGTGATTGGCTGCAGGGGAAAACTTGAATTTTATTTGTGAAGATCACTTCATTACACAGAACAGTATTTGAATGTTCATTTATTATAATGTATAATATATTAAAAATATTGGAGTAAACATGTGAATCTCCCCAACAAAATAAAAATATACAATGTTTGGTGGGATAATCACCTGGTTATTCTGCCAAATGTGGTTTAATGTGTTTCTAGAATATTTAATGTTTAACCCCTTTTAAAAAAATAATCCCAAGAATAACATCTGACTCTGTTTATTTTCTCCTTCTCTCCATGCCTCCTCCTCCTCTTCCTCCCCCCCCCCCAAGGTATTTCAAGAATTGTGGCATTGTCCAGCCTAATTCAGAGTGCTAAAACCACCCTAACAGCTGGTAAGAACTTGTGTGCAGTGTTTTTCCAGATAAATCTTGTATTCAAACATACAAAAGTGTTTTTGCAAAAGAAAAGGCTGAAAAATGAATCAAAAATTATCAATAGAGACCAATAATTCAAATTGTTTAAAATGCTAATACTGTAGCTAAGTTGCTTTCTGCACCTTCCAAATCTGACTACCATGTTGCCCCGAAAATAAGACCTAGCTTGATTTTTGGAGTTGGGCCTAATATAAGCCCTACCCCCAAAATAAGCCCTACTTAAGCCACCCGCCCATTCTTCACACCGTTGGTTGCTAGACACAAAGCAGGGGGGAAGGGGGGAGGCAAGGGAAGCTGCCGCATGCACCCCGCAACCGCTTACCTTGCTGAAGGGCCCTTGCAGCCAGGCCTACCATGTCCCGACACCCGTCGCGCCTCGCCTGTTCGGCTTCTCCCATTTTCTCCTCCTTCCTCCTCCTTTGAACAGCCCTTCGCTCCCGGTACTGCTTTTTCAGTCCTAGATCTCAGTTTGTCTGGAGCATGTGCAGAGGGTATTTGGAAACGAAGCCCCGCAATGATCGGGACTCTGCTTGTCTGCGAGCTTCTTCAGAGCAATCCAGCAGCTGGGCCCATTCTGCATTTGCCCTGCCTGCCTGTCGCTTCCTTAACACACCCAGATCTGCCCTGCGAAGCAGCCTCGAAGTCACTCAGCAAATTTCGGGCTGTGCGGGGACTGAATCCGAGTTTTGCTCCTAAGCTAAGATCTTCCATGCCCATTAATCTTCATTTCTTGGGAGGCCGTCACGCTGCCAGACCCCTTCCTTTCCCCCTCCCCCCGCCCTAAAAGTCAGCACGCACCTGCCTACCTCGGTGACAATGGTGTTGTCTTACAGTACCGGTCCCAGCCATCCAGGCACTTCTCCTGCCCCACCTGGCTGAGATTGACATTGGGCTCCAGGTTCCCGGCGGAGAAGTTGACCAGGGCCTCGAGGCAGTAGTGGCTGCAGAGGCTCCACACCTAAGCGGGTGCGGGTACATGGGGCAGCTCCCCCTGACCTGTCAGGCCTTGCGGCAGTGGCACCATCCTGCCGCGAGTGGCCAAATGCAGCCGCAGAAGGGGGTGGCATGGAAGTCCTTGCTCCTGCGGCAAGGTACCAGTAAGAGGAGCATGTGGGGCAAATCTCCCCCCACCTGCCAAGCCTTGCGGAAGCGTCACCATCCTGCCGCAAGCGACCTACCATTAAAGCGGCTGCAGAACAAGTGGGAAGCCTGGCTGCGGTGTGGGAGCCTGTGGCATGGTACCAGTAAGTGCGGCGCGTGAGGCAGATTCCCCCCTCCCCACCTACCAAACCTTGTGTTACCGGTAGCGGTACTGGCGTGATGTACCACATAGCATCCTGCCCTGCCACGAACAGCAGAAAGCAGCCGCATAACAAGTGGGGTGGTGTGGGGAGGGTGCCGCAGGGCAAAACAGTTATCAGGCAAAGGAAAAATAAGACCTACCCCGAAAATAAGACCTAGTGCCTCTTTTGGAGGCCAAAAAAATATAAGACCGGGTCTTATTTTCAGGGAAACACAGTAGTACTGGGTACCAAGCAGGCTATAAGCAATTATTACCTGCCATTGAGAGACCCCATTCTAGTCTCTCAGTTTTGGGGCCTTTCTTTCTGTTAACAAAGCTGCTGTGTGTTATTGAACTACTGAAAAATAATTCTGCGTTTATTGGTTAAGATGATAGGTCGTATGAGTTAATGAGTTATTAAGCTAGGCACTGTGTGATCTAATAAATTGTAGTTCTAAAAAATACTTCAAGTATTAAACAACACTTAACTCATAGCTTTAACTGCAGTTATTTTAGTTTGCTTTGTTTTTTGCTTTTGTATGTTGCTTGTTGATGTGGGTTTTTTAAGCCTTCTCTAGATAGAACACTCCAAAAAGGGCAAAACTGTGCCTAAACTTTACGATGGCAGCAATGTTTATTAGAGCAGTGAAAGTAGTAATGTTTCAACAGTTTGTGGTAGTAAAACCACATATTGCTGACATTGTGACATATGTTCCTAGTATAATTTGGGCAAAATGTTTAAAAAAACATTTTGCAAAACTTTCTTAAAATCTAAGCTTATAGAAAACTGTTGTCTGCTGAGATCGGAATCATTTCCAACTCTTTGCAGAGACTGAATTTGAAACTTATATATAAAAATATTTTTTAATCACAGAACTGCAATACTTTCCCAGCTGTAACGTTTTTCATGGAATTGAAGTTAGAGCTTCCCTTAAGGAGAATGGGGTCTGCTGCCAATAAAACAGTCACGATTTTGCATTTCTCCTGTCCCCTCTGTAATGGGTAGGACAGTTTCATTTAACATCAAAATCCTGAGCTATTTCCCAGTCATTAGCAATAACTGATAGGAAGCAAGAGATATAATGGCCATAGATTAAGAGGTAAGTCAGTCTACATCTCACTGGGAGTGCGAGATGCCTGGGAAAGCAAGACATGGCATTGCTTTTTCTAAAAATATTAAAGATACAGCCCTGCTTTGAGAGGACTTGAATGTTTTCAGTATTATATTTTTGCTGGGATAAAATATTTTTCTTTCTTCACTGTATGTCCATGTAGAAGTTAGTTTTTTCACATGTTTTACTGTCATCCTTAATTTTATCAACAAAGAAAGGAAGCATATAAAAATGAGAGTGTTGTGCTTTTTTATTGCTTTCTCTTCCTGGTTTATGAATATTATGAAACCCTTTTTGTCAAGTTTCTAATAGTCTGCAGTGCTTTCTGTGATGAACTGATTTCAGTCGAGATAATTCTTCCCATGTCTGCCACTTCAGCCAGTTCCTAGAACCTGCATAATGGAGCATTAGCCCTGTGGTCAAAACCTGTTAATTGGTAGGAATCCCTGTATAACCTGAATACTCATTCTGATTTACTGATAAGTTGAATGGCCTCTCTGCATCAATGCAATGACTGTAGCAGTGCAGCAGATGTTTTAAGATATAAGCCCAATTAAGTTTGACTGTTGTGTGGGTGTTTTTCATGTATTTTGCTGTGAACAGAGATACAGGTTTAACCACTTAGCCATCCTTCTCTTGTTACAGCTGTAATTCTTCTAATGAGGCTTTGAACTAGCACAGACCTGCATGACTATTATTTTTCATGTTACATTATCCACCCATCTCCTACACCCCTTTTCCTCTTTCCCACACAGACTTTATTCAGATTTTAATAGCAGCGGGCTTGAGGCAATATCTTCAGGCCAGACATTACGTTAGTAATTTGCCTTTCACCTCTCTAGTCTCACCAGCTACCAAAATCTCAGCAGGATTCTGAATGTGGTTGGTAATTAGATCCTGCTATAGGTTGTAAATGTTAAATGTTGCTGGGCTGCCATGCAGCGGTTACCTCTTTCAGTCAAATACCTGGATCTATAAACCTGAGTCATCACCTGTGGAAGTACAGGTAAAATGGTCCTTGCTAAGTTCTGCAATGCATACAGAACATCTAGGGCAGGGGTGTCAAATTCGCAATGTCATGTGATGTGTCGCAACGTATCGTGACTTTTTTGCCATTGCCGGCAATGGGGTGGGCGCGGTTTCTCTATGATGCATCCGGGCCACGGGCCGGCAGTTTGACACCCCTGATCTAGGGTTTATTATGTAGCTGGCAGGTTCTGCTTACAAACAATGGTAAAAAATACAAAGGCCTTCAACCATTTAACAGGATTTCCTTTCATCTTGCACAGCCCATGTGGCTTTAAACTAGCTTGATCCCTATTTTTTTGTTTACTTTTAGAGGCCCTATTTAGCTCTTCAAGAAAAAAAAAAGCCTGTATGTTTTCCAAAATCTGTGGGAAGGCTTTGGGTCTGGTTTCTATTAGAAATGGCATCATCCATTGATTTATTTTTCTTCTTGCTCTTATGGCATATAAGGCTCTGCAATGCTTGCAATTTAGATGTTTCACAAAAAAGAATACATTTGGCAACCTTATGTGAAATAAAATAAGCTTTCTTATGTTTGCAGTAATGATCTTGTGTCAGGTATAGCTTTTTTGTGAAAAGCATACATTCCTATGGATCTTGAATATGAGTGTGGGAGCAAGGGGTTAGGAGGAGAAATGGACAGATATGCATTTGTAAATGCACACATACTCATATACACAAAGGTGTATATCTATATCTACATATATAAATATAACTATAAATAAATATATTTGTCTAGATAAAAAAATCTAGACAAAGTTGTTTCTGATGTTATCCCGAATATAGCACCAGTATTGAAGAGGAAATGCTTCATTCTCTCTCTCTGTATGTGTTGTTGCTGTTAGTTGCGAAGTCGTGTCTGACCCATCGCGACCCCATGGACAACGTTCCTCCAGGCCTTCCTGTCCTCTACCATCTTCTGGAGTCCATTTAAGCTCATGCCTACTGCTTCAGTGACTCCATCCAGCCACCTCATTCTCTGTCATTTCACAGCCATACATTGCAACTGGGAAAACCATGGCCTTGACTATACGCACTTTTGTTGGCAGGGTGATGTCTCTGCTTTTTAGTATGCTGTCTAGATTTGCCATAGCTTTCCTCCCCAGGAGCAAGCGTCTTTTAATTTCTTGGCTGCAGTCCCCATCTGCGGTGATCTTGGAGCTCAGGAAGATAAAATCTGTCACTATCTCCATTTCTTCCTCATCTATTTGCCAGGAATTGAGAGGGCCGGATGCCATGATCTTGGTTTTCTTAATGTTGAGTTTTCTTAATGTTGAGTTTCAAGCCAACTCTCTGATATATGCATTTCCTCTCCAATACTGGTGCTATATTTGGGATAACATCAGAAACAACCTTGTCTAGATTTTTTTATTTATTTATTCCCTTTCGTTTGCTTAGTGTCATTCTTGTGCATCTAGTTTGTGACCTCCCATTTTATGAAAGAGATTCTGCAAAATTACTTCAGAAGTGTCCACCCAAAGGTATTGAGGGTGTCACGTATCTAATATCCTTCTCTTCTGAAAGATGGGAGTTCTCCACTTCATGAGTTCTGAGGATCGATGTCCTCTTCCCTAAATAACAATTCAGATGAAGAGGTCAAAGGATTTGAAGGAAAAGAATCAAACTAACTGAACTGTCACAACAAATTTCAGCATAATGAAATTTAAATTACGTAGTGTGTCATATAAAGTATTGGATAAAAGATGTTGTTTTGTATATTACTCTTGAGCATTAGAAGTTACAAAATAATTTCTTATATTCTTCAGGTATTAAAAGCTTGTCTGGTGGCCAAACCCCATGATAGCCTATTCATGCATAAAGCAAAGGATGTGTCTATATGAGGCAATACCAGATGGCCTTCAGTCCTACCTGAAGTGGAAATCTTCCATAAGATATATTTTGCACTGACCAAATGCAAAACAGTAGCTGCATCAACATCAGGGGAAAAGCTACCTGCAGTCCTGCTGCACTTCCTTAACTGAGAAGAGGGTTTATTTTTATCTGAAACTTCTAAAAGGTGCCTCTGACGGGCTCGGTTTCCTTGAGGGGATTCCTGAATAGTTTATAATATTTACTTACAAATATACTGGTTGAACAGGCAGGGTTAGCTCCTAAAACAACATTGGTATCCAACAGCAGGCAAGCTAGAATCTAGGCATTCTTTCAACATCTAAACCTGTAATGTAATGCCCCACCTGGATGAGGGGAATCTTGGACACCTGGAGAAGTTGTGTAGTCTTGCATGGCTCATCTGTCCTTGGAGAGATAATTTTTGAGAAAACATACACAGGAAGATACTTTTCCAACTTTTTTAGAATGCAGTCAGAATCCAGGAACCTGAAGCTATATTAGGCTAGTGAGATTCTAGACTCTTTCTCCTTTGTCACATAAGCACAATAACACTGATCGTGCCTGCAGCTTAGTACATGTTATGGTTGTTTGGCTATAATTCACAATTCTAAATCCATTTTTAGCAGTACAACATACATAGTGATAGCCATAGTGAGGAAAATTCACTAGCTTGGAACTAAACACTACAACAGGGTCTGTAATGAAATATTGTACTTCAGAGTGCTCTTGCTTAGACTGTAAATCAGCCAGTTATGTCTTCTTTCATAGTATTCTATTCCATTTTGCCTTTTTTCAACATTGCCCCCTGAATACATGCAGTTCTCCTTGTTAGAAGAGGTTGCTTTCTTTTTGTTCTATTTCTCAATTGTATTTTTTTGTTCTGAAATAATCTTTATTTTTCCCTTATAAACAGATATTTGCCCAGGCATTTGCTAGTTGTATATAGAAGTTAACCTTTATTTTGTAGGTGTGTGTGTGGGGGGAAAGAGAGATGTCCATGTGAGTTTTTATGCATAGAATCAATTACTCCATAACTTCCATTTTGCTGAACTAAAACTTCAAGTTCTCTCTCCATTTGTACTAGCCAATATTGGGAGTTATCATTTATAAGAGCAGCATCTAAAAGGGCACACGTTCCCTATCAGAGGGTTATGTAGACAATTATATAGACCAAGTGGCTTTGGGTGGGTGGAGCTTCCAGTTCCAGGACTTGATCATTTTTGGTGCTGGATGGGATTGTACTATCCCAGACAGACCTGGTACACAATCTGGGGATTCTGCTTGCTGAGCAGGTGGCAATCATGGCTAGGAAAGCCTTTGTGGAATGTGTTGTGCACCAGTTGTGCCCTTTTCTGAATCGGGAGTCCTGTGCTCAGTCACTCAAGCCCTGGTCATCTCACACTTGAACTGCAATGTACTCTACTTGGAGCTATCCTTGAACAGTATCTGGTAGCTTCAGCTGGTGCAGAACCTAGTTGCGCATGCAGTTCTTGGGGCTACTAGGGTGGCCCATGTTACACCGCTGTTCTGTGAACTGGCTGTCAGTTTGCTTCTGGATCTAATTCAAGATGTTGGTTATCACCTTTAAAGCTGTTCACTGCAGGAGTTCAGGTTGTCTGAGGAACCATTTCACCTCAATGGGACTAGCCCACCTCACCCATGCTGGCTGAAGGGCATGCTGGGTACGTCGTCTGCCAAGGAATTTCGGCTGGCGGAGTCCAGAAGAGCCTTTTCTGTCATAGCGCCCACATAAGAGTGCATCCACTCTTTCGATCTTCCAAAAGGACTTGAGATCATGGCTGTGCCCACTGACCTGGGCCCCAATATGATGTGACATTTTGGAAGTGACTAATGGATTAGATAACACCCCACCTTCCCCCCTTGCACACTTTGCTTCCTCCCTCTCAGTCAATTTTATTTTAACCAAAATTTAAAATTTAAATTTAAGATCTCTATTGTCTTAATGTTTTAGACTGCATTTTAATTGAATGATTATAAGTCGCCTCTGGCGAGATGAACGGCATATAAGTTTAATAATAAAATAAAAATACTGCAGTTCCTAATATTGGAATTTCACCAGAAGTGCTGGATATTACTTATACTTTGGTATGCATTCAATTAGAGATAGAACTGTGGGAAAGGTATCAAAATTAAGGCACCTGCAGTAGTAAAAATCAAGGTGGGGAGAGGAAGAAAGAGTGAAGCTTCTAATGGAAAAGACAGAATTTTTGTTGCTGTTGTTGTCTTAGTAAAGAGGTCCCAAGATGGTCAAAGACTGAAATGTAGATCCAGATGGTGCTTACAACATTAGTTATTCAAGTTAAAATGGAGGGCATGGACAAAAGTGAATAGAAATACAAATAAGTCATGTTGTATTTACGGGTCAAAATTTATTCCTGTCCATAGAGATATCCCTCATGGGGTATGAATAGGATCTTTCCATAGTGCGTAGGGTCTATGCTTATATTCATTTTAATAAATATTGCTAAGCTTCATTTTAAGTGAACAAAATATTCTGCACTACATGCATATAGCATTAATGGCACATAATAAATGAAACAGCAGCTGCTTTGTAAGGTTATATGGAAGTGAAAAATAGAACCAGACTGCTATATTAGACTTAGATGTATCCTCAAAGGATGGGGGAATGGTTTCATTTACATCGAATGAAAATAGCAATAAGCTTAGGAAGTGACGAAATGCAAAACTAAGAAGGAACTATTTTGGCAATTCTGTACATATGCTATATAATTACACAGTAACACAAAAAAGCTGACTAAAATCTTGAAGATTTGCCTTCTCCTTCTCTGGAGTCTGGACTCACAGCAGGGTAAGACTGAGAAACTAACCTTTTCAGAAATATATTAAGAAGTACTTTAACAGATTAATGGGCCAATGGCTCTTGTCAAATAGGCTAGAGAGTTAACCATGAAATTGTAGAGTGATTTACCAGGTAATACAGAACACCAGAATACAAAAACTCCTGGGTAATTGATTAAAGTTATTCTTTGGCTTTCTAATGTATAAGTTGATATTAACAGAGAACAAGAATCGAGGGTGATCATGGAAAAGGAGAGCGGTTTTTTTTAGTGTCACATAAAGTTCCTTAATATGTATTAATGCTAGTAATATAAACAATGAAAAGTCACAAAACCAAATATAATCATTTATAATAATTTGTAACAGCAATTAAACCAGGAAAGCAACTTCCTGATAATAATACTGTAACTTAAAATAAAAATCTGTTACTTTGCATTTGAATAGTAAAAGAGTCCTAGCAATTTTGAATGAGAAAAAGTGTTTGATACCTCTGTGTAACTGCTGTAATCAATTATCACAATAAATTCTCTAATGATTTTATGCTTCAGTGCCCCATGTAGCATCTCAGCAGCCGGTAGGTTGACATAGCTAAATTTATGAATGTAGGGGATTGAATTCTAGCCCATTTAAATTTTCCATCCATTATTTACATAATATTTCTTAATTTAAAGGGATGAAAAAATCATTGATCTACAGCATGAAGAAGATGTACAAAATGTCAAAGGGATGGTTCAGAAAATCATGACATCTGTGAAGTTAAAGTTTTGAAAAACCTGATCTTGTGACTAAAGGATATTCTAATTCTGTTTTTTTCATCATTTTGGAAGACAAAGCATCTTCAGTTTGGAGAAATTTTGCTGTATTATTTATTTTCAGACAATTTTTCAGGGAAGATAACAGATTAAGATAAAATCTTTTTTTCCTGCTTCTTTGAAGATTATCTGGAATGTTTTTCTCCTATACCTGTTAGCATTTTTCTAGCTTTTTCACAGACAGCTTGTTTTACATGTGTTGTGCATGTAACATCTTCAAAATGTCCCTGTTTCCAAGGCCTTATATATATTTTTAATCACATTTGGTTTAAGAGTTTTGTCATCCTTCTGTTTTTGCATCATTCACTTTACCAAGAACTTGTAATGGTCTTGTCGTATAGCTTAAGAAACACTAAATAGCAATGCGCTGAATTCTTTTGCTGCTTCTGCTGTGTAGACACACATATCAAGTAACTTTGAGAAAGGTCAAAGTTTGACATGTGCTTTCCAGGCACAGTTGACATCAATATAATTCACAGCAAAATATTGGTGAGTAGGTCATATTTCAAAACAAGGTCTGGTTATTGTTGAGTTCCTGGGATTAATAATACGTTTATATATATATATATAATGAAAGAGTTCTGTTTCACTACCAATTCATAAAATGCTTTTAATGTCAGACTGTACAATCTCCAGGTAGCCCAACCAGGCTCAATAATACCTAAGATAAAATCAAAGAATATCATTTTCCATCAACATTTTAGGTTGCTTTTCTTCCTCAATACCCAACGCAATGAACTTTGACTACTGGATCATAAAGGAAAGCTGCTGAATTGGTTTTCTAAAATATAAGGCATTGGACTAAGAGCGAGGAAAACTAAGTTTTTATCCTGCCTTAGGCATCAAGGCCAACTTTGGGTCACACTTTCTCTCTTAACTCAAGAAAGAAGGCAAGGGCAAACATTTCCAAAACATGTTAGGAAAATTGCAGAGATTAATGTATGTTATTATTAGGAGTCAAGACTAACTCAATGGTACAAAAGGGGGGGTAGAAAAAAGGAAAGACATATAACTATCATTTTATTAAAAGAGGGATTTGAGTTATGAAATTGTTCCTAAATACCTCTTCTGAAGTGAGTATATTGTAGTGATTTGGTGTGTGGGTATTTATCATCATCTTCCTGCTCCGTTCTCTCCTTGCTTGTGAAATACTATTGTGCATACTATTTTATTTATACACTGACCAGAGTGAGGGAAGTGCATAGTTTCTAAATGCGATAAATAAATCAATTAGTTAAATCACGGAATGTGATTAGCTATGGAAGTTGACTCAAAAAGGGAAATGTTATAAATTATGTGGATGATAAACGTTATTTCCAGTAGAGACATTTTTGGGGAATACAAGGAAAAAATTATAGGAACATAGTGAAATGGAGCTACAGAAATAAAAAAAGTATATATATTTTTTTAAGAATTGCAGTTTTTTATTTCAGGTATTGGTTTCAGCCAGTGTAGATGGTAATCAGAAATGTTGAGAACTGACTTAGAAAAAGTCTGGAAGGACCAAGATGTAATTCGTAAGGCCATCCAGAGTTCCCTTACTTATGAGAGGGGCGACATATATATTAATATAAATAAATAAATCCCCCAACCATTCTCTAGTGCAACTCAATTTTAAGTTGATGTAATAAGAGAAATAATAAGCCACAATTGCAGAAATGAGGAATATTTTAGAAATATTTGACTGAAAATAGGCATATCTGTGTGTATGTATAATACTTGTCACAGATACAGAGATTCAAAACATTTTAATACGGTTTCCTAAGTTACAAAAACTAATTCCTGATTAGTTTGGAATCATGAAAGTGATGGGTTCTCAAAAAAGTTTTTAAGCTACAAATGTCCAGTATTATCATATGCCCGAAGGGCTAATTTTAAGGGATAGTTAATGCTAAATATCTGTATGGAAGAGTTCATAAAAATGAGATACACACTGAGCAATTTCTCTACTAAAGTTTTCTAATGTCATTTAAGAAACTCTGGTAACTATTCTGGCAGGATGCATGAATATTGTACACTAAGCAATGCACTAGCGATGGCCAGTGAGAACTCCTTTGAACAATCTTTAAAAAAAAAAAAAAGTAAGACATGGACCATGCCATTGATTTTAGTCAAATGGAATTGACAATAGCAGATGATAGCAACACAACCAACCTTGAAACATGAATGTGTGACCTTATGTTTAAAGTGGGGTGGGTTAATTTAGTTATGGGTGACCCCCCCCCAAATATTAACTTGGGAAAAGGCTGCTGCACTAAAACTGAATGGCTATTAACTTGAATAGTCCTGATTGAGCTAGAGCAGCGGCTCCCAACCTTTTCTATACCCCGCACCCCTAGAACGCTTCTGATATATTCTCGCACCCCTTACGAAAGTTGGAAATAATGGTGACAAATTATGCATATACACTATCATTTTTGCACCCCCTGGAATATTGTCTCGCACCCCCGGTTGGGAACCCCTAAGCTAGAGGAATAGTATCATTTACTACAAAGTAGTTCCCTCTTGTGCGAATCAGTTATCAGTTATCAGTTATCTATTTTAAGGGGCAGAGTCTGTGTAAAGCCAATATGAAAACTGTATGCTAATAAAAGCTTTCTTTTCCTGACACTATTTCAATCTAAATGTTTAAGGGAAAAGCCTGTTCTTGACCCCTCCCAGGAAGGCAATAAAGGGGATAGCAGATATGAAAGGTCACACAGTTGGAAACAGGGAATCCATATGATGAACTAGCTAGAACTGCTGATTCCCTTAAATGGAGTTTAGTATTTTTTTAACTGAAAATGCAACTAAAACTACTTGAATTGGCTAATCTTGTGTTTTTTCTGCACATTTATTTAAAAATATAAGTAAATTAAAAATATTCCTATGTTTATATTCTATTTAAAAGATCTTTAACAATAAAGCATTGATGAGAGGTTTTCTAAATTTGCAGGTCACCCTTTTAACGTGATAGTTATAGTAATATGGGTTAGGTGCCTATTTCTAGTAAGACCTGGGGCTTCCAAAGAAGCTGAAATTAATGAAAGACGTGCAGCATTCTGTGTAAGGGCTGAATTTTAATAACAACCCTACAAGGAGCAGAACTCCATTAAAAAAAATAGGAAGAAATTTCTCATAAACACAGAGTCTTTGGACTTTACTTATTTCAAGTGTCTCCACAATTATGATAACCATACCAATGAAGTTGATTTTCTTCATCGGCTGGCAATTGGCCATCTTGTCCATTATTCCAATGCTTGATGATTCCAAACTATTTCCCATTTTCTTTTGAAAAGTCAGTGCTGTTTAACAACTGGTTGTGCTGTTGTCAAAAGAGAAAAATAAGCTCCCTGCCCTGTTCCCAACCTTGAATGATTGACCAGTGGATACAAATGATACACAACAAATAAAAACCCATTCATATTTTTTCATTACTCATAGCATTCTTCACATAGCAAATGGGGAGCATTTTAGAAGACGCAGAACTTCCCATGTGAATGAAAGCTAGATTCAGTTGATTCTCTATCAATTACTTGCTTTTTTAAAAGACCTTTTGAATTCTTGTGTATATATATTCAGTGTAGATAAAAGTTTTTATTTCATTTGAATTTTTTCCCAAAACTTTCAAGACCAACGTTTTATTAAAATGTGTGCTGATATGCAGTTTCAAAGGCTAGCATCACTTCCTTCTCCCTGCTTTAACTCTAATTTGACCTAGTATATATACGGTTATACCTCGGCACTCGACTGCTTCAAAACTCATCAAATTTGGTATTCGACGATTATGAATCAGAAATATTGTCCTGGTGCTCATCTTTCTCCCAGTAGTTGACATGCAAGGAAGAACTTGCTGATGTCGGCTACTTCGTGACTATTTCTTCCAGCTGAAATAATGGGTCAAGTGAGAAGTCATGTGGTTTTCTCATGACTTACCCCGTTGGTTTTAGTATTTGGTACATCTTCTGGAATAGATTACTGATAAGGACCGAGGTATCACTAGTATATTTTGGAAGTTTGAATGCACCATATAGGAATCTCCTCTTTCCTAAATTTCAACTTTTACCAAATGCCATTGGATTTACCCTGCTGGTTCCCTTAAACCTTTTGGATTCATGGGTTTTGTACCATAAATTTCAAACTGACAAATTTGGAGAGGGGTATTGGCTCATGTTACATCTTTGTAAAAATTGTTATGCTGCTATTTAGAATGTAATCAATAATTGTACTGTATATGAATGTGTTGAAGAAGAGTAAAATATCTAATCTAAGTGATACTGCACATCAACCTACTTCATCATATAAATGTAAAAGGTGTAGCTGAACCACCATCAAGTTAATTGGACAAGATCTCCCGACACATACTTGTTTGAATGTTGAATCTTACAAGTATTGTGACAAAAAAACAAACAAACCATTTTGTTTCAAACCGAGCACAAACCATTGTATCTTCAATTGACTGCAGTTTAGCAAAAACAACAAATTGTGTTAGTTCTAGGAGTCAGAGAAAGTCTAAAGGACAAGGGATGGGAGGGGATATAAAAAAATGTGTGATTGAAACCCCACCTCCTTTTTAGGTATATGATGCAGGGGGGGGGGATCCTGAAGTGTATTTTACAGGATGGATAGATTCCAACACAACATACCCCATTGTTTTTTTGCCCCAAATCTTGCCAATTCTTTCTCTGCCCTCTTATCAGGGAGTGATGCCTTTATCCCCATCTAGAAGAAACAATCCTGAGAACCCACGGGCATGGACAACATGAAACCAGCTGTTCCATGTCCAGAGCAATTTTTGTGTGGAACGTTTTGCACATTCCTACAGCTTACATATTCAGTTGGAAATGCAAGGCAACCTAGTTGCTGTGCCAAAGGGAATTCACAATCGTTTATAAATAGATTTTTATTTTAGAAGTGTGAACAGACACATATATAAAATCACATTTGTGTATTTTTATATCCAAGCATACTTGGAGTTCACATACCTATTTTCACAAAGGCAGTCAATGTAGGGCTGCAAGCAAATACACATATCCAGTCATAAAGACTGAAAGGTTTACTTAAGCTGCCACTTTGGAATAGATTATTCTCATGAAAAATATGGCTTAAAAATGTTAAAAGTAACTTGGTTAGGTCTGTGAACCTGGAGATTGACCTCTAATCTCAGTAAAGACTTAGTTATAAGCAGAGGGGAATGTAGTGTTCTAAAGGGAGAGAGAGAAAGAGAGAAGATAAGCACAGTGCAATGGCTAATTAAGCATTTTATGTGCAGCAGATGTTCTATACAGAACTAAAATCCTAAAAGCAATGGTATTACAGGTGTTTTTATTATGTAGCTTGAATGCAGCTTTAATTGACTATGTAAAGCAGGGGGTGTAACTTCCAAATTTATAATGTGGATAGTTTATTACAATTTTTGATGCCTTTGAAATACTGTTAGCCACTGCACAATAACCTTTTTAAGTGTCAGAGCTTAAGAAAGATTTTATTCTCTAGGAAGATTTTGAAAGCCTTCCTGTTTCCTACCTTCCTTCTGAAAGTGATAGTACTTCAATCTGTTCAGCTTTTGGTACAGTGCCAAGAATGAGTCATGATCTAAAGCTGTCCATGTTTTGAGTTTCTCCTATTTTTCTTAATGAAAATCACTCTGTTCAATTGTCGCATAAAAAATCATTCAGAGAAAATGTATTTCTTTATAAAGAAATGTACAAACACAAAAGAGATTATTGAAATAAAAGAGATTTGTCAATAATGTATGTGATTGGTTACATTGAAAATTCTCAAAATATGGTAATTAACTGTTTACTGTGTGCTTTTTTACATCCTTATTGCTAAATATGTTCTAATTCAGTGTCATGCATTTGTTAAAAACCTGTGTTGATCTTACTGATGTATACTTGTGCTTTCATTTTATTGTTGTTCTGCTGGATTTCCTCTCCTAAATTTAATATAATACACAAATTATTTCTTCCTCTGTCTGAATCTTCCACAATAAACTGAATGTGTTACACATTGTTTCACATTATCAGTCTGTACGGATACTAGATACATCAGTAGATAAATCAATTGATAGACGTATTTATTTATTTTTGCATGGTTCCTTATCCATATGAGTTGTTCATAGCTACTTCTGTAGCACAGATCACATTTGGAATACAATAAACGTACACAATACTTTGTACAGAATTGGTCATCTGCTTTGGTGAGGAAAATGAAACAGCAAGTTCAAGAAAGATTTATTGTTCTCCACCTGTTCAGTTCCCATCTATTTTTTCCTCTGTTGAAGCAATATGCAGAGCATCACTGCAGGCTTGTTGCCTAAGGATGGTAGATATCTTAAGTTCTCAAGTATCTCCATCCTATATTTAGATTATTAGAATCTGAAAGTCAGCTGCTTTTCAGGCCCTGTTGCATATACCTATAAGAATCAATCAAACTTTCTGGCCAAGAATTCTAGCAGGGGTATACAATGAAAACAAGAAACTCAACTTTATGCAGCACATAAACACACACTTCCTGTAACTGCCTAAATTCCTGAACTTAGAGCAGAAAGCTCATTAAAATCTCAGTGGTGTGCTGTGGCAATGGAGATAAAAATCTGTGTTCTTCACTTTTCCTTTAAATTTTGATCTACAATAATCCTCGACTTGCAACAGTTTAGTAACTGTTCAAAGTTACAATGGCACTGGAAAAAGTGACTTATGACCACTTTTCACACTTATGACCCTTGTAGAATCTCCATGGTCATGTGATTTACATTCGGATGCTTGACAACTGACTCACAGTTATGATGGGTGCAGTGTCCTAGAGTCATGTGATCCCCTTTTGCGATCTTCTGACAAGCAAAGTCAATGGGGAAACCAGATTCACTTAACAACCGTGTTACTAATTTAACAATTGCAATGATTTACTTAAGAAATCTGGCCAAAAAAAGTCATAAAATGGAGCAAAACTCGCTTAACAAATTTCTCAGCGGGTTTCTTCCGGGCAAATTTCAATTGGGGCCATAAAGTGAGGACTACCTGTATTTCAGTTGGCTTTCATAGCCATGGGATCTATAAGGCCATATACTGGGAAGGCCTTTTATCATAGTAGTAGTACATATTTTGGAGAATTTACTTCAGATTCAAGTAGTTAAATCTTTGGCTTCAGAATATACCTTACACTTCGTTATCTTTAATCCTGTTTTAGTGCTTGTTACATTGGGCACTACTTTGAGAAAAGAAATCTTTTGTATTAGAAATAAATACTCATGGACGCTAAGAAATATATTTTAACATTAGAAAGAAGGTAACAGCAAGCAAATCTGTGGTTTGGTGACATCAGATTAAAATTGTTATTCCAAAAGTTAAACAAAACCAGTCCTTTATTTGATTATTACCAAACAGTATTTCATACAGGTTGGACTGCCTAATCTCAAACAAACGAAGTGTGTTAAAAGAAGAAGGCCAGAAAAATTAATATATGTAATCACAGGCTGTGAGTTTTTCTAACATGCTCAAGAAGTAATGGCCTTTATCACAGATAAGAAACCTCTGGAGAAAATTCAGTTGGAGAATTTGAATTATACAGCCAAAAAGCTTGGCAAGCTAAAAAAAAAAAAAAGGAAATCTGTGCACAATGTTATCCCTTAATAAGTGGTGAGAGGTCTTCATTATTAAAAAATGTCACTCATTCCAATTGATTTAAGTAAAGGCTTAGAATAGCATGCAAAATAGATTTCCCTTTAGGTATCAAGTGAAACTGCTTATTCAGGTACATTGTACATTCACATGGTGAGGATAATCAACTGAAGATGTTTTCCACCAATGTGCTGGAACTTCTTGGAGGCTTCTGCTGAGCCACAAACTCAGGTAGATTGCTCTACCTGATGGATTGCTTATACCATTGATTCAGTGCATCTACTTGTTTCTTAAATTCATTTCCCACCATATTTGCTGTTTCACTTTAAATCTTCCTCTCTACTGTATTTTCACAGTCTTAGTATATTAGCATTATCTGATAATCCATTATTGCGTAAAAGGTTATTATTTTCAGTTTATTGGGTATTTCCATGTGTTCATTGTGTAGTTTTGCTTGAGTGCATAATAAAGTGGCATGAGCCATTATATATCAGATTTGACTGTATTTTGAAATATCTCATAGAATGGAGATGGTGGAAGATAAGCCACATCTTAGACAGACCCTTATGTAAGTTTGCCTAGAGTCTAGACATTTGTTATATACTCATCAGAATATTCAAAGAGCAAAGTTCATGCTAGGACATAACAGACAAAAGCTATGTCTACGTATGTGTGCATGTGCACAAATGCCTTTAAGACAGTGCTGACTTCTGGTGGCTGCTTGGACAAGTCCCTGCAGTTTTCTTGGCAAGATTTCTGAAGTGGTTTGAGAGAGATCCCAAGTTCGCTCCGTTGGCTTTGTGCCTAAGGCAGGACTAAAACTCACAGTCTCCCAGTTTCTAGCCTGATGCCTTAAACACATCAAGCTGGCTCTCACAAAAGCAATCCTTAATAAATTAAGAGGCAGTGCATTACTGTAAATAAAAACTACTTGGTTATAAAGCCCAATAAGCAATTGATTAATTTTACTTCTAGTTAAGAGCTGTGGTGGCGCAGTGGTTAGAATGCAGTACTATAGACTGCCACTACTGGCTGCCAGCAATTCGGCAGTTCAAGTCTCACCAGCTCAAGGTTGACTCAGCCTTCCATCCTTCTGAGGTCAGTAAAATGAGGACCCAGATTGTTGGGGACAATATGCTGACTCTGTAAACCACTTAGAGAGGGCTGTAAAGCACTGTGAAGCGATATATAAGTCTTAAGTGCTATTGCTATTGCTAGTAACTTAAGTGGTTTGGGTGGATTACAATGTTAATTAAAACCATTAAAAAGTTTTTAAAAACAGAATAGTTAAAACAATAAAATACGATCAAAATAAAACATGGAAAATTCACCATTCCTGAATAGAATGGAAGTTACAAGGAATGCTGTAATTACAACAAAGGTGAGTAAAATGATATTTTAAGGGTTTTATTTATTTTTGAGCGGCGTGGTAGCATAGAAGTGGAGCTCTCGCCTCACAATCAGAAGGCTGTGAGCTCGATCCTGGGTAGCAGTAGATATTTCCCTCTGGGCGCAATGAATATTTGTCTGCTGCGAACTCCGTGTAGGCATCAGGAAGAGCATCCAGCTAGTAAACACTCGAGCGCCGTTCAATCGCCCCAACTCCACCCCAATGCAAGGAATTATAGGATTGTTAAAAGAAATATACATATATAAGTCACTTTCTTCTGCCTTTATTCCCAGGCACATGGACATGGAAAAATGTTCCTGGTAGAATGTAGTAATTTAGATGCTAAACTTTGTCTATTCCTATAAGATACTTCCTGTAAATAAAATGTCTTTTCTGTTACAAAATCAGTTTAATTAATCACTGTTGAATTTCCACTCTCAGCAACACTCCTATACATAACGCCTAGAATGCTTCAACCTCTAGCTCCCACAATAAAATGTAGCTGTAAAGAGGTTCCATAAATGAAAAAGAAAGGGTGAGCTTCTGAACAGTTAAAGGAAATAGAAAAGTTTAGGAATCAAGTCTGCAAAGTTTCAGCTAGTAGAAAAGTTGGAAGGTCCAAAATTCTCATTCTGGTGATTCAAGATAAAAATGTTCCTGAAATCTCAAGATACGTTCTTTGTGCTGGACAAGGAGAGACTGTTGGGACCATGGCAGGAACAAAGAGCTCAAGGTACTGGAAACAACACTAATAATCGTTGTTCTGGGCAGATTTACACACACTAAACACTTCAACTCTCAAGAAGTATGTTATCTTCATTTTATTCCACATGTTTAAACTTATGAACCTTTAGGAATAGACACTAATCAAGTTTGTCTTAACTCTACGGATAAACTTAACAGTTATATGTTGAATGCCACTATCCAGTGTTTTGATGCAATTTTATGAGCATACTATTTTGCTTTGCTTACTTTTTAAAGTAAACTGGATATTTTCAAAGATTAAAAAATAACAAAGAAGCAAGATATGTAGATAACTTTCAACGAATCTTTTGTTTACTTTTTATCATGTTTACATTTCTTCTAACAGCTATCATTTATAGTACATATGTTGTAATGTGCACTGTACATTGTGTTAGATGTGCCTAATATGGAGCTAATGTTCCATAATTTTAATCAATAAAATACTTTCAGCTGTGTATGATTTTTTAGTTTTTTTATCTAAAGTATTTAAAACATATAGTTAATGTTGTCTGATTTTTATCTTCTTCTTCTTGTGCCGTATCTGTTATCGGACGTTGGCAATCATGTTGGCAATCCTGTTTTTATCAGCAGCCACACGAAAATGTGCTGCTCAGTTTTGTCCAAACCAGTTCCTTAGATTTTTATATGTGAACAAAAAAGTACTTCAGGCTCTACAAGGTTAATTAACCTTAAGAGATTTCACTTTCCTCAGATGTGTAACTTGCTATTTCAACTTGGGCATTAGAAAAATTTTGTTTTTCACATTTATGAACACTCATTCGCTTCTAATACAGTCATTGGGCAATGATCAAAATACAGGTAGTCCTGAACTTAAAACCATTTGTCTAATGATCATTCAAAGTTACAAGGACATTGAATAAAGTTACTTATGACCAATTCTCACATTATGACTGTTGAAGCATCCCCACAGTCACATGATCAAACTTTGGGTACAACAATTATGGCAGAAAGTTCTTAATTAACAATTGCGTTGCTTAACAACAGAAAAATTGGGCTCAATTACAGTCATAAGTCAAGGACTACCTGTAGACCTAAATTTAAAAACCTCTGAAGACATCTACCATATAGGGTGCTTCCATTTTGATTAGTTCCATTCAAAGATTCCTTTTATATGTGGTCATATTCCACCTGCAAATGATGCATCATTTTTATAATATTAGCTACATCAGGCATGTCAAACTGCTGGCCCATGGGTCGGATGCGTCACGCTGAAACCGCACCCACCCCATTGCCAGCAATGGGGAAAAGTCCCGATACGTCGTGCGACGTCATGTGACATCGTGAGTTTGACATGCCTGAGCTACATCAGTAAAAGAAACTTTGATATTGATCATATGGAGAATCTGGGCCAGTCACTCTCTCTCAGCCCTAGGAAGAAGGAAAGGGTGAACTATTTCTGAAAAACCTTACCAAGAAATTTGCAGGGAGGCATTGTTCCCCTCCCAAAGCTATGGACAGTTAAATTGCAGCGTATATATTATGATAAACATGCAACTATTTCAAGTAAAATATATAGTATTTTCATTAACACCATTTATTTAGATTTGTATTGAAAGTTATTTGATGAGGGGACAAGTAACTCCTTGATACTTTGACCATTCTGAGGAAGATTTTAGTGTTTCTCTTCCAGAGAAGGCTGACTTCACATATTGTTTCCACAGCAATGTTTTGTTGTTACTCCTCAGTAGTAAACACACAGACTGAAGCTTGATAAACTTGGTATATTTTGCCTGACTCATTTCTCTTATTTTTGTAACAGAGGTCCCCAACCTTTTGGGCACCAGTTACGTGGAGAGAGGTTGTTCTGCGGACCGGAGGGTGCGTGGTTTTGTGTGCTGCCTGCATCCTGCGGATGGGGCTTTGTTTGTGCGGACCCGTTGCTGGCATGTCCTGGCCCGGTACTGGTCCACGGACCGGGGGTTGGAGACCCCTGTTCTACCGTATCCGGTTTCCAATTATTCATACAATTTTGCAATTTTACGCTGAAGAAAAAGATTCTTTTTCAACAGTTTTGATAGGAAGGATGGAATTATTGAAAAACATGAACCCTCAATGGAAGCGAGTTTGCTGCAAGAGTTTAGAAAGCCCTTGGGTCGTTACAATTTTACTCCACAGATAAGCAATACAAGGCAGTCGGTCAAAAAAAGAATAAAACTAATCGCCCAAGAAGGGATATGAAGATGATTTCAGGTGATCTAGGAATTACTGAAAGAAATTACTCCTCCTCTCGGATCTGACCTCCGTTCGGCGGGAATCGATTGGAGGAAGCACAAAGGTTGCCGCTTGTGGCCGCCTATTATGCCCTCCAGCGGGTTTCTTCCGGGCAAGCGGCTGCAATCTCGTCGCTTTAATCCGGATCAGAGTCGCGGTACGTTGCATAGAAACCGCCGCTGCGACCTAGTAACTGCCAAGCTCCTGCTTTGTGTAGCCGAGAACCAGCGAGTAGGTGGGGGGGAGAATGCCAGGGCGCCGTGCAACTCTCGGCCCTGAAGGAGGCGGCCGAGGGTAGACAATGAGGAACGCTTCCCGCCCCGCCTCTAAATTCGGGCTCCCATTGAAACACATTTTAGTCATTTTCTCTCTCAACCGCCCCTCCCTCTCTTTCTCCCCAATTCCCCCCCCCCACCCCGACTTCGATATTACCTGCTGAGGATATGATGTCATGGCCTTATTATCCTAATGTAGGCTGATCTCACGAGCTCCGCAGCCAATGGGGCAGCAGGGTTCTCCCCACCTGCTAGGAAGAGAATTCCATCATTCTTGGAATTCTTCCCTCGGCTAAGTGCACCGCAGCGCGCGCCTAGCAGTTCCGAGCGCGGCTGCTGAATCTGCAAGGCTCGCATTGTTTGGGAACCAGCCGCGCGACCCCTCTGCCCAATCAGCAGGCAGGGCGCTTCCTGGCTGGAGCCCGCGCAACCGAGCTTGGCGACTGGAGAAACGAGGAACGCTTGGAGCGACCGCGGCAGGGCGCGCGCCGACTTTCTCTCTCCCCCCCCCCTCCTGGCCCGGCTCGGCCCGGCTTTGCAGGGGGGAGCGCGACTGAGCAGCGCGGAGATCTTGCAAACTGGTGAGTGAGGAGCCTACAACGGGAGCTGGAGTTTGCACGGACCCTGGTCGTACCCGCGGCGGCGGAAGTGCGGTGCGGCGGCTTTGCTGGAGGGGCTGTGGATAATAGTGCGGCACCGGGAAGATGCTCGTCGGCGCTTGGTGGACCCTGGTGGAAGCTCGGCGCTGAGGGTCGGAGCTTTTCCTGATCGCCTTTAAGCGGGCCCGGGGCTGTGGAAAGGGGCGGGGGAGATGGTTGCTTTCAGACCTGCCGTCTGTTCCAAGCCGTGCTTGGAATTGTGTGCCGACTTCTCTAGTGGATAAAGCGCTAGAAGTGAATAAAAAGAGCATTTATTCTCGGCTGCAAGTGGGAGAAATCGCGGGGTAGATTTTATGCGTCTGTAGTCTTGGAAAAGTGAAATCCCGGAGAACGGGGGGGGAGGGGGGAAAGGGAGAGTACTTGTAATGAACATGTAGCTCTCCTTCGGATTACCCCTCCCCCTTTTCTTTCTCTTGTTTGTTTTGCTGGTGTTAGAATACTCTTAATTTACCGGTAGTAGATCGTTGTCGTGTTATATTTATTCTGCACAAAAAGCGCTCCGGTTGACTCTTGGCTTTTAATGGGTCGTTTTAGCTGGCCTTTGCAAGCGGACCCTTCTTGCGTTTTTTCTTCAGAGTTTTCTCGGGGCGCTGCCCATTCTTTTTCTGGGCTTTCTCTTGCGAGATGCCTAACCGCCCACGATTGCAGCCCCCCCCCCACTTTAGCACCCTTTACATGCTGAACTCACTCAGAATGTAAGCAAATGTTAGATTGGAAGCGATCTGGAAAGAAACAAAGCCACTTAGAGTTATGTGCGTGCATTCCGGTGCTGCTTTTGCCATGGATATCCACTTCTTCGGTCTGAACTTGAGACTGTTTAGCAAGAACTAGCAAGGATGGCAGTTGATACTGGTATGCAGACTTTGAAGGACAAGTTTGGTTGGATTTGCTAAGTTTTGTGGGAGGTGTTTGTTTTGGCCACCTAATAGTTGCAGGCTCTTACTATTAACTCTGCCATGTCCTGTCAGTGCTTACCAGATGACACATCTCTCTAGCCTTGTTTGGACTTGTCGGTGTCAGCGTGACATCTGCTCTTCCTTGAGCCCTTTTGATTTTTTAGACAGCTGCCTTCTTGCAGGGTGCTTTTACATTGAAGAGAGTCATTCAAAAGGCTTTGGGAATTTCCCCTTTCTCAGTCCCAGGGTTTTGCTACCTGCATGCAAAGTAGCATCTCCTAGCTTTCGAAATCTTCTTGTATTAATTGAGATTTGTTATGATTTGGTCTGTTAGCCCAGTCTGGCTGCAGGTAGAGGATCCCCCTTTTTGCAACAGTTGGGATGTAATGATTTAAATTTTGCAGATGTTCAGTTTGAGAGGTGGCATCAGTGTTTGAAAAGTAAATTCAGAGGCAATGAGGGCTACAATGAAGACATAGTAATGTTTTTATTGCACAGTTAAGTTCCGAGAGGAAGAGAGTTTGTTTCTTTAGCCACTATTTGTTTATTTCTGTTTTCCTATGCACAGTGATTTTGGTACACTCTCCATCTGGTGATTGGATAAATAATGAAATGAAACCCTTAAGGAAGGAAAGTTGAATTAATCATTTTCTATCTACTGGTATCCGTCTCCATATTTATTTTCTAAAGCAATCATTTTTGTCTGAAATCATAATTTTGTAAACTTTTGATTAGTTTTGGCTAAAAAGATATGTGGTTCATTTTGTTGATTTAAAGCAGCTTGTTTGCAATCCACCTTCCCTAATACTGTATGTTAGCCTATACAATTTATAATCTGGTATGATCAAAGTGTAGATGAATTAATAGTTTGCCCTTTGGTTTCTGAACTCTGAGAGCAAACCCCTTACCCTGGATAAGGACCTGGTAAGGTTGGTGATTTGTTCCTTCTCTCCTGGATTCAAATTTATAATTGAAATTAACAACATATTTCTTGCCTATGTAAATTCCATTTGTAAGTGTTTTGTATGTGTGGGGCAAACTCTACTTAGGACTGCAGTGGGACACAGGACAGCAGCTTCTGCTTCCCATTCTAGACTTCCATACCAGACTGTGTCCCATAAACTCATGATAAACAAAATGATTAATATTTCCGTAGTTTCTTCTTTAAGGTATATAATGCTTTCTAGACTTAGATTTGTTGAACAACGTTAATTTTCTCTTCTCTCCCCTTTGTTGACACTATGGAAATGTTTGGAATGTGACATAATAGGTGTAAGTAATGCCGTTAGTAGTATTTATTCTTTTCACTTATATTCTGGTTTTTCTATAAAGATCTCAAGGTGGCAGGATCAGAACCCCAGTTTCCAAATGATTCAAGATTTTAACACATCCTTTCAATAGGTCTGCTAGAGAATGAGAAAGGGTTACTGGATAGTGTTAGGATGAGAATTTGGATGTGGTCAGTTATAATAAGATTCTGCAGCCAATATACCATACATCTGCTATAGGAAAAAAAATGATGCGATGTATTTTACATAAAATTCAGTTTGAAAAATGAATGAGAGGTATTTGTGCATGCCTTTGAAAACAGAACACAGTGGTACATTTTTTGTCTGAAACGTTTAAGCTGATGTGTCAGGAGGAAGCAGAAGGGCTTTTTTGAAGTCTCTCTTCCAGCCTTCCTTAGCTTAGTGCTTGAAATTTCTAACCTGCATGGTTAAGGATGGCTGCTGGAGAAGACAGCTTTAACTTGTAATACTCTCAGCTTAAACTGCATTATAATGAGCATGTGAGTATGATCTCAGTTATATAAAAATTCTTGATTTCTACCTTGACCTGGATAAATACATCTGAAAGAGATGAAATTAGGTCTAGGTTAGGTTAATGGTATTTTTGAACCTAGGTTAATTCTATTTTTGGAACCTGTCCAAGTGATCATGATCCAAATTAAAGATGTGACTTAAGTTATGAGTAAATCGGTCAGTCCATCTTCTGTTGACCATATTGTAAGAATTGAGATGGAAAACAGTAGAACTAATAAAACTATTAATGTGATGTAATATCTCATTACATTGTCTATATAAATTTGCCTAAGTAAGTAAAACATTGGTAATTATGTTCAATTTATTTAGTCTTGGTTATAATTTTTACTTTTGTGAAAACATTTGGAGAGGAGGATTTTTGAAATTTGGTTAGTCCTGGGAACATATTTAAAATTACTAGGAATCAGCATCAAATTTATAGGGATCTGAGACTTTTTGGACAACATTGTCATGGATAGTTAACTAAACAGTCAAACTTGAACATTGTGTCTAATAATGAAGAGTTGATTTATAGGACATCTAGTACTTTTGGAATTCAGTTGTTATCCAATTTGTAATTGTTTTGGCTTGGTTGTTTAGTGTAATGAAATAATTTATTAAAAAGGGGATGACAGTCTGAACAGAACTTTCTTTCTAGCAATTTTAGGGAAGCGCATGAAGATAATACTGCTGCAATTTGGGTGCAATTACTGGTATAATTCAGTAAGCAAGAATGGTTCTTCTAAGAACCAAACTAACACGATATAGCAGAGCAGTTCTTCTAAGAACCAAACTAACACGATATAGCAGAGCAGTGTTTTAATTTGGATTACTGAAACCAGTGGGCTTATTTTTACAAGCTTTACTGGGGAAGAGAGTATTTTACAAGCTTTATTTTTGGAATTATTATTATTTTTCTTTTATTATTTGGATTGATTTTATTCACAAAGTGATATATTGGGGATTCATTTCTGATTGCTCCACTCTCACCTGTAGTTTTTCTTGAGAGAAAATATTTGTTTTTTAATGTAATAATCTCATATGATTGATTATGTGCCATCAAGTTGTTTTTGACTCCTAGTGAACATGTCTTAGCCTTATGTAGCCACCCATCTGGTGCTTCATAACTCTGGGTGGCTTGCAGACAAGGCAATAAATATTGGATCTCAACATCTCCTGTATCTGGAGGCCTGTCTGAAGAAGCATGTGGCCCTATTGATCGCTGATGACTTAATGAAATAGGGATTTGCCTCTTTTATTGTCTGACAAAATAATACAATATTTATTTCTTATACAGGATCCAGTCAGGAATGGAGACTCCATTGGATGTGTTGTCAAGAGCAGCATCACTTGTGCATGCTGATGATGAAAAACGTAAGTTAGAAGCTGTACTTGTATTCTGAGCAGAGATATACTAAACCCTGTAGAAACTGTGTTGAGCTATATTATACATGTATGTAGATTTGTTTTATGTTTTTAATGTGTTTTTTTAAATGGAATGCATTGTTGATAGATTGTGCTTAAATAAGTTAGTCAATCAATATATTGTTTGATATCTTTTTTCCTAAGATAATGTAGGGTGTTTTCTCCTTAGAGTGTAAGTGAATGTAGTTCCATATCATTTTTTTAAATTAATGGAAAGCTCCTAATCTGATAATTGGTATATTCAATATACATCCTGAAGCATGTTCTCTATACATAAAGATATATGAGTTCTGGAAATAGGGGAAGGGTGAATTATGTATGACTCTTCATTTCAACCAGACCAGCTTGCTAGCTGTCATCTATTTCCTATCCTGAAGCCTTTGTTCTTTAGATTCCAATGATAGCCATGTGTCTAGAATAAAAACCTAAAGAGTACAAACTTTGTTTTTTGCCCGTTTTAGTGAAAAAACATACTTAATTTTTTTATACATATGAAAGTCATGCAGATCTATTGCAAAAAGAAATAGGAAAAATATATGTATAGGACAGTAACATCTGGCTAATAGATTATGAATAATTGATTGGAGGCCTGCTGGGAAAGGCAGCTTATAAATTACTCTGTAGAGTAACTGCTTTGTTTTCTAAGAAGTCATACAGATGTAATAAAAAAAGAACAATAGTGAATTGGTATTGTTGAGGATATATGGGGAATATATATTTATTAATATTTTATTTAATATATTTAATACATATTAAATGTATAATAATATATGTTCACATATATTTATTTAATAATAATAATAATAAAGTTGGAAGGGACCTTGGAGGTCATCTAGTCCAACCCCCTGCTCAGGCAGGAAACCCTATACCATTTCAGACAAATGGCTGTCCAGTCTCTTCTTAAAAACTTCCAGTGTTGGAGCATTCACCGCTTCTGGAGGCAGGTTGTTCCACTGGTTAATTGTTCTAACTGTCAGGAAGTTTCTCCTTAGTTCTAAGTTGCTTCTCTCCTTGATTAGTTTCCATCCGTTGCTTCTTGTCCTGCCTTCAGGCACTTTGGAGAATAGCTTGACTCCCTCTTCTTTGTGGCAGCCCCTGAGATATTGGAACACTGCTATCATGTCACCCCTATTCCTTTTCATTAAACTAGACATACCCAATTCCTTATATGTTTTAGCCTCCAGTCCCCTAATCATCTTTGTTGCTCTTCTCTGTACTCTTTCTAGAGTCTCAACATCTTTTTTACATCATGATGACCAAAACTGGATGCAGTATTCCAAGTGTGGCCTTACCAAGGCATTGTAAAGTGGTATTAATACTTCACGTGATCTTGATTCTATCCTTCTGTTAATGCAGCCTAGCACTGTGTTGGCTTTTTTTGGCAGCTGCAGCACACTGCTGGCTCATATTTAAGTGATTGTCCAATAGGACTCCAAGATCCCTCTCACAGTTACTACTATTGAGCAAGGTACCACCTATATTATACCTGTACATTTGGTTTTTCTTGCCTAAATGTAGAACCTTACTTTTTTCACCATTGAATTTCATTTTGTTAGATAGCGCCCAGTGTTCAAGTCTGTCCAGATCCTCCTGTATCTTTATTAAATATAATTTAAGGATATATATGTATATACTATAAATAATATAGAATATATAGAGAATATACTGTACATTGTTGAAAATATATAGGGCAAGATGCTGAGCTTGTTGACCAGAAGCCGTTCAAGACCTAAGTACCAAGTGACAGAGTGAGCTTCTGTTATTTGCCCAAGCTCCTACAAATCTATCAATTCAAAAGGATGTAGATGCAAGTAGATACATAGATACCACTTAGATGGGAAGATAATAGCATTCCGTGAGCCTTCAGTGTATAGTCATGCCGATCACATGACTACAGAAGTGGCTTCAGACAACGTTGGCTCTTCGGCTATGAATCTGAGTTGAGCACCATCCCCTAGAGTGGGAGATCACTTGTATGAGAAACCTTTCCTTTTTTTATTGTTAAGAAACAAAGGCAAGAAAGGAGGAAAATATATCTTAACAACAATATGGACAGTAATAAGTAAAATTACATATTTACATCTATGTTTATTCATTTTCAAAAGGCCAGTGTTTGAAAAAATGTTTGAAAAACTAATTTATGTAGGGTATTACTTGTGAATCCACTTCTTTGTGTTTTATACAACACTATTAAATTGTTAAAAATTAATGTAAATCTGTATTGCACTAAAGCATATCAACTTCTAGGAACATTCTTCAAGTTATGACTGAAGTTATTTAGGCACAAAGGATAAAAAAAATTTTTTTTTAATTTCACATGGAGTAACTATAAGAAATTGCAGTTATGGCATTTTACACCATGGCAGTAAATATATTTTATTGTTAACAGTTCCTGTAACATAATACAAAAATGTCTGAAAAGCAGACATTCTTCTTTATGAGACATTGTGTGGAAATATTAGCTTATTAATATAGTATAGTTAGAACAGAACCCCTTGGGCGTGGGGGGGAAACAGTATCTTTATTGTCAGTTGAACCACTTGCCAAGTTCTTTCAAAACAGAATTGAAAATGGTAAGCCATGTTGATTCCTTTATGAGGAATCATACCCAGTGATTATGCTAATGAGCATCAAACTTAAAAATCAGCAACAATAAGAAACAAGGCTTTAAAATAGGCAGTTGGTCCATTTTCCAGTCTATTTAACAGCATGACAATGTGACTGTGTTTCTCACAGCCAAATAAAGCCATACTTTCAATATGGCAACTGCTTCTAGTTTGTGGAAAAAGACTTAACAGATGAGTATGAATTCAGGTACATGAAGTATTTTGGTGAAATTTCTAGGGAACATTTAATTTTTCAGCTAAAAAAATGAAATTCATGTTAGAGGAGCTAACACCGCTATCTAATGAAAATTACAGGGGTAAAAAATTGGTCACAATAATATTACCCAACAGAAGAAATGGCCCCAGCATTTTATTGACAGCTCAGAATTATAATGTCAGAGTTGCAAACCAGTTTATCACAGTGTCAGTGTAAAGAATTTGCAAATGCGGGCAAGCATTGTAGTAATGGGGGAAGGGGTGTGCCTTTTTTCATCAGTTTCTCATAAAATCTTTAACCAGAACTGAGGCCAACAAACTGTTTTATTCTGTGAGGCTGATTTGGGTTATTTCTTCAGTACAGTCAGAATATTTGAATCTTAATAGGGTCTCCTGCTTGAGCGGGGGGGGGGGGGTTGGACTAGAAGACCTCGAAGGTCCCTTCCAGCTCCGTTCTGATTCTGATACAAATTGAACTGCTTTACCAGGGTTTAGATGCATTTTCCATCTGTATTGTTCTTGCCCACATCCAATCTGCAAATTCTTTAAACTGACAGACTGAGATTGTCCCTAGATAGTGACTGTAGATCATTTTTTAAAAACATACTCTTGGGAAATAAGTCAAACCTCCTAAGATGTCACATGAGGTCTAATGATTTTGGGGCTTTATATGTTGAAAATATGTACAGGTAGTTCTCGACTTACAACCATAATTGATGCCCAACATTTAGTTACTAAACAAGACAGTTAAGTGGGTCTTGTCCCACATTACGACCTTTACTTCCCACAGTGGTTAAATTACTGCAGTTGTTAAGTTAGTGACATGGTTGTTAAGCGAATCTGATTTCCTCATTGACTCTGCTTGCTGAAAGGTCTCAGAAGGTGATCACATGACCCTGCGACATTACAACCATCATAGATTCATGCCAGTTGCCAAGCTTCTGAATTTTGATCACATGACCACAGGGATCCTATAATGGTCATAAGTGTGAAAAATGGTCATAAATCAATTTTTTAGTACTTTTGTAACTTTAAACGATCACTAAACAAATGGTTGTAAGTCGAGGACTTTTTTATATTTTTAGAGCCCACAATATACAAAACTATTTACCCACCAAAAAAGTACTAGCACCTATTCTATTAGTGCAGTAATACTTGAACCAAAACCAGATATTTCTTTGAAATTGAAAACGGAGTGTAGAAGTAACGGTATATCTAAAAAGGATTTTGGAATAAAGAATATTAGTTGGTTCTTCTACTCTGTATTTTTATGTTCTGCTCATTTTTAAATCGTTGAGAATGATGTTGAGTCAACTTCATTAGCATAGCTTGTAATAGTAAGGGTTTTTTATTGCACAATATGAAAGTTGTAAAACCAGCTATGGTGGAATTATGAATAAACTTTGTTGTGTTTGACATCTAATAAAACTGCTGCTCTATATACATCCACACATAGAATTACTTGACTTAATATAAAATAGTAACTCTACTGTAGTGTTCTCATTAGATTTTATGATTTCATAGTTTCATGATTCTTGAAAAAAATATATGCCTATAAAAATAATTATGCCAGCTCATAGAGACTGTGTGTCAATTGGATCATAATTGCTCTAGTCTATTGTTGATTGACAAGTGAAAGAAAATAAACCTTGAACTTCAACAGATATCTTCATATCTGTTGATATAGCTGCTAGTATATGATGTGCATTCATTTAATTTAACCCATCAGCATGTTATTTATATATCCCAAATAGCACTTGTTAAAGTCACTGTATTGACATTAACAAATATGCCTATCCAATCCTTTTATTTGCTCTTTTCCCTCATTGTTATGACTTCATCTTTAAGTAAATTTGGTTGGTAGGCATGGTTTGATAACAGGGAGTGTTTTCCTTATCATGATTTAAACTAGATTTAGTTAAGGCACTGCCATCACGTCAGATGTAATCATGAAAGGATGGCTCTTGTAACAGGAGAACAAAGAAAGAACAATGTAAACTGTCATTACAAAGTTCAAGACTCAACCAAGACGTATCTTGGTTAACATTTCTTTAAAACATGGCAAACACTTTTAAAGATAATAATGTTGGAATTCTTTCTCTTTCTTTAAAAGTGGCTTAAACCAAGTTATCCTCCACCAGTGGACAAACATTTATATACAGTGCATTCATTCACTTTTGCCAATTTTTTTATGCTGCAACCTGATTCTATAGTTGTTGAAGTTCATTTTTTTCTCATTAATCTACATTCAGTACTCCATAATGACAAAGTGAAAACAGAATTTTAGAAATGTCCATAAATTTATTTTAAAAAAACCAATTGAAATATCACATTGGCATAAATAGTCAGACCCTTCAATCAGTTGACGTACCTTTGGCAGCAATTAAAGTTCTCGAGTCCTTTTGGGGATGATGGGACAAACTTTGCACACCTGGATTGGGGGATTTTCTGCCATTCTTCCTTGCAAATCCTCTCAAGTCAGTCAGGTTGGATGGCGACCGTCGGTGGACAGCCATTTTCAGGTGCCTCCAGAGATGTTCAATAGGGTTCAGGTCAGGGCTCTGGCTGGGTCACTCTAGGACATTCACAGAATTGTCCCTAAGCCACACCTATGTTGTCTTGGCTGTGTGCTTAGGACCATTATCATGTTGGAAAGTGAACCTTCAGCCCAATCTGAGGTCCTGAGCGCTGTGGAACAGGTTTTCATTGAGGATATCCCTGTACTTTGCTCCATTCAGCTTTCCCTCAACCCTGACCAGTCTCCCAGTCCCTGCTACTGAAAAACACCCCCATAGCATAATGCTGCCACCACCATGCTTCCCTGTTGGGATGATGGTGTTGAGCAATGCCTGGTTTCCTCCAGACATAACATTTAGAATTGAGGCCAAACAGTTCAATCTTGGTTTCATCAGACCAGAGAATCTTGTTCCTCACAGTCTGAGAGTCCTTAGGTGCTTTTTTGCAAACTGCAAGCGGCTTTCATGTGTTTTGCACTGAGGAGAGGCTTCAATGTAGCCACTCTGGCATAAAGCCCAGATTGGTGGAGGGCTGCAGTGATGGTTGTCCTTCTGGAACTCTGTTCCATCGACACACAAGATCTCGAGCTCAGTCAGAGTCATCATTGGGTTCTTGGTCACCTCTCTTACTAAGGCCCTTCTCCCTGATTGCTCAGTTTGACCAGGTGACCAGCTCTTGGAAGAGTCCTGGTTGTGCCAAATGTCTTCCCTTTGAGAATTATGGAGGCCACTGTGCTCTTAGGAACTTCAGTGCAGCAGAAATTTTATTGTAGCCTTTCCCAGATCTGTGCCTTGCAATAATCCTGTCTCTGAGCTTTGCAGGCTGTTCCTTTGACTTCATGGCTTTTCCTCTGCTACAGTGTGCATTGTCAGCTGTGAGGCCTTCTTTAGAGAGGTGTGTGCCTTTCCAAATCATGTTCAATCAATTTAATTTACCACAGGTCGACTCCAATCAAGGTGAAGAAACAAGTCAGCAACGATCAAGAGAAATGGGAGGCACCAGAGCTAAATGTCACCTGTTGTAGCAAAGGGACTGAATACTTATGCCAATGTGATTTTTCAGTTTTTTTAAAAATAAATTTACAGATATTTCTAAAATTCTGTTTTTACTTTATTATTATGGGGTACTGATTAATGAGAAAAAAATGAATTTTAACAACTATAGAATCAGGCTGCAGCATAAGAAACCTGACAAAGGTGAAGGGGTCTGAATACTTTCTGAATACATGCTTTGGATTGTCACTTGTCAATTTCATTTAATATGAAGTGCGGGTCATTTATAGAGTAACAACCTTCAAACAGTGAGAAAAATGACTATCTGAGCTTCTTAGATTCTTAAGTAAGTTAAGGGCAGCTAATCACTTCATAATACTACTGAGATTTCAAGATAGTGGCTGCATTTGGTTATAACCTGTGTTCAGTCTTGCTTATTACAGCAGCTTTATAAGTTAGCTCCAAAGTTGTCTTTTTGTTTCAGTTCTCTGTTGGGTTGAGAAAGAATCATGTGACCAAGGAAATTATCTTTCTGCATATTTGCCCTACATTCAAAGCACATTTCTTAAAAATCATCTTCCTTGCTACATTGTAAGAAAGTACAAGTTAACCAGTCTGTGCTTTGTTATCCATGCAGTGTGATAATTATCTTGACTATTCACAGCCATCACACATAAAGAATTTGCCAACCCTTGGGTTGTTAATAAATTCATATACTAGTAATCTGTTCTAGGATAGCATGCACAGAGTTGACAAGCAGTGATTCCAGCAAGATCACTGTGAAAGTTTTATGAGTATTAGAATCCAAAGGAATTAGCCAGAACTATGTGGATCAATGTTCTAATACTTGAATTGCATTTTTAAGAGATTATAACCAACTTTAAATGTTTCCTGAAGTTTCCTATGTCAAGCATAGAAACATGGAATCATAAGGCCAGAAGGAACCATGGAAGTTTTCTAGTCCAACCCCATTACCCAAGGCAGGAGACGTTATACCATCTGGGCAAATGGATGTCCAATCTATTCTTGAAAACCTCCAGTGATGGAGCACCCACAACTCTGGGATGCAAACCCTTGCATTGATTGTTATTCTCACTGTTAGGAAATGTCTTTTTAGTTTCAGGTTAGATTTCTCTTTAATGAGCTTCCACCCATTGCTTCTTATCCTGCCCTCAGGTACTTTAGAGAATAAATTAACCCCCTCTTTTCTGTGACTGCCCATCAAATACTGGAAGATGGCTGTCATGTCACTCTTAATTTTTCTTTTTGTTATGCTAGACATATCTAATTCCATTAACCATTCATTGTATGGGTTAGCCTCCAGACCCCTTATCATCTTTGTTGCTCTTCTCTGCACTTTTTCAAGGGTCTCGGCATCTAATGTGATGACCAGAACTAGATGCAGTATTCCAAGTATGGCCTCACTTGTGCAGTATAGAGTGGTACTATCACTTCTCGTGATCTTGATGCTATCCTCGAAGCAGTCTAGAACTACAATGGCTTTTTTGGCAGCTGCAACACACTGCTAGCTCATACTTAAGTGACGGTCCACAAGAACACCTAGATTCCTCTCACATTTAATATTGTGGAGCCAGGTATTGCCTGATCTATACCTGTGCATCTGGTTTTTTCTGTCTTAGTGCAGATCTTATTTTTATCATCATTGAACTGCATATTGTTGGCTAGAGCCCAGCCCTCAAGCCTGTCAAGATCCCTCTGAATCTTGAGTCTGTCTTCCCAAGTATTAGCAATTCCCCCAGCTTGGTATCATCTGCAGATTTGATGAGGTCCCCTTCTGTCTCCTCATCTAGATAATTTTTGAAGATGTTAAAGAGCACTGAGTTCAAGATAGAACCTTGAGGTATCTCACTGCATGCTTCCTTCCATGTAGACGTGGTTCCGTTGAGGAGTACATGTTGAGTGTGGTTAGTCAGCCAACTGCAAATCCATCAGGTGATGGTACTGTCTATCCTATACTGTTCTATCTTACCAAGAAATAGGCTGTGGTCTACTTCGTCAAATTTCTTATTGAAGTCTAAGTAAACTATGTCTACAGTATTTCCCTAATTCACTAATTTAGTCACTTTGTCAAAGAAGGCAATAAGTTTTGTTTGGCATAATGTGTTTTTAACAAACCTATGCTAGCTTCTAAGTAATTGCCTTATGCCTTTCTAGCTGCTTACAAATCCACTGTTTAATTATCTTTTCCAGGATTTTCCCAGGTATTGATGTCAAGCCAATTGGTCTGTAGTTTTCTGGTTGCTGTATTAATATAGTTTTTATCTACTGTACAGTATTTCATCTTTCAGTTGCTGAATGAAAATAAAGTAATAATCTTAGAAACACCCAATATGGTTTCCAGGCATTTAACATGAATGGAGTTTCAGAAGTCCCAATAGCATCAAGAACAAAAAGGCTGTCTTAAATTGGCCAATATGCTAAGAAACACTTTTCCCCCCTAAGTTTTAAAATCTGCTTCTGGATAAACAAAATTCTACAATATGATACTATTATAAGTGTATTTTGTTGGCCCCCAAATATTTATGATCTGTTTTCATACTGAATTTTCTTCAATATAAGCTTTTCACAAGGGAAAGAGTCAAAATAATATCTACAATTTAATATTTATTTTGTAGCATTTTTGATCCATATGACAAAAGAGATACTTAAAAGGGCAAAAAGTTCTAGAAGTGTCAGTGGAGTTAAATAGCAGATTTCCAGTTGAACATATAGAAGAACGCTTTGTTGAGAAAAAAAAGGTTTTTTTAAGTATTGTGAAAGTGATCCTTGTGATCCAATTCCATGATTCTACCTTGTGCTGGAAAACCAATTAAGCCATTCTTGAGAGGAAATTGATTAGCCTCTTCTTAAAACACCCCAGAAATGGGTAACTCACATCTTCTGTTGATATTGTTCCACTCTTGTACAGATCTTACGCTAAAGAAACTTTAGTGTATACCTACTGCTGCTCTTTAAGTACGTTTTGCTGCTTAAGTCAGGCTACTTAAAGTTGAAGTCAGTGCATAGATTAATATCTTCAAATTTGGCAAGTGCTTATTACTTTTTCTGATGTCTTAACTTCATATGCATTAGCTGATCCCTTTATATTAAAATGGCATAAAGGTTTGGAAGAGAAGCTGCACCATTAGAGCTTTTCGCCTCATGTACTAATAATAGTGGATTGTGCTTTGATCAGGAAGAACTTCAAACTACACATACAATATTTGATATATAGCATCAAAATGAGCATACCCTCATTCCTACTGATACCTTTTCTTTTATCCCACCTTTACTACTATTTAAAATAAATCAATATGGCAAACATATCTAATACTCCTTACTCCTCCTGTTTTTTTCCCATAACATTAACTCTGTGAGGCGAGTTGGGCTGAGAGAGAATGACTGGCCCAAAATCATCCAGCTGGCTTTCATGTCTAAGGCAGAACTAGAACTCACAGTCTCCGGTGTAGTTCTTTGCAATCAATCTTATCAAAATCAGGGAAAGAAATTTGTCATACTTTCATTAATTGAATAGCCAGACTGTACTGACTCTTTTAATCTTATATTTTTTTGCTGATCAGCATGATGCGTTCTCTTAGAATGAGGCTATCTTGTTTAATAGCCAGCAAGAATCTACAAGAACTCACTAGGAACAACAGTTTGACTTGATTAAACCTACATCAAATTTAGTAATAATGACAACTCTTTAATTTGTGTATTTATTTATATTTCTTATTTCTAAACTGTCCATATTCCGGAGAGAGGAGCTCTGGGTGGTGCACAATATAATAAATGTTGTTAGTTGCGAAGTCGTGTCCGACCCATCGTGACCCCATGGACAATGTTCTTCCAGGTCTTCCTGTCCTCTACCATCTTCTGGAGTCCATTTAAGCTCACTCCTACTGCTTCAGTGACTCCATCCAGCCACCTCATTCTCTGTTGTCCCCTTCTTCTGTTGCCCTCAATCTTTCCCAGCATTAGGCTCTTCTCCAGTGAGTCCTTCCTTCTCATTAGGTGGCCAAAGTATATAAACATATAAAATCAACATTAAAATATTAAAATTAAGTTAAGTTTTTTTTTAAAAAAAATTACAGTATAACATAAAATTTCAAAAAAATCAACAATTCCAAGATGGGCATTTAGCCTTAGTTAATATAGGCGGCGGGAGGGGGTGTCTCATGGGGCCAGCTGGCCCCAGACTTGTGTGGTCCTCTTTGCCCCCCATTCAAGGCCGCAGAGACTATATCTGTTTCTAGCTTCATTTTTGAAGCTTTAACGCTAATAGCCTTGGCATTCTTTTCACTGAAGCTTTAGTGCTAATAGTTTTCAAAACTTCATGTCTCTTTGATACAGAACTACTTCTGGCATATTGTGTTAGCCTCACATTTCTCATACATTCAGCATTTTTCCAAGTCCTCCTTCAGGGTGGATCTTCCAAGCCATAAATCCCTCGTCTTGTCTGTGTGCCCTATATTTTTTCCCCATAAAAAAATTAACCTATAAAATCCTTTATGGCTTGGTGCCCTTCGGGGCCTCATCTTTTACCATTTCAATCCTGCTGGAAGAAGGTTGTCTGGTTATCCTATTTCCAAGAGCTGGTGTGTATATGAAACCTGGAAGTATTGGCCTCCGGTGAAGGGCCAGCCCTTTGAAACAGTCTCCTGTTTGAGATTTGCCACCAATGTGATCTGTTTTCTGCAAGAAGCTGCAGATAGAACTGCTCTGGAGGCTTTGGGAGCTTACTGACATACATTTTGTTTGACTTTTATTTGTTCAATTTTTTTTAATTTCATTGCTGCCAAAACCCTTCTGGATTAAAATATATCTTTGAATAATAAAATAAATGTCTACCTGTTGAATGACCTTTTGTTCCAACGTCCTCAGATTGATTGCAGTCTCTGGGTGTTAGCCTAGTGCTACCAAATACCAATGAAAAGACATTGGAGATCTGTTTGTTTGTTTTTAAAGTTTTTTTTTTTAAATGGATAAAGAGCAGTGGTAGTAAGATTGATGATAATTAAAAGATCGGCTCAGATAAATGATTTCAATGTCCAGATTCTCCATAAATTTCCATGACTGAGACTGGTTTGATCGTTTAATCACCAATGCCTTTTGCCAAATGAAATAATTTTTTAGATCAGAACACCATGATGGAAACAGCCACTTTGCTGCACGCTGACCCTGGGTATTTGAAGTAGAGTGGAATGAAGAGAAATATTCAAGATTAAGAGCAGATGTACCCATCATGAACTGACATAAGTCAGCAATAGAAAAAGGAGGAAGAATGATGTAGTAGAATGTTTACTTTTCATGCTGTTTTTTTTTAAACAAGGGATTAACTTCAGCAAATATCCACAGTTGCTCATATAAATCAGAAGTTGAGGTTCACAGATTTCATCTTGATCCTAACCATATTTGTTACTGGGATCTATTTTATAAAAAGCTAGCCTGCAATATGTAGCATGCAAAACTGAATTGAAAACCCAAATAAAGCAACTGACAGCAGACAAACTAAATCTTCCCATTATGGGGTGTCACCACCAGATAAGTAAAAACTTTCAGGTTGTCCAACACCATATTTTAAAATGAATATCACTGAAATATATTCCAGATTCAGCTACAGAACAAACAAGTTTGTCAGTAACAAATTGCATGAGAAAGAAAGAAAGTAAAGAATCTAAAGTTCCCATAAAGGCTGGATCCGTGGTGGCGAACCTATGGCACGCGTGCCACAGGTGGCACGCAGAGCCCTCTCTGTGGGCACGTGCGCCGTCGCCCCAGTCCTAGGCCTTCAGCTGGGTTTTATAAAACCTTTTCGCTTTAGGCCTCCGCCACCGTGTGCAAAAAAAAAAAGGTTCAATCAATCAATCAATTTTAACTTCTCGCGGGGGGAAAAAAGATCTCGCAAAGTTAGAATTGATTGATTGAACTTTTTAGTCCCACCCAGTCTGCCGTTACTACCACAGCCACGCCCACCCAATGGGCCACGCCCACCCGGCACCCAACAATACATAAGTGGGTTTTGGGTTGCAGTTTGGGCACTCGGTCTCTAAAAGGTTCGCCATCGCTGGGCTGGATCTTAAATAGTTTATAATGTATAAATAAATCTGGTCTTGCAGTCTATTATGCATAAGTTATAGTTGGCTTCTACTTTGAAAGTAACCTTTTCAGTTCAGATATGTAATATCAATATGTGCTCTTATAAAGCAAAGCATAGATTAATAAAATTGGAAAATTTTTAACAATGAGAATTCTCTATATAGAGTTAATTTGAATATAATGCATTTTCCTGCATGCAGGAAAAAAATACTCCTGACAACCTATGCATTCTTACTTAATTTGAGCATAATTGCAAAAGTTGAGTTTTTTTAAAGCAGGTTTATTGTTTTAATAGATTTCAATTTCAACTTCACAGCTGTTTAAAAAGGGATTCTTTATCGAGTTCTTACCAGTCAGGAAGAAAGGTTCCTCCAGCCCCATTAAAAAACATAAATTGTGGCTTAGTATACTTCACTGACTAGAAATCTTGGAACAAACACTATTGTATTGCCATCTCCTGTTATTATAATGTTGTATTAAAATACTTGTATTTTACAATCTCTCTTGCTTGCTGAGCAGCTGCCTTCCTCTGAACAATACCACTTTGAGCACCTACCTTTTGTTTATAGTCAGTTTTCTGACAGCAGCAATAAAGCCAAAGTCAGATGAGCCTTCATAAGTCTCTATTTGCTTTCAGATAAGCCTGCATCCTGCTCAGGTTTCAAGGACAATGGAATTTCCCTGCACTTTGCATGCTATGTTCCTTTAGTTTTGAATGAGTTAATAAAAGTCTGACCTAATGCTTTTGAGAGTCAGAAAGGATAAGAAGAATGAGTGAAGAACTCTTTTACAAAACCTGTTCTGCTGTAATCTTGCAAACATGTTACTTCAAAGACAAATCAGGTATTTCACAGTAATGTGAAGTTTAGTAATCTGACAGGACAGGGATAAAAATATTTATGTATGCCCAATGAATACATTTTCCTCATTCACACTTTTTAGGTTTCAACTGTAGTTGAAAGAACTCCCAAAATTTTCTGTTAGCTATTCTTCTCTATGTATGGGGGAAACAGAGTAGATGGGGTAAAAGATTCTCAAGATTGTGATGTTCTTCACATTTCCTCTACATCTTAGATAGTTTTCATGTTAGATGTTAGTGAAACTGTCTTGTGAACTTAGAGCTTCCTCTAAGTTAATTTTGTCTAACCTAGCTTCAGTTCATTATTAAAATGTAATGTGGAGAGTATTTAAGGGAATTTGTTTTGAAATAGAGCTGTATAAATTTTTGACACTTTTGTTATACCCAACAGGAACTGGGTAATAAAACATATTTTAAAATATATGCTGTAATTCCTATATATTAATTTCTTCTCAGTACTGGGAATGGAAACCAAATACAACTTTCTTCTAGTAGATTACTGCAGTTGCTTTGACTGGGTCTTTTGTCCATTTGTTTTTGTCACCTGTTGCTGCTTGTCACATGCCAAGCTGTTAAGATCTTTAGAGCAGGAATGGATTTTTTATTTAATTGCTCACACAATACCCAAGCAAGAAAGCACATGTAGATATTTGCACAGGTCAGCAGATCCTATCTAGTGCATGTGCTTTTGATAATACTGCCTACGCATAAATATTTTGCTTGAATGTCTGGATATTAATGTCTGTGTTATACTTGATCCAGATTTTCAGATGCAGTCTGCCTAGGTTTTTAATAGATAATCAAGGAATGTTCTCATAATAAGAAATCAAGCCTAGTGTTCGTTTTATGCTTTAATTAAAGGCCCTCCCCCCAACTAGTAGGTTTATGAAAAATCTTTTCAAGATGATTGTACTGCAAAGCCAACTACAGACACAATGCTGAAACACCAGTAATACCAATAATATTTGGAGGAAAGCACCTTGGCTTTCTACATGAGTTAGCAATCCTATTGTTTTGGAGAGACTGGGAATGCTTTTAATACTCTGCCACTGAGTAGAAATGTCATCAATAAAAAATAGTGTCTTATTTTTCATAACTGTTTTTAATCAGCTATACAGGGTAGTCCTCATTAAACAACAACCTGGTTTAGTAACTTTTGGCAATTACAATGGTGATGGAAAAATAACTTTATGACCAGGCCTTGCATTCATGACCTTCCCAGGTCTGTAAATCAGAGGAAACCTGAAGTAAGATCATGAACCCAGGTGCAGTGTCACTTACTGGCTGCTTCACTTAATGACTAAGCTGCCAGTGTTAATTGTGGTCGCTAGACAAGGGCTACCTGTAATTAGATTTTGATTATAACAGAATGATGTGTAAATGATTTATAGACTTAATTTATAGACTTAATTCAGTCTGTAGCTGACTTGAGTTTGCTGAATGTTTGCAAGATTGTGATTCCTCTAAGGCAAAAGTTCTTTCTTATTGAAGAAACCAAAATGGAAACATTTACCACAATTCTATAAGCCAGAAATTGGTTTACATAACAGATGTATCATTAAAGGTATTACCAAAGGTGTATTTGCAAGTATGCTACCAAAGGTGTACTACGTAAAGTACAAAGTTGCTAACTTTGTCACTATGCTATTTCTCCCTCCCCCCCGTTTCTCTAGAGTTTTCTTGTTCAGTCTGTTCTGTTTTAGTTGTAGATTAGTAATTTATTTATTTATAACATCTATAAATGGCTTCAGTCTGGAAAGACTCTAAGCATTGTATAAAAGAGTAACAGTAGCAATATACCAATGTGGTAACAAATGCTAACTATATTTACATATTATAAACAGTAAACATAACCATCACTGTTGGGGTGGACAACATAGCTATGGAAAGGGAACCATTCATGCTTTCTTTTCAGTTGACGTTCTCTGATTACTCAGACTGGGAAGAGGAGCATAATCTTTTAGGGAAAGTTCCTCTTGTAGATATCTAGCTCCTGAACCCTGTAGTTCCTTGAATAGCACTTGTAAACACCCCACTAGCCAATGTAGCTCCTATAGCACTGTTATATGGTAATAATGAAACTTCCCATAAGCACAAGAGCTTCTGATTTTGCACTAATTGAAATTTCTAGCCCATCTTAGAGGGCAACCCCATGTAAACTAAATTGCAATTATCTTGTAATATTGACCCTTACCATAATAAATTAACTATTGTACAGTTACACAGCAAGCTTGGCTAATCCCAAAGCACTCTATTTTGTGAATCCAAGCTATGGGTGGCTGCTTACAGCTGTTCTGCTCCCAATCCAAAAAGCATACACAAAGGAGTTGCTGTTAGCAGGAGTGGAGAAGGAAAAGAGATTCTGGGCTGCGTTAATAAGGCATGCAGAACTAAAATATTTCTTACAGTCTCTGATGGCTGGTTAGATGAGAATTCTGGTTTACTGATTTTTCTTTTGCCTGCTTTTAATGATCTGAACATGTGAACCATTTGGTTTATATAGAGTTTGGTAACTTATGTACAAAAGTAGAATGCACATTTTTATTCGGCCCCATTTCCATGCCAGGAAAATATATAGTACATTTTTATAAACCTTAGTTTGGACTAAGTAGTCTGATTGTGGCATGCATTTTTTTAAACTGAGCCTGATTTACTGAATAAGATTTAACCAGTAAAACTAGAAATATTGTTCATTTGTATAACTCTTGTCATATTGGTCCTGACTATAGTAAATCATATAAATGAAAATAGATTCACACCTATATTTATTTAAGAATAAAGACCAAAACAAGGAATGGGGATTTGCTAATGACCTACTAATTGTCTTTATGTCATTCATGTTTGCTTAACAGTGGAGCAAAGTTCAGTAAATATACTGTGTTTCCCCAAAAATAAGACCGGATCTTATTTATTATTATTTTGCCTCCAAAAGAGACACCAGGTCTTATTTTCGGGGGATGTCTTACTCACTGACAGCACCGCCCAGCTGGTCTACTTCTTGTGGGGCTGAAGGAGCAGCTTCATTCTGCAGCTGCATTCTGTCCTGCATTTTGCAATTAGGCCTTTCTGGCAGGCCTATGCAGCTGAGTAATCAATCCATAGCTTGGTCTTCAGCTGCATATGTCTTGCAGAACTATGGCTGTAGAGGCCTTCCGGAAAGGCCTGTGACTGAGAAATGCAGGCCTCGCTGCAGAAGGTGCCGCAGAAGAAGTGGGCGGGCGAGGAGAGGCCTGGCTGCAAGATAAGTGGGTGCAGGGCGCGTGGGCAGCTCCACACCCCCCAACTCCGCAGTAGCTTGATTTAAAGTATATGCCCAGAACTAGGGCTTATTTTTGGGGTAGGACTTATATTAAACCCATCCCCAAAAATCAAGCTAGGGCTTATTTTTTGGGTAGGACTTACCTTCGGGGAAACAGTATTTATCCATCAATATCCTCACACCATTGTAAAGATTATTACAGTATCTCACAAAAATGTATGGATTTACCAGTGTTGTAATTTGCTCAGTAACTTCAACCTCTTCATGACTTGATAGATGTAATTTTGCCATTTTGTCAGTAACTGATTCATTGAGTCCTTATAAATTTGTACTTGTATCTTCTTGGAAAATATCTAACTACTTAGCTTTCTTCCAACCTTCAATTTTTCCAGTCCTCAGGATCTTTTCCAGTGACTTTCCCCTTTGCATTAAGAATCCAGAATACTTAAGCTTTAGCTTCACTATTGGTGCTCCAGTGGGCGATCTGATTTTAATAGAAGAGAATATTAAACAATTAAGAACATTGATTGATCAATTGCACGCTGTCAAGTCATTACTGACTCTTAGTGACCACATAGATATTCTCTATGATGATTTCGCTTTAACTTGGTCCTTCAGCTCTTCCAATGGTGCCCTGATCACTCTTATAACTGAGTCCATCCACCTAGTTGTTAATCATCCTTCTTGCTGCTTCCACCTTTCTCAGCATTGGAGCCTTCTCTTAGGCCATTGCATAGTGTGTCTGAAGTAATATAATTTGAGCCTCATTACTAATCTGTTTTGTCTATTCAGGACATAGATAAACCCCTCCCTCACAAAACACACATATTAACCTCGGGCCTGGGACCAAAGCCAGGAGAGAGGGCACCATTCGCTGTTGCAGAGAATAGAAGCAGTGACAGAGAAGGCATGCTTCCTTGTTCTCACTAGATGGCAATATTTAGAGAAGGGACCTGGAACACATCCACTCTGCCTGCACCTAGCAGGTAGGCAGAAATAATGGGAGGAAGGCGGCCTTTAGGTAACAAGGTCTTATGTCGTGAAAGGCTTTAAAGAAAACAATTGCACCTGGAAGCCGACTGGCAGCCAATCCAGGTTGCATAGCAATGGTGACACATAGGCCCAAGAAGTGTCCATTATTGCTTGCACCTGCTGCATTTTGAGCCATCTGTAGCTTTTAGATGGTCTTCAGGAGCAGCCCCATGTAGAACACGTTGCAACAGTCCAATCCTGAGGTGAGCTGGGTGTCAGTGATGTCTTCAGACAGGCTTTTTTGAGGCTTGGGAGGAGATGGTAAAGCCCCATTGCTATCAGATTTCCTTCTAGCACCTTTTTTTCCCTACTGTTTTCTCCCTTTTCTGCTTAGAGGTTCAGATTTTTAAATAATCTCTAGTTTTCTTTAGAAAAGATGTGGGCCGGGGGGGGGGTTCCTTTTGTTTTGCTGGCATGCTTGCATTGTCTGTCTTGCTTGCCTTATGCTTTATCTGTACTTTAGATCAGAGATGGGGAACAATGGCCCTTTTAATGACTTGTGGACTTCCAACTCCCAGAATTCCTGAGCCAGCCAGACTTCTGGGAGTTGAAGTCCACAAGTCATAAAGGAGCTATCTTTCCCCACCTCTGACTTAGATGAAGAGGGTGATTCTATGTCTGAGAATCCACTGCCAATCTTGGATGGCTGCCATGAGCAAAATTAGTGAATGAGGCAGAGGAAAAGGATTTGCACCTTTGCTACACCTTTGTTCAGCTTTTGTGTCAGTCCACACAGAAATAATCATTTGTTACAGTGGAAAATCATGGCACAGAAACACCTGCCTTTGTTGTCAGAGTGATGTATCTATGCTTTAATATTTTGTCCTGATGTGTCATTTCTCCCAAGAAATAGATGTTTATTTCACTGCTACAGCCATCAACCTTGTGAATTTTTAAGCCTAAGAAGATAATTCCGGTTCCTGTTTCAGTTTCTTCTCTGCCAATTTGCTCTAGGCCCTAGGTGACATTCCCTTCTGTCGTAATTTTAGGTTTTTTAAATACCAATCAGCAGTTTTTAATTTCCACAAGAGAAACCCTAATCTTGGTATTTCTTTTCTCAGTTTTGTTGCTTCTCAGTTAGCAACATATATATACCCTTATATATTCATGTTCTGAAGTGCTATCCACAGATTGCTTTGGTCTACTACACAAAACCCTTTTCAGTCAACAATGAATCAAAAATAGATGTCTTTTGGGAATTCCCAGATTGTTTCCATTATTCATTGAATCATAGCAATGTAGCAATGCAACAATGCCCCGGTCCTGCTCCTTTGTACATCAGGTGATCCTCCTTCCATGTATTATTGAAATCTGGATTGCAAAATCTGGACCATTATTTACCATTATTTTACCATTCCATGTATTATTGAAATCTGGATTACAAAATCTGGACCATTATTTTACCAAATAACTGCAGTTGTTCAGTTGTTTCAACATTCTTTAGTGTTGCTCTTTTTTGGAAATGGAATATACAGTAAATGGGATTTTTTTGAGACTTGCCCTAAAACAGTAGTTTCCCCCTCAAACCTGTAGTTCTTTAACTGCATCATTTTGTGAACTTTTAAACCGTTCTGAGTTCATTTTCTATAATGTCTGGCTTTGGTTCAGTGATCAAACCTTTATGTGAATAATTTGGATTTTTGGGGTACATTTATTCTGTATATTCACACCATGTCTTTGTAATCTCCTTCTTTAATTAATCATTGCCTTCTTTGTCTTTTATTATGCTCATCTTTGTATGAGAGTGTTCTTTTATTTATGTAATCTTATCCTTACAATTTCATCATTGTGCAATTTCTTTGCATTGTTTACTTAAATATAATTGCTTGACACTTAGAGTGATAGAGTTAGAAGGGATTAGAGGAGATCTAGTTCAACATCCAGCTTAGTACAGGAGCCTCTAGAACATGGATGTCCAAATTTGTCTTGCCTGGTTCATATTGAGTAAACAGGAATTGTCTTGGGCCATATATACAGGTAGTCCTCGATTTACCACAGTTCGTTTAGTGACCATTCAAAATTACAATGGCACTGAAAAAAGTAGCTAATGACCATTTTTCACACTTATGACTGTTGCAGCATTCCCATGGTCACGTGATTTACATTCAGATGCTTGACAGCTGGTTCATATTTATGATGGTTGTAGTATCCCTGGGTCATGTGACCATCTTTTGCGACCTTCTGATGAGCAAAGTCAATGGGGAAGCCAGATTCAATCAACAATCGTGTTAATAATTTAACAACTGCAGTGATTCACTTAACAAATGTGGCAAGAAAAGTCATAAAATGGGACAAAACTCACTTAACAAATTTCTCACTTAGCAACATTGTGCTCATTCAGTGTGCTCGCTCAATTGTGGTCGTAAGTCGAGCACTATTTGTAAAATATACAATACAATTAATCTGTATAAATAACATAACACTAAAAGTTTGTGATCTTTCTAGTTGTCTAAGGCTGCATGTGGCCTGTGGGCTGCAGGTTGGACATGCCTTCTCTAGAACACGGATGTCAAACTCGCCGCGTCACGTGACGTGTCACGACATATCGCGACTTTTTTCGCATTGCTGGAGCTGGGGTGGGCACAGCCTCCGCATGTTGCAACTGGCCCATGGGCTGGCAGTTCAACATCCCTGGACTAGAACATCACAGATAGATAATCATCCAACATATATAAAAGAGGATTCACCATATCATGTTGCCGCTTTTTCCACTAGCTGACAGCTAATGTGAAGAAGTTTGTTTATCTTTGGAATTCAACATTTAGTTAGACCAGGTATTTATTTGCAGTAGGTCAGTACAAAACCATTTTGTCTTCTTTTGCCTTTTGCACTTTGAAATATTTTTCTTCGTCTTTAATTATGACACAAATTTCAGCTTAGTTATTCACATATCAAATCTAGTACTTTAAAGGTATTATCTCCCTAATCATATAGAATATTGCTACAATATTATTGGTCCAGCGATTTTATTTGTTTTCTACAGTTTAAGTTATAATTTGGTTGCTCTTTGTGATTTGTTTGGGGTGACCGAATAGAACTTCTGCATTTTTGCTTGTAGAGTTTATAGTCAAATCGATACTGGTATTATCATCCAATGATGTCCCTCTTTAGAGCTGTCTTTTATCTTGTCGGAAGAAATGGTTTGCTTTTCTTGCAGAATTTTATTAGTCTGCTTCCTGTTTTATTTCATATACTAAAGATTATTTCCCATTATTCCAGATGCTATTTTACTTCCAGCTTCAGCCTTTTAGCCTCCTATAATTTGTATGGCATCTCTCTTCTTTTTTTTTTTTTGATGTTGTGTTAACAAGTTATTGCAGGTAAACAAAGGATTGTTCAACTTTAGCTTCTTCTACCTCTGTGGTGAAAGCCGAGACTTGGATTATTGTAACATTGATTTGTTTGCCTTAGATTTGAATTGGGACAATTCTGTTATTTTGAGAGTTTATATACATGCAGTGTATAGTGCCATGTTTATAGTGATTTTCACTAGAAACAGATTTAAATATAAAAAAACCTGGAATATCTTAGAACATAATTGCCTTTTGGATGAGAATCAAGTAGAGTGTTCAAGCTTCTTTGAGGGGGTATAAAGTTGCAGCTATTTGTTCAGACTGTGTTGGCAGGGATTTGAACTTTTTAAATAGGATAGGCAAAGAAAGGGTTAAATGTATCTTTCATTGTAGCTCAGTGCTTCAGATTGCAGTCTCCCAAAACAACTTTTTTAAATAAAGATTATGTAGGTAGATATGCTTGCTAGAGACTCTCATTTGTAGTTTGCTGGGCTACTTAGTACTGTGTCCCTCATAATCAGTGAATTCTTGGTTGGAACATGGTTTATGCTTCATGTTTGATCTTGTAAATTACATGTCTTCAGAATCTCTCATGTAGTAATAAAAAGAGAATTAGATGGCTTTTTTCATTTTTCATGGGATGAGGTTACAAATTCTTACCAGAAGGTAGGAGTAGTTTTTCATATTAATATCTTTAACAACAATATCTAATCCCATCTATCTCATAAAGCAAAAGCAGCAACACCCAACCGTTTTGAGACTAGAGATGAAATGCATTCTGGAATGCTATAGGTACCAATATGAACTGGCATATTTGAACGTTGTGTTTTAGTAAGTAATTGATACAGGACTTTAAATATGCAAAGATGTTTGCCTTTCCTTTTAAAAAAAATATGCTTTATTTTAATAAACAATGCCAAATGAAATATGAAAATGTAATTTCACTCATTATGGAAGTCTATCTCTATTTTCTCCTTCATGGATTACTGCCTTGTCGTGGCGAAGGGGCTTGCGTAACTCAATGAAGTTATGAGCTATGCCGTGCAGGGCCACCCAAGACGGACAGGTCATAGCAGAGAGTTCTGACAAAATGTGATCCACTGGAGAAGGAAATGGCAACCCACTCCAGTATCTTTGCCATGAAAACCCCATGGACAGTACTAAAAGGCAAAAAGATATGACACTGGAAGATGAGCCCCTCAGGTCGGAAGGTGTCCAATATGCTACTGGGGAAGAGCAGAGGGCTAGTACTAGTAGCGCCAGAAAGAGTGAAGCGACTGGGCCAAAGCCGAAAGGATGCTCAGCTGTGGATGCATCTGGTGGTGAAAGGAAAGTCCGATGATACCGCTCTAATGGCAGAAAGTGAAGAGGAACTAAAGAGCCTCTTGATGCGGGTGAAGAAGGAGAGTGCAAAAGTTGGCTTGAAACTCAACATTAAGAAAACCAAAATCATGGCATCCGGCCCTCTCAATTCCTGGCAAATAGATGGGGAAGAAATGGAGGTAGTGACAGATTTTATCTTCCTGGGCTCTAAGATCACCACAGATGGGGACTGCAGCCAAGAAATTAAAAGACGCTTGCTCCTGGGGAGGAAAGCTATGGCAAATTTAGACAGCATACTAAAAAGCAGAGACATCACCCTGCCAACAAAAGTACGTATAGTCAAGGCCATGGTTTTCCCAGTTGCAATGTATGGCTGTGAAAGTTGGACCATAAGAAAGGCTGAACGCAAAAGAATTGAGGCCTTTGAACTATGGTGCTGGAGAAGACTCCTGCGAGTCCCTTGGACTGCAAGGCGATCAAACCGGTCAGTCCTAGAGGAGATCAACCCTGACTGCTCCTTAGAAGGCCAGATCTGAAGTTGAAACTCAAGTACTTTGGCCACCTAATGAGAAGGAAGGACTCACTGGAGAAGAGCCTAATGCTGGGAAAGATTGAGGGCAATAGAAGAAGGGGACGACAGAGAATGAGGTGGCTGGATGGAGTCACTGAAGCAGTAGGCGTGAGCTTAAATGGACTCCAGAAGATGGTAGAGGACAGGAAGGCCTGGAGGAACGTTGTCCATGGGGTCGCGATGGGTCGGACACGACTTCGCAACTAACAACAACAACAATCTCTATTTTCTCTGCACTTTATTTATTTATTTCCTCTTTTTATTATTTTAATAACTCAAGGTGACAAACATACGTAATACTTCTTCCTCCTATTTTCCCCACAACAACTGTCCTGCAAGGTGGATTGAGTTGAGAGAGAGAGAGAGAGAGACAGAGAGTGTCTGGATGAAAGTTACTCAGTGGTTTTCATACCTAAGGCATACGTTTTGTCTCTGTGTGTGTGTGTGTCTCTGTGTGTATTGTATGACTCAGAGCTAATATAATCTTTTAAAGATTCCACATGTCTTTCCTAACTCTTGTAATATGATTTTTTACTCCTGAATTCAGCCTCATAAACAAATATCTAGCATGGAATTATTTATATGAAATAAAATTTAAAAATAAGAGCAGTGATGATTACTTTTATAATTTTATACCACTCTGTGATATAATTTAAGATAGTTTTACTAAGGTATTAGTAATTATGCTTTTCTTTTTTCTAAATACTTTGCAATATCAACAGCTAAATGGCAGTTAGAAAATCAGGGTTAGCAATCTGATTATTTAATAACTAAATGATGTTCCTTATGGTAGTAAGTTGCTGAAAGTTGTTGCATTTATAGTTTTGATAAAGATACCATAATCAGTTTGCTACTCCAGGAGAAGGACTGTGGCTGATATGATCAGTCATGTTGCTATATGGCCATCTGTATTTTTTTGTGATTTTTACAAAGACAAAAATATGTTTCTGGATATTAAGCCATTGATTGATTGATCTGTTGTTTTTTAACAGACCAATCCTATACATCAGTTTTTTAATCACATAGGTTCAGATTCAGTTTTCATAATTCCTGGCCAATAGGCTTGAGGGATTACCGCAGTGGAAATCCATATATTAAGAGGGCATCATAATAGAAAATGCTGTTATTTCTATAGAATATATATTCAGAAATTAATATCATTGAATTTTATCTTATTCCTTGGTCAAATCTATAGGATCTCAACCTGGATCAAGGAGGGATTCTCAGTCATGTGTTGGCTTAATTAAGATTTCTACAGATAGTCCTAAACTTAATGATCCTTATTGCGGGCTCAGTTATGGATGTAAATCATGACAGTGGTTAAGTGGGCCACCCATATGACCGCACCCAATTTGTAGCAGTCATAAACCAAGTGCCATGGTTGTTAAATGAACCTATTTTTCGCTATGGGGTGGTTTTGCCAGAAACTAGAAGTAAAAACAAGTCATGGGACTGGAAACAACCATAAATGTGGGCCAATTGCCGAGCACCCAAATGTGGGGGCTGGCCATCAGAACTTTGAATCTGGATTGTAAATAGCTTTTTTTGGGGGGGGGGAGTGTCTGTTGTAACTAAGTTGAGGAATTACTGTATTACCAACTAGGTCAGTGGTGGCGAACTTATGGTATGAGTGCCAGAGGCGGCACTCAGAGCCCTCTCTGTGGGCACTCATGCCGTCGCCTCAGCCCTACCTCCTCCCGTGGCCCCCTCCTCACCAGCAGCTCCCCCAGAGGAGAGTCGCCCCCGAGCACACGCGGCGCGGAGCAGTGCAGCCAAGGACATGGCAGCTGGGCAGCAGGGACAAGACTCCGCCCTTGTGCCACATCGCACGCAAATGATGGTGTGGGGCGTGGGCCGCCATGGTGCTGATGGGCCACCTGGGCAATCTGCGGCGGGCCGTGGAGGCAGTGGGTGGCCTTGCGGGTGGGCGGGGCTGGGATGGGGGCAGAGCGTGGCAGAGAGGGTGGGATGGGGTGGAGTGGGGGCAGGTGGGGCCGGTTTTGGGGCACTCAGTCTCTAAAACGTTCGCCATCACTGAACTAGGTCTTCCTTTTACAGAAGAAAAAATACTGACTTGCATGCAAGCTAGTGGTGGTTATATGAGTGTAAATGAATGTAACACAAAACATACTCTGCTTGATTTCTTAGGTTTGTAAGTTATAGTCACATTCCGGAGGTATTTCTTATATATATATTTTTCTAGTTTCCCCTCTGGGATGGTTTAGATACTTTCCTTAGATCTATAAAAACTGGACAGCCAAAATATAGAAAACAACTAGATGGCAACAGAGAAATGCCAAAAATGAAAACAAAACCTTTGCTGGTGTCTCGTGTCTATTCAAATGTTTGCAGCCCAGCTCTGATTGCCCTACTTTTCTTTATGCCTCCCAGATTCTCTGCTCCACCAGCTGGATGCAGGGCCTAAAGCTGATTTGCAGAAAGCTTTTACCTGGAGAATGTCTCTCAACTCCATAGAAGAGATGTAGCCTGGATAAAATGAAGAGAATATTTTTTTTGGGGGGGGGGGAAGGCAATGCATTTGCTGACTTCTGAAGAAAATACTTTTATGTGATGTGTATTTCAAACTTGTCAGAGCAGTTTTCTCTCTGGCTTGCATTCTTGTTAGCCCCAGGAGGAATTCTGACTCAGCTTCCTTGTGGGTACCCTGTTGTTGCTACAGTAGAGCCCCTCCCTGCTTTCCCTGAAGTGCTCTAGGCTGAATCAAGAATTCAGGTTGAAGATTTCAGTAGTGTTATTTTTTCCTCTTGTCCTCCAAAAGCAGCATTTTAAAAAATGCATCATAATTACTTCTACTTTTTTAAAAATTATAGATTGGATCCCACATGTTCTCTCGTTTTTGAAACAGCATTATTTTTCATTTCTCGGCTATTTATATCCAGACACTGGAAATAATGCTGCTGGAGGAGAATTAACACGAGAAGAACTAAGGAAGAGTAATGTAATAAAAGTTCTTAGTAGGGATATGTTTTGAATATGTTCAGGTATTAGCTAAATAATGTTTGCAGCAGAAGTGGAAGGAAAAGGATATAGTAGGAAAGGAGGATTTGTCTCTGAAGTACTGAAGTATCCTCTAGAATTGTTTAGACAGACATATATGAGCATCATGTAAGTTGGTTCACTGTTTGGTATCTTAGCTTTTCAGTACACTATATCTTTACAGGTCAGACATGTTCTACTACATGAAAAGACTTGTGGATTGCTAAAGTATTTTAAATGGAGAGCGAGGGTGTGGTATGAGTAAAAACCGGTGAGCAAGCAAATAACTTCTTAGGGCCCTTCTCATTAGTATACATTTTCATAATATTTCCTAGTTTTGCCTCTGCAGAAGAGGTGGTAGTGCAGATGGTATCAGCACGCTAGAGTAATTGTAACCTCTTCTTTCTGAGTCAAATTTTGATCTTGTGTAATGGTGGTAATTCCTTAACAGGAGCCAATTGGCAACTATTGGAGCGCCCACAGAATCAGTATTATGTGTTCCAAGTGCTGGGAACCAATATGTACCTAGGCTACTCCTGCATGCTGGACCCTATTTTCCAAATAGCCCCATGTAAAGTAAGTTGCATGACTTACTGTTGCTAGGTCCTCCTATGGTAGGGAAGGTCACAACTGGTGCAATGGCACAACCATTCTACACAGACAATAGCAACACACATACATAGAGCTCCATTATTATCTTGGTATGTCTTGGGGAAGAGCAGTTGGTTCGGTGCCATCCACATCCCATGGAGGAGGCTGTCTCATAGCCAGGGGCACAAAGAATGCCCACTTTCTTGGTCTTGCCAAGTGAAATTGCTTCATTGAAGGGACCTGGAATCTGTCTACTATTGCCCGATTTGGTGGGACTTGCAAAACCACTGGAAGCAGGAGGTCTGACACTATGCCGTGTTGGTCTTTAAAGGTGATAACCAGGAACTGAATTATATCATGAAAGTTACTAGGAGCCAATGAAGCTCACATAGCAGTGGTGTTATCTTGGGGTACCAAGAACCATGGATGGTTCCATATTCTGGATCAACTGAAGCTTCCATAAATTTTTTAAGAGCAACACCGTGTGAAAAACATTGCAATGGGCCAACTTGGAAAAGAGTAAAGCTGGACTGACTGAGCAGTGCCTCTCAATCTAAAAATGGGTATAACTGTTGCCTAAAATAGTTTTGTGCAAAGTCGCTTAGGGGCCATGAGTCCAGGGAACTGCACTAATCGTAGTTCTTTTTAAAGTCTTTTTTGAGGAGTAAGTGTCACTGTTTAGTTTTCATTCATGAGGAACCTCAAAAGGAGCCTTATTATAGCTGCCTGTTTTTTTAAAAACCCTCATATTATCCAGAACCATCACTGCCCCCTTCTTTTTTCATACTATAGCTGTATGATCTGCTGTATATTAGTGGGGAAGTAATTTGGAAAATATGCTTCCTATTGGTCAGATTTCTGCCACTTTAATTATCTGATAGAATTTATACTGTGATCAAGCTAGAAACTGAAATATGGAATGGTAAAGAAAATGATATTACTAATTCAAAGACAAAGATAGCTATCTGGGTACATAGCTAATTTTTTCTAGATGAATGTAAAGCAGCCAACTTTTATATAAATATATATATTTAATAGCATGCACATGTCTTCAGCATTGCCTGTAGGGGACAGTATTGTACTAAAACATATTTGGAAAGATACAAATTTTTTTTAAAAAAACACTTTGTAATAAGTCCTGTGCTGCACCAAATTACAGCTTTCACTTCAGCAGGAGTATATTTAATTATACAATGCAGTGTTACTCTGAGTTGGCACTCAAGTTTAGTCACATAGTTGCAGCCAAGAAAAATTCTAAAAACCTAGGAAATCTATTAAAAGTCATTATCAAGTCTAATGTAATAAGGAGAGACCGAACCTTGTGCAATTGCTCTTACTATTATTGTTTTGTCTTGCTTTGTCTTAAATACTGTTATACTGTGTTCTATATTATTGGGTACAAAGCACAAAACCAATACTACAAAATATTCAGTGGTCAATTCCTAAAATGAATGCAAATTATTACTAAATGTAAATTAGGAAAGATGACCATGTAGTGAGCAAAGTTTGGAATGATACATATTTAACATTGATTGCATTTCAAGCTGAGCTTTTTGTACAGTGGTTGCAGTCTCATCAAATTCTTTTATGAGACTACAGGGAATTTACTTCTTAAAAAAGAGACTGAATATGTTTTAGTACTGTAAAAGATACTTCTTGGAGGTGATTCACAATTTTTTTTCATGAACATTTCTTAATATATGTGTTTGAAATTTGGCAATTATAGAAGCCTTTAATTTGATAAATTTACTCCATACCTGAAATGCAACATACTAATCAAAATCAGGTTCTTAAATATTTAATGCTATGTAGTACTTCTTTATGGCAGTTAAAATAGACAGTTGAATCCTATTTTAAATAATTCAAAGTAGAAAAATAAATATTAATATTTAATTATTAATAAAATAAAATAAATTATTAATAAAATAAATGTTAAGTAGAATAACATTAAAAACCACAAATGTAGGAAGTTAGTCTGCTAGTTGGTTTCCATGTGTTTTCTTTTTTATAGATGAGTCTAGATTAAGCAGTTAACCAATATATCTTAGAATTACACTGAAGTAGGTTAGTTTATTCTCCATGAAATGAGAAAACTGAGTTTTAGTCACAATGATTTTATTTTAGGATGGGTGGGAGGGGCAGAGGTGTTTTAAACTTGCTAAGTTGAGGCATTGCTTGCATTGAAACATTCCAAGAGACTTTGTTGAGCTGTGCTGTAATTAATGGCAAATTTTCCTTCTTCATTAGTTTGCACCTTGCAATCTGCATATTCTCATATACAGGCACTAAGAGAGCTGATAATACCCCTTGCCCCTATAGAATACTGGTTAATACACCTAGATTTTTCCTATATGAGGGATTCCTCCCTCCTTTCTTTCTTCCTTTCTAGGCTTCAATATACTAGACCAGGGGTGTCAAATTGCCAGCCCATGGGCCAGATGCATCATGGCGAAACCACGCCCACCCCATTGCTGACAATGGAAAAAAAGTTGCGATACGTCACGACACGTCACGTGACGTTGCAAGTTCGACACCCCTGTACTAGACTATGTAGCAGATGGCTCACTATGACAATTACCAGTTTCTTATTTCTGGTTTCATCCAGATTGAATGACATATTTCCTAGTAATTTGTTCCTTAGTAAATTGTTTAGGTTATCAAAACAATTCAGTATATAGCTGAGGGTGTCAGTTGGTGTCATCCAGTTCACTGGGAATGAAAAATGGATAGGGCCTGCCTGGCAAAGGATGTGACTGTGAGAGAGTGCAGGATTAGTTCTACAGTATTATTACAATGTGTTTGTTGTTGCTGCACTTTGGTACATATCTTTGTGCTTCCAAGCTGTGATTGATGGATCAGTTATAAAGTTGCAAGGCTGTTCATTTTAGGGTGCTGCTGGAGTGTAAAGAATTGAGGCATATTATATTGTTGGTATAGTCCTTGCATTGTAGCTGCCAGCATAATGGGAATATTGGACTGCTTTATATCACTAAAAATAAGTGAAACTGTGAGTTAAAATATAGAAAGATAATAATAGGAAGAACTTTACAGTTTTAAAATTGACATTTCAGAATGAAGGAAACTTTAATCTGAACATGCAAATTCATGGACATCATTACGGTCACTTAGTTTCAATCCACTTGTGGCCAAGTCTTGTATCATAGAAAAATGAAACTTTAGCTGATTAACACAAGTTTGATTGATTCTAAGAAGAATTGGATGGAAAAGGGATTTCAAAAGACTTTTAGATACCGTTCCACATGACATGATAAATAAAGTGATTATATAGTGAACAAATGTTGTTAATAATGAATCATTATAAAATTAGATAAAGGAAATTTCTCCTTCATGTTGTGGTCAGCTCCGGATAAGTGCTGGCTTGCTTTCTTGTGGGATGCTTTTTGACTTCCCAGTCTTGCCTATAGCTCTGAGAAATCCTGGTGTTCTCCCATCCAAATTCTAACCAGGCCCCACCTCCATTTGGCCTTTTAGAGATCAGCTAAGGTCGCTTGATGAAACTATATTTGAAGCAATTATTTTTTCATTGAGAGGGATAATTTTAAACTGCTGTATTATTGGTTGTTGTTTGATATTGCATCAAACTTCTATTGCATTCTTATAAGCAGTCAAACTTAAAAACAAAAATAAATTATACATCTTTACAAAGGAGTTTTGTTTCAACCCCTCAACACAATATTGTCTCCAGCAGATTAATGTGTGATGTTTTTTAAAAAAAAACTGTAAGGAAAAAAAATCCAGCAAACTAGAAATGCTTATTGCAGGATTTTTTCTCAAAATGAAAAAAACAGCATTCTCTGATATCCAAAATAAATTTACCTTGCTTCAACTTCAACATGACTGTTTGGCTTTTTTTCCCTCTCAAGGGCCCCTTGTGATGAGCTATTCTCCCTCTTCTATTTGGCACTTTTTAATCCTGCTGTCGCAGTCCAAACCTCCAGTTCTCAAAAAGTGCCATTGCTTATTCCAACTCATCCTAAGACAATATTTGCTGTGTAGCAGACCAAGAATTAAACAATGCCTAAATGTATCTGAAAAAAGGATGCCAAGTTCCTGTGGCTCTAAAGTACTCTTTTTGGGAACTTACTACTTTTAACCAAATATTTCAACAATTAATAAAAACATCATAGTATAGTAGTCTTTTTCTATCTGCATTGTAACTGTAGTGCATATGGAATTAAAAATAAGGGCAGTTGTACTTAAGCCAGCTATATTTTATTTGTAAGTAAAACTCCCATCATTTTTGTTTAACAGTGTGTAGTGTTTTGGATTGAGATTAGTTTGGAATTAGAAATAGTTTAGGAATGTGAAAATGGAGAGAGAAAAAGCAAAGGTGTCAACTTCTGTTTTCAGAAATGAATCCACCCTATACATTGATTTAACTCTGTCAAAAGCAGCTTGGTGTTTTCTTTTTCTTCTCTGTAGTGGCAGCTGTGCTTCCTGTAAGGGCAGAGGCTGACATGGCCCCTTCTGTGCCGTCTTCAACAGCTCCTCCTCCTTCTCCTCTGTCTTGCTTTCAAAACTCCCTGTGCATTTAGAGCCTGATCTTGTGCAGAAAATATCCCTGACATTTGAAGAGCTCCAGGGATTCAGCGAGCATGCTCAGTCGTGGCCCACTGCTAGAAAGAGGAAGCTAGTTTACATAGGAGTCATACCAAGCATAGCCTGCATGTCAGCGCAGTTAACTTGCAGCGGGCTGTGAGGAGAATTAGCATGTCTTTGTCCTAGGAAGCCTGAGCTCTTCCAGGCCTTACCCTCCCCCAGCGCAATCTCAGTGGCGACGGTGGGCATAACCTACTCTCCACTTTCTGCCTCCAGATCTCGAGCTCCTGAAGGGGGATTTTTTTTTTTTTGCTTCCCGCCCGCCTTCCCCCCCCCCTTACTTCATTTTAATACACTTTTGTTTTGATTAGTCGGAGGCTGGGCCTTGAGGCTGGTGGAACTTGGGAAGGAGCCTGGAGCATTTATTTGCCTGTGTTCTTGCTGCTGTTGCGGGGTGAAAGCAAGCAAGCTGGTCTTCTTTGCTAGCCCACTAAATGCTATTTATGAAGATGGACCTGTTGAATTACCAGTACTTGGACAAGATGAACAACAATATCGGCATTCTCCGCCAGTATGAAGGTAACTTATGATGCCTGTTGCCTGTAGCTTTTCCCCCCCTTTCCTTTGTAAAGCCTCTGTTAAGTTTCCTCTGACTTGGAGCCTTTGCTGTGTGGTGATTCTCCCTCTATGGCCCGACAGTTGTGTCCAGAAAGAAAGAAAAAATATTGACTCTTTTCAATTAGAAAGATTAGGGTCTTGTTTCTTTGTATTCTGTCTCAAAGTGGGTACAAGTTGCATCATACAAAGGCAATGAATATCATTATAGATAAAAACGTTTAGTTGTGTCAAAAGACTTTGATTTTCTGTTTCTGTAGCCTCTGAAAAGCTTTCCTTTGCCTGGATGGTTTTTTTTCTTGACGATATACATGACTTCTACATGCTTCCTTTCTACATTAAGTACAGATGAGTGGCAACAATGGCTGAATACTAGGGTGGCAAGTTGTTTTTGTCTCATATCAGTTGCTGGTTTTAGGGCATGGTAAAGTTTTTTTAATTACTCGGCTCCAGGGATTGAAGGGTGTCTGTATTACAGAATACAGAGTGGCCCTTTGTTTGACTTCTCATTTCCTGTACAGCTCTGAGAAAGGTCTGACATGGAGAACTGACTCCCTCCCCTGGTCCCACATCTCCTCCCTCCAGGTCTGCTCAGCAGTCTGCCCCTCACCGAAAAAGCTACACAGCTGCTAAGAAACCAGGCATTCTGGCCATCTTCTAGCTGATTCTACCTCTCTCTCTTCCTATCCCATATGTGTGCTTTGCTGATAATGGATTTTTTCCCTTACCAATATTCAAACACAGAACTTTACTGCTTTTTAACCAGCTCAGTTTTAGTTTGAAGGGGCTCTAATGGCAAGGGAAGGGGGAGGGGAGGAGAGGAGAGGAGAGGAGAGGAGAGGAGAGGAGAGGAAAGGAAAGGAAAGGAAAGGAAGATAGGCATCACTAGTTCTGGTTGGCAGTAGGGCTGTTTTTCTGTTGGCTTATGTGCAAGTACCAAAACACAGGCTGACACACAAACATTGCACAGATCTCTCAATCTCTCTCTTTTCCGGTTTTTCAGTTTGAAAGTTTTCCACTATTGTTTGGAGAGCGCTTTGTTTTATAGAGATCTGTGAAGAATTTGTTGAGGATAGCAAAGTATAAATCTGGTAAGAATAGTGGGGGGGGGGAAACAAATGAGAAAGCTGGCACCGATATGCTGGTGCTGGAAGCACATCAGCTGAAATAACAAGGACTGCCTTTTCAATAAATTGGATACTCCTCAGAATGTATGTCTTCAATCTGCTTTAAAATAGCAAATATTAGAGATGACTGTGAGAGAAGACACTTTGCTTTCAGAGAATTCTTGTTAAACACTTTCTCAGCCTGGCACATTTCAGATGCCCTGGAAATTCTGTCCTTTACAGGTTTGCCAACTTCCTTTATTATAAAAGTTGATGCTGTGGCAAGACTTGCTAATAGTATTTCCCATTTAAAGAGCCTTTTGTTTGTTTGGGAGGAGTGTTACTACTCTGTAATACTTTTCCCCTTAATTAAAATCAAGAAAAATACAACTATGTTTAAACCTTTAGAAAATGTAAATAAGAACAAAATAAGTTGATAAAGCATCTGTGGGTGTGTACATTTTCTTCTTCTTTAAAGATGTGAGTACTACTATGTGTACTTAGAATAGTGAAGGATCTTCTATGCTACTGTCATGTATTGTACATGGTGGTAGAGCCTACAACTCGTTCTACTGCAGTTGACAGTGCATACATGCACAGTCAAGATGAGTAGGATCATGAGAAAAATATAATAATTTTTAAACATTTTAAACTTCACTATCTTAGTAAGAGATAATTGACTCTCTTACTGGAGGAGAGGGAATAATATATACTTCTTTTCTTCCTTAGACAGATGTTCTCCCAACAGGTTGGGCTCCAGCTCCATTTGCCATGTCTATGTACTGTTAGTTGTGGCCCGGTACATTTGGAGGGTATGGACTGGGAAAGTTCCCTCTTAAGGAATTAAAGAATATACTTCATAAATAAATGCTCTGAGACTGTTTAATATCTATTCTGCTCAGTTTGAAAAAAAATTGTCTTTGAAAAGGAACTTAATCTACTAGATTGATTATTAACACAAATGCTTCCAGAATTAGTCCTCGAACATTCTGAGACTTTCCAGAAGAGAGAATCATCTTTCTACTAGAAGATAATGGAGTAATAGAGTAATGGAGAATTCTGGAACTCTTCAGATAACTTTACTGTGCAGGATTTTCCTTGTGGAAAATACACTAATGTACTTAGGGAACACATGAGGATCATAAAAATGAAGCACATTCTTTTGGATAGTATTCCTTTATGAACCTAGATTTTAAAGTTGCCTCAAACTAGGAGATGAGTAGTATATAAATTTAATAAAGAAATAATAAATTGCAAGCAAACTTTTCAAAGACTTCCAAGCAATCCAACTTCTTTCTTATCTATGCAGTTGTTTGCTTGAATTAGGGATCCAGATGTCTGAAAGAGCACTTTTATTGTAGGGATATTGCAATACTCCCACAAGTAACAGATTATTTCTTGTTGGAAGCTATTCTCATCCCTTATCCCCACCTCCACTTCAGTGAATTTTATAAATATTAGTGCCATAGGAGGGGGAAAAAACAGTACCGCACTATAGGAGATGAATGGGGATCGGTGCCATACGTCTTACTTCTCCCTGTGCCATTTTTTAAAATTATTCACTTTTATACATATTAGTGGAGGGCTCGTCTGTTTTCCACTTCAATAGCAAGACTGCTCAATAGGCTATATGGCAGTTTTCTTTGGTTTTTCCAGTATTGCACTGCAGGCCCCGTCCTTGGTATTCAGCCATATAGATAGCTGGGTTGTGAGTTTTTTTGAATACCCTAATAACCAAACTGTGTTTGTTTGTTTTTTGCTCTGGTCCCATGTTGTTATTGCAGGCCCTCATAGATCCTTCACAGGATTAATAGATTGGCTATGATAATAGAGGGACAAACATACTAAAATATAGTGGGAAACACAGTGAACTTTTGAGCACTCAGCATCACAGTAACAATATGTCTAGAAATAGCACCAGATTTGAACCTTGCCAAGTCTTCTTTGATGACCTTCCTATGAACTTTGTATGGCAGTTGGATAGGTAGTGACATGTGTTAGAGGATGTAACTCTAAGAAAAGTGCTGGATGAGGTTGTCGCTCCCTTCTTAATATCCCCCAGAATTTCTTAGGATCTGGAAGTTTTCGGGGGAAGTTAAAATGGCATCTGATGTTGCTGCTTTGCCCTTTTCTTTGTTCTGGAATACGGGAGGTGTTATTTTTTAATTTAAAAATTTAAAATTAGGCCAAGATGGGCAGTAATGCAGCTGATACTTGCACTATCATGCCAGCTGCTGAAGCCAAGACTCCATAGTTCGATATTGTTTTGTTTAAGTTTATGAAGTTATGCTACTTTGTAATGACAGAAATGCACACTGCTGGCTTCTTCTTTTTTGAGATATGAGTTCAAGCCAGAATCCAGTGAAATACTAGTTGTATATCTGTGTAGGAAGAGCTGTGCATTTATCACAAGTACCATCTTTAAAATGAGATTTGTATTCATGGACTTTGTTGTGAGAATACAGGTTTTTGGGAGGAGTCTCAAAATTTCAGTAGTAATTTTGATTAATTCATTCCTCCTGATTTTTATCCAGATTACACGTAAAAACTGTAAAACACAACAAATTATGCGTGCAGTCCAATTGAAAAATATCTGTTGAAAGAAATGGGAGCTGGGCAAGGCAGTAGAAGCATGCATGCTATATTTATGTTCATTCACCTTAAATCAGGGGTCTTCAAACATGGCCCTTTTATGACTTGTGGATTTCAATTCCCAGAATTCCTCAGCCAGGCATGCTGGCTGAGGAATTCTGGGAGTTGAAGTCCACAAGTCATAAAAGGGCCAAGTTTGAAGACCCCTGCCTTAAATGGCACTTTGGAAAATAATGTACTAGATTTTGAGGTTTCAAGGGTCCATACTACAATACACTCATTAACTTTAGAGTAAGATATGATTTTTTTTGCAAATAGAGCAGAATTGGAGGGATGGTATTGCTTCTTCATCAACTCATGGCATTTTTCTGCTTCTTTCTCTCTGTACTTGGGCCCTTCCACATGGGGCTTTGGCACTGCTCCTAGGTTACTGCCTCATACCAGAATTCATACCCTGTTATTCTCTTTGGGGAACCACGTTCATTTATTTCTGGTTTGGCTGTGGCATAGCTTAAATTGCAACAATTCCGTTTCGAAGCATTGTTATTCATTAGCAGGAATTCCTGCCAATCCCTGCCTTGTGGCTTGGTGGCCATTTTGCTCCAGTACATCATGGAATCCTTATATCAGAATTCCAGGCATTTTACAGGAAGTCAGGCTTTATTTTTTTTCTTCATCTTGAAAACTCAGGTTGGAACAATTTACATCACTTGTGTGATTGCAGTAACTTAAAGAAAAATTTCACATCCGTGAAATTTTAAAATACACCATAAAGCAGAATAGGTGCAAAATAAATGTTAAGAGAGATCTTTTCTATCTGTAACCATATTCTTTCATAAGCATGTGCCATTAGACTGAACCATTTCTGGGTTTATGTGGACATGATTAAGTCTGTCCTTCTTTACTACAGTTATTTTTTGTAGTATAATATTCTTGGAATATAACTTGAGCAAGAAATAAGAAATGTGATAAGTTGAGACAATTCCCTTTAGGCATGTTTTGAGGCCCCAAATAGTGTTATTTCAACTACATTTTATATAGACAGACTAGAAAACTAAATTTTATAACAAAAGAAATTAGATCCATATGTGAAGCTCAGAACCACTACTTTTTCCCTCCATTTTTGCATGATAGCTCATATTACTTAGCTGCATATTACATAATTGCTTCGCTTACTTCCTGTAACGATGAAGCATTAGTTGGCTGCAAACAACATTTGGCAGAGCTATACAAATTAAACAGTTTTGTCTCTTTCTTCCAAGGCAGCCCAGCATACAGATATGTGATATCAGAGGAGAAGCGTGAGATCTAATGTGCAATGAGCGGTTTCTTTAAAGGCTTGTGAATTGCTATTTTGCAAGTCTAATCTATTAATAGAATTTAGCTTCTTTGTATGTAAATTGAATACTTTTAGGAGATGTTTGATGAACCTTACATTCAGGAATTGCCTTTGTGGGTTCAGATTTACACAGCAAAAATAATGCCTCTCTTTTCATTGCTTTAGTGACTTAAACATTGCTGTTGTTTTTAGTGCCTGAGACAGACAGACAGACAGACGATTGACTCACTCTCTGGTTGTTTTTCATATTTAAAATACAAAGTAATTTTGGACATTTTAAAATGTTGATTCATTATGAAATTTCATCCTTGTGTGCCTATCATAAGAATTAACAGATGACATTGTTCTCTAGAATTGAGTTTCAATTTATATATTTTATGTTACTATCCCAAATGTGTATTTACATAGAAACTAAAAGTTGCAGTTGAAATTTTTGGGTCTGAATTTTTCTAAGTTAGGTGTGTCATATGCAGTGTACATGTACTTCCGGTTGTGCATAAAAATTACCTGTTGAAACATTGAAATTCTTGTTTAGTGCACCCACATTGTTGGGATGACAAAGATGTGTGGCTGCTTCTAAGTGAATGTAAGCATCCTGGCTTCTTGAATTAGATGCAAATAATTATAGCATAAAGGAAATTCTTTCTTGGATACTCAATCTGGCTAAATAATTTTAGATGTTCTATGCTAACATCTGGTGTGCATTGCTTCTGTTTAGTTCCCCCATCTCATCCCCAGCTTGCCTGCTGTGGCATCTTAGAAAGCTATCACAGTCATTCTGTGGTTGGCTTAAATTAAATCACATGGAGCCAGCTAAAAGAATGCTGACATATGCAATTTTTATACTGAACACAGTAAAACCACAGGTCAGAGTTAAAATGAATTTCTAACAGTTTGTGTCTAGACTCCAGGCTACAAAATTAAGAAAAATGTCATAGCATAAAATTGTACATGTTGCAAAAAGATATCAAAATTTGAAAAATGTGAAATGTAATTAATAAAAATATAACGTGCAAATGAAGGTAAATATACATGTCCCAGCATAATGTTGCAGGATCCCATCTGAGTCAGTCATCAGGACCAGAGGTTTATTCTTCGAAGCTTTCAGAGTGAGTGACTCAGATTGGATCCTGCAAAAATATAACATTTATAAGACTCCTGAAAGTTGTAGAAATTTAGTGATTTTATCCCAAGCACAATCACATAGTCGCAGAACTGGAAGGGGCCATGGAGATCAGTGTAACTAAGCCTCTTCCCTAATGCAAGATCATCCATGTAGAATGCAGCTGCATGATCCCTGGTGGACTATCAATGCTTAAATATCTATATTCAGCCTATGTTTTTGATATTACGGTTGGTCGGCCAGATGTTTAGATTGGATTTAGCATTTTTGTCTACCTATCAAGTCCTTCCCAAGGACCTACAATAGTTTCATAATATTGAGGATATTGTTGGAAGATATAAACTGTTCCAAGTAAGGCTGTCTTTTGCAACTGAATGATGTTTTGTCAATGCTGATGATGTTCAAGTGTTGCTCCAGATATTTTGGAATTGCACCCAAGAAGCACCATTGGCACTATCTTTGCTTTCTTAGGCCACAGTTGTTCTACTTTTGTTTATAGGTTTTTATATTTTGTGACTTCCTCCAGGTCTTTTTTTTTCTATTCTGCTGTCTCTAGGTATTGCAGTGTCCATTATCCAGACTTATTTTTCTTTCTTATTGACAGTTGTTAAGTTGGGGAGTAGTGTGCTTGTCTTATTGATTTCTAAAATCCCAGAGCATTTGAGTTTCTTAATTTTCTATTCCTTTGTTTGTTTTATGGCTCCACCAGTTTCTTGCTTGTAGGCAAAGGGTGTTTCTTGCTGTTGCTGTTGTTGTTATTATGGTTTGTCACATAGTCATTCAGATGTTCAGACTGGATTTGGCATTTTTGCCTACCTATCGAGTCCTTTCCAAGGACCTGGGATAGGCAGATCTGGATGTTTTATTGTGTTACAGATATTGGTCGCAGGATGAAAACTGTTTAGAGTAAAGCTGCCTTTTGCAATTGACTGGGAAATTTGTCAGTGCCAATGATATTCAAGTGGTGCTTGTTTTGGATGATGATGATAATCATCAATGATTAACAATGTGAAAGCACAACTGCCAGTTTTTTAATTGGTAGTAACCTTCGTATGCATCAAGCTTTTCCCAAATACCTAGGATGTTATTATGTATCAGTGTAGTATATGTTGTGGATACAAGCAGTATAGCCTTTTATAAATAACAGATGGAAATGTTGTCAATGTGTGATTTTCTAAGTGCTGTTCAATTATTATTTTTTGTATGGCACCCAGTGTGCTGATAACCACTAGGACCACCACAGCTGGTTTGTGCCGTATGATTATTATTACACATTAACCTTTTTAATCTTCTTTAAAATTATTAGATTGCAGTTAAGCTAATTTTAAAACAGCAAAAATAAATATGTACCGTCATCATTGGATGTATTTTGGGGATTTTTTAAATTTATTTATCAAATTTATATTTGATAAATTTATACATCTCACCCAAAAGCAACTCTTAATACCCTTCTTGGTCATTGATATTCAAATCCTTTTTCTTGTTTGATAAAGTACTTTATAGATGGTTTAGGCTTTGTTTATAAGATATTGTATAGAATATTATCTATTTATTCTGCTTTATATTTCCATCCTACAGCTTACTGTGTGTAATTAATGTTATAAAATATGGTGATAGAAAAACAATGGTGATAGAAAAAAACAGTGTAAAGACATTCTAAATGAATTAAGAACTGTCATTAAGTAGACAGTATGTACGCAATAAACTGGAAACCTTCTTTGTTTTAGAAATACTTCCTAAAATGATCCTAATAAACATAGGATTTATATTTTTGAAAATAGAAATTGGAAGTTCCAAGCAAGACTTTTCTGATTTTCTGCTGCACTTCTCCCTAAAATGATATTGGGTATTTCTCCAGCGTGAAAGAATGGAGAATCCACCAATGGGTTATCTTGGACCTCCTGCCCACTTAGACCAAAACAATCAAAGCTGCCACGCCTCTCTGGTTGAGGGCACGCCCCCAGTTTCGTTTTGGTCTTCAGCCCAGACAGACGTGGTAGTTTTGGCTCCCAGCGATTTGAAAATCAGGTTTTATTTAAAACTATTTTGAGAATCAGGCTTTATTTAAATCTATTTGAGAATGAGGCTTTATTTAAAACTATTCCATTGGTGGATTCTTCATTGTTTTTTCTCCTCTGGACAGCACTGGGATCAGCGCTGTTCTAGAAGGGAAAAAAAGGTTTTATTCGTTGTGAGTGCCTTTTCGTTGAATTTATGTTCCCCCCCCACAGCTGATCGTCGCGGCTGCCGATCCCAATCGGTTTTTTCCTACTTCTCCTTGCTTGTTTAGCCTTCTAGGCTTCTCTGGGGGGTGTCCCCTGGGGGTGGGAGTGCATTCCCCCCCCTCTCCGGACTGCTTAGAGCCTTGGAAATTTAGGCCGATCGGCTGCTTTATTACAAGCCTGTGAGGTGCTGGGTCAATTTGGGAGAGCTGTGGATGTAAGGGGGCTGCTCCCTATTCTCCAGCTGTCCCAGGGTGCCCAAATTTACCTGTGAGTTGCGGCCTCCGTTTTTGGACTGCGTGGAGCACAGACTGAATTAGTTTCGGTTTCACCTTCCCACCTCACCAGCTTTCAGGCCGGCCTTCTCCTGACTAAGAAGAGGCCGATCAGCCTACTTTCGTTTTCCCTTGGCCCATCTCAGTTCACTCAACATAGACTCAAAAGGCCACAAGGGACATAGGGGTCCTCTTATTGTATATGCAAGCCAGCCTCAGCAGGTGGCAGCATTTTCTTGAGCTTGACTGATCTTAGAAGCTAAGAAGGATTGTGCCTGGTTAGTACTTGGATGAGAGATTGCCTGAGAGTCCCAGGTCTTTAAACACAATCACAGCCATTGAGCATTGCCAGTCATAGCCTGCTGCCATAGTCTGCATCTAGTGAACGGTCAATACTGAGCTTGCCGTCACTAAGTGAGACACGTGTTGATCCCGTCACTAAGCGCGAAATTGGCCTCAAAGTAGGTCTCACGCTCAGTCTCATCATCGCTGGTGACCCGCGACAGCCGTCGCTAAGTGAGTCCGCGCTTGCCGGTGGGCCGGACCATCACTGATCCACGTGGAGGCAAGTCCCACTCAGGTGGGGAACAGCCGCATCTCTTGCAGACCGAGACGCTTCAGCACCCCACTGAAAACTCTCGCTTTACAATGGCAGATAACACCGAGCCACAGGCTTCCACCTCCAGTGGGCACGGAAAGCGTAAGTCCTCTAGTCAGGAGGCAGCCGCAAAAATCAAGGCCAAGGCCAAGGCCGGCCCAAAGAAAGCAGCCTCCAAGGCGGCCGACAAACAGGCCATTCGTAGGCATCGTGCCCTGGAGAGACAGTTCTCACGTGCGCAATAACTGGCTGTAGGGGAGACGGTTAAGCCGCCCCCTACCACAATGGTGGCACTCCCTTGTGGCCCTCAACCTGAGCCTCAGGCCCCATGGTCACCAGAGCGGGCTTTAGAAGGGGCTCCTTCAACTGGTCCTTATCAGGAACTCCTTTCCCTCTTTGAAGAGGAACAGGGACTTCAGGACCCTAAGGCTCCAGAAGCCACATTTACATGGGCCTTGCCAGTCATAGCCTGCTGCCACAGTCTGCATCTAGTGAACGGTCAATACTGAGCTTGCCGTCACTAAGTGAGACACGTGTTGATCCCGTCACTAAGCGCGACATTGGCCTCAAAGTAGGTCTCACGCTCAGTCTCATTATCGCTGGTGACCCGCGACAGCCGTCGCTAAGTGTGAGTCTGCGCTTGCCGGTGGGCCGGACCATCACTGATCCACGTGGAGGCAAGTCCCACTCAGGTGGGGAACAGCCGCATCTCTTGCAGACCGAGACGCTTCAGCACCCCACTGAACACTCTCGCTTTACAATGGCAGATAACACCGAGCCACAGGCTACCACCTCCAGTGGACACGGAAAGCGTAAGTCCCCTAAATGTGCGACTGGTAGGATACAGTTGGCTCAGCCTTCGGTACCTGAACAGGTGCCTGAACAGCTTCCTGGCCAAGACACGGATCCGCTGCTTTTAGAACCAGTGGTGTTACACAAACATATACCTTGCCCCCCCATGTTTAAAATAATAATAATAATAATAATAATAATAATAATAATAATAATAATAATAATAATAATAATAATAATAATAATAATAATAATAATAATAATAATAATAATAATAAAAAAACATCCATTAGGGGTCAATGGGAGGCCCCAGGTGCTCCCCCCCCTCTACTGGGGGAATAGACTGCAGGCTGCTTGACACGGAACCAGCTCTGAATGAGGCCCTGGAGGTGCCTGAGGTTGATGAATCCTTACTACCCTTATATTCTGATTCCAGGGTACCTGGAGATATGGTGGAGGCGTTGAAGCCTGAGGATAAAAAATCCGAGGCTTCTTTCCGCAGGACACACCAAGCTTCGGCTTGGTCTATAAGAGCTTCTCCCCCGGCCTCATTCTTCGCCAGGGTCTCTCTTATGTGGCTCCGCCAATTGCAGGCTAGAATTCCCCGGAAGAGGTAAGAGTCCACCAGGACTTGATAAAGCTCATGGCCGCATCACAGTACATGGCGGACGTGTCCTTGCAGGCGGCAAGATTTTCTGCCCGGGTCATCGCATCCAACGTCTCCGCACGCAGGCTTCTATGGCTTAGAAATTGGAAGGCTGAGACTAGACACAAATGGCGCGTAGCTTCCGCCCCGTACCGCGGTGCCCGCCTCTTTGGGGAGGTCCTGACCCCCTACTGAGTCGAAAACAAGGAGAAACGAAGGGTTCTCTACCACCTTTCCAGGAGACCAGGCCGTCGTTTCTCCCCGTACACCCGTCGGCAGCCCTTTCGGACGGGATCAGATTCGGCCTCAGCACAGGTCGCCCGGCCATTTCCCGCAGGCTCGGACCGTTCTTTTGACCGGTCCAGGGACAGGGACAGATACAGACAGCAGGCTCAGGGTAAGAGACCCTTTCGAGGCAGAGGCGGCCGCCCCTTCCGTAGATCCAGGTGACTCGGGGAGGGAAGCTCCCATAGGCGGCAGACTAACTTACTTTCTCCACCAATGGGAGACCACCACCTCGGACTCTTGGGTGCTAAGCACCATCAGGGACGGGCTGTCTCTGGAGTCCGTGGCCAGGCCACCCTGGCGCCTTGTTTCCTGTCCCCTCCTCAGGAAGCCAGTCAGGAAGACCCTCCTGGGGGAGGCCATCCGGCATCTATTGCACATACGAGCCATTGAACGGGTTCCAGTCGATCAGCTGAAACAGGGTTTTTACTCCATCCTATTCGTGGTTCCAAAAGCCTCAGGGGGATGGAGGGCGATACTAGACCTCAAGGGCCTGAGCTCTCACCTGTCGTACCGAAAGTTCAAATGCAGACGCTTCGGTCCATCTTGGCAAGCGTACGACGGGGGGACTTTCTATTCATCCAAACCATCGGCAATATCTCCGGTTTTGTTATTCCAACAATCATTACCAGTACAGGGCCCTCCCCTTCGGCCTATCCCCAGTGCCCAGGGTCTTCACCAAGATCCTGGCGGTACTTGCCGCACACCTACGACTAGTATCGGTGCGCGTCCAATGTTACCTGGACGACATTCTCATCCAGTCGTCCTCCGCTCTGGCCGCCCAAGCGGAACTGGCCCTCACCATAAGGACCCTCCAGGGTCACGGTTTCTCAGTCAACTTTCACAAGAGTCAATTGACTCCCGCAACACGCCTACTACACTTGGGCGCGATAACAGACACAGACCTTTGCCGGGTCTATCTATCTCGAGACGGACAAGACGACATTCGAGACATGGTTCTCAAGATCCGCAGGGAGCGTGTAGCAACACTGGCTGTCTTCTCCCAGTTACTGGGAAAGATGATATCTTGCCTAGAGATAGTGCCTTGGGCCAGGCTACACTCCAGACACCTTCAATGGTTCTTGCTCCCATTCCAAAGACTGGGCACAAGCTCTTCCAACCAAAGGGTACGGGTCCCCCTTCAGACCCTAAGATCCCTTCTGTGGTGGGCCTCCCCAGAGGTGGCAAAAGGGTCACTATTCAAGGAGCCCAGCAGGCTGACATTGACCACAGACGCAAGTCTGTTTGGTTGGGGGGCCCATTTCCAATCTCAGTTGGCTCAGGGTCGGTGGTCCAGAGCAGATCTGGCACACAATATCAACTGGCTGGAACTGAGAGCCATTCATCTGGCCCTTCGCCATCTCTGCAACCAGGTGGCGGGGCAGCACGTGCTAGTCCTCACGGACAACGTGGCGGCAAAGGCCCATGTGAACCGTCAGGGCGGTACCCGATCCCGATCTCTCATGGCCGAGGCCATGTTATTGGGGTCTTGGGCAGAAAGCAATCTCCTCTCCCTGAAAGCCGAACACATCTCAGGGAAGGCAAACCGTCAGGCGGATTTTTTAAGCCGGGCATCAGTGGACCATTCGGAATGGAGCCTACATCCGGATCTCTTCAGGGAGATATCGGACAGATTCGGGTTGCCGGTCCTAGACTTATTCGCCTCTCCGGCGAACTCCCAACTTCAAAGATTCTGTTCCAGGTTCCCCTCTCCGGGGGCGGAGAGGACGGACGCTATTCGCAGCCCTTGGCCAGGGGGACTACTGTATGCCTTCCCACCTCTCCCTCTGATCCCAGCAGTTATCAGGAAGGTATTGCAGGAACAGGCAGAGGTCATATTCATTGCCCCGCACTGGCCGAGACGACCGTGGTTTGCCGACCTCGTGAGCCTCTCCATGGTCCCTCCATGGAGGATTCCTCCAAATCGGATTCGCCTAGTGCAGGGGGCCATACAACAACCGGAGCCTCAGTGGCTGCAGTTAGCCGCTTGGCACTTGAACGCAGGGCCTTGACCCAAGAATCTTATTCCTCGGGAGTGATTTCTATGATTCAGGCCTCCCGGAGACCGGCGACCAATCGCATTTATGACTCCACTTCGAGATATTTCTGCCGTTGGTGTGACAGCAATCACTTAGCTATCTCAGAGGTAACCATTCCACGGATATTAGACTATTTGTTGGAGGGTGTTGATAAAGGCTTGGCGCCCAACACTATTCGCCGACTGATCTCGGCTCCAGCCACGGTGTTTACCTGTGACACCTTAGAGCCACTGGCCCATCACCCCAAGGTACGATCCTTTCTAAAAGGGGTCACCAACAGTAGACCGCCGGTAGTACATAGATATCCCTCTTGGAATTTGCCCCGGGTCTTTCAGGCCCTTACTCAGGTGCCTTTTGACCCCCTTAGGTCCTGCACTTTTAGGTCCTTGTCTCTTAAGGTTGCTTTCTTGGTTGCAGTTACCTCGGCTAGGCGCATCTCGGAGCTTGCAGCTCTTTCTGTCAGAAAAAACCTGTGTGTCTTTCACACGGACAGAGTGGTCCTACGACTGGACCCCTCATGCGTTCCTAAGGTGAACACCATTTTCCACAGGGCACAGGAGATCGTGTTACCGAACTTTTGTCCTAATCCGTCTCATACTTTGGAAAGGCAATGGCACACTCTCGATGTTCGCAGGGCATTGCGCTGTTGCGTCAAGCGGACGGAGTCCTTTCGTAGATCTGAGGCCTTTTTTTGTTTCCTTCCACCCGGCCTCCAAGGGTAAGAAGGTATCTTCCTCTACCGTTGGCAGGTGGATTAGGGCCTGTATTTCCAAAGCGTATCAGACATCTTCTTTACCAGTTCCAGGTCACTTGACGGCCCATTCTACTCGCAGTGCTGCTACCTCAGCAGCATGGGCCACACAGGCCAGCATTGAGGACATTTGCAGGGCGGCGACATGGTCCTCGCCTTCCCCTTTTGTGTGCCATTATCGCCTTGATAAGTTTGCCTCGGCGGAGGCATCCTTTGGCCGCAGGGTACTGCAACAGGTGGTGCCGGCGGCAGGGACACTGGCCCAGTCTGCTCCCCTCCCATTGGGACAGTAGGGCTTTGGTAAGTCCCATTGGTGGATTCTCCATTCTTTCACGCTGGAGAAGGGGCGTTGTCTTACCTGAACGCCTTTTCTCAGCGTGATGAATGGAGAATCCACACCCATCCCTTGGACGCAGTCAGGTCCAGTGTTTAGGGTCTGGGAGCCAACACGTCGTACAGTCATTGGCTTCGCCCTTTCGAAACTGGGGGCGTGCCCTCAACCAGAGAGGCGTGGCAGCTTTGATTGTTTTGGTCTAAGTGGGCAGGAGGTCCAAGATAACCCATTGGTGGATTCTCCATTCATCACGCTGAGAAAAGGCGTTCAGGTAAGACAACGCCCCTTCTAGATTAATTATTTTCCATTCACCATAGAAGATGTGGAGTAGAATAAAAGCCCATTTTAGGTCATATAACTTTCTTGATTTTAAATCCCTGCTCAATATAGCTTGTTGACATGAACCAAAATTTAGGAAAATCAAAGAGAAGAGCCAGTTCTATTTCCCATAATTCCAGATTTGAGCATGAGACTATGGGTTTCTATACTATCAATTTCTTGCCGTGTCAAAAATCAGGCTTGCCTTTTCTTATTCCAGCACCAACCCCTTGACGCTGTTCTAATGTAGGTACCACAGCAAATCCCCCACAATCAATAACATTTGGCAGCCACAAATAAAAAGGCAAAAAATGGAACAATCTCAGACACACGTTACTCTCTTCTTCTGCATGTATGTCAAAATTAAATCATAATTATGGAAAAGTATATTGTAATTCTTATGAATAATAACAATAAATAATAATAATAAATAATAATAATAATGTTGGAAGGGACCTTGGAGGTCATCGAGTCCAACCCCCTGCTCAGGCAGGAAACCCTATACCATTTCAGACAAATGGCTGTCCAGTCTCTTCTTAAAAACTTCACAGCTTCTGGAGGCAGGTTGTTCCACTGGTTAATTGTTCTAACTGTCAGGAAATTTCTCCTTAGTTCTAGGTTGCTTCTCTCCTTGATTAATTTCCATCCGTTGCTTCTTGTCCTGCCTTCAGGTGCTTTGGAGAATAGCTTGTCTCCCTCTTCTTTGTGGCAACCCTGAGATATTGGAACACATGCGAGAGGATGAGGCAAATGTCAGTATTTTTTCAGACAACATGTTTTGTCTGATATAAATTAAATATGACTCATGTGCAGCTGACTCAGTGGCCAAAACTGTGGCATCTTCCATCACCTTGCATTGCTGTGGCCACTTTCCATGAAGCTGGGTTATAAAACTGATGACCTGAGGCTGTAACAAACTTCTTTTGTTCCCTTTCTATTTACCATCCATGAACTCAGCTTTCTCTGGCAGTAGTTGGGACTGAACAAGAATCAGTCCAAGGAACACAAACTCCTATTCATAAAATTGATTAAGAAAAAGATTTAAAGTGACAACTCTTGATTTCTTTTCTATATTATGTTTAGGAGATGAGGCTATTTCAAAAAGTAAGTTGGTACTTCTTAATCCCCCAAAAGATGCTTACATAAAAGATTTTGTGCCTAAGTGTCAATATCCCAACTTTTCTTAAAGACCACACAGTGAGTTCACAAGTTCTATTTAATTCCACAGTTTGGGGATCTAATATTACTCATATATGAGCTGGTGAGCTTGTAAGCTGTAATAAATATACGCTGCAATCTATGTTTAAATCAATTCTGTTCATGCGATTTCACCTTCTTTCTTCCCTGCTCCTAGTTGGCAGAGATAGAACAAATGAATGTTCAATAACATATTTTGGTGACCAAGGCATTAAAATAAACACATGAAAATGGAAAGTGCTTTAAGTAACATTTCCCAGCTCCTGCTTACGTAGTGTACCATCAAGAAAGCTTAAGTAATTGGTTATATGGTATATCATCAGCTAATATCCATGAAAGGTCCTTAAAGCCAAGGGTAAATTCGTAGTGTTATATATGTTTATTTATTATAAAGTTTCTGGTGAAAGCAATCCATGAAATGAATCACAAGGAAATGGGCTCTAATAGTCTGCTTGTCTCATTGTGTAGTAACACTTACTTTTACCTTTGATATTACTCACAGAATTTTACTTTTTGATACATGAGACAATTGGTAGCTTGTGCTTTAGGAGAAAAAATGTAAATTCTTTATATCCTAGATCTGAACATTAACTTATGCATGGTTTTTTTTTACAATCTTATTTTTTTATGGACTTGCCATTGTAATAATTTCCAAATTCAGAACAAAGTGATTTGCTTTATTAATTTAGAAAAGTGTAGAAAATGTAAATGGTCCACAAAACAAAGCAAGATGACTTGATAAGTACTCAGTCTCAGTATAGGACTTTTGGTTACTTGAGTAGCCACTAATAGTTATCTCACTTTTCAGAAAAAATCTTTATAGTTTTTGTAGATCCAAGTTAACTTTTATCCTTTAGATTTGCATGTGGCTGTAAACCAAACCTACTGGTTTAATGCATGTAAAATAATATCCATCATACTTTTGTAATAAAGAAAATATATCCTTTCATATATCAGTTTGCTTTTACAGAACAGTGGAGAGAATTGCCTTTTACTCGGTAGAAAAGTGATAAATTCACCCTTCCTTTCAGCAGGCTATATTTTCAAACAGCTAGTACAAAGTAAAACCCTGACTTGGAAGTCAGTGTTTGATACTAGATTGTAGCATTTTTGTTTAATGTTAATTTCTTGCAACTTTGTTATTGTTGGTTTCATGGTTCCTTTCTTGTAGAAACATCATAATGGCAAGGAAGAAATGGTTCTTTTCAACATGCAAGAGTTTGTGGCTGGTTTTGACTTTTACTCTTACTATTGTTTTTTACTCTCACTTAGTATCAGTTTGAATATTATTTTATTGACTTTTCATACATTAAACATCATGTCAGTCACATAGACAGCAATATATTAAAGCTGATCTGAGAGAGATACAAATCTGTATTTGTTCTTAATAGATTGAAACTGAACTAATTCTCACATCTGCTGTCTTTTCTTTCTTTTCTTCTGCTGCAGTAAAATAACGTGAAGTGCTTTGAAGTTGACCTTCAAAGAGATGTGTTTAAATGACTGTAATTTAGAAAAAGTTGTCTAGAAAATGATGGATGGTCTTATTTTCTAGCATTTTTTTTGTAAAATATTGATAAAAATGATGGCAATGGAAAAAAGTAATCTAATGCACAATGTTGAGTTTCCTTCAAAAACAGCAATTCACATTGTTAATTATCTATAATAAGAACACATTTATTTTTCAAGGATACAAAGTATTTAAATAAGTACTATGCTAGATGTATCAGTAGTGTGATTAAAATAATAATATATGAAATAATATATGATTCCTAAGGCAATATAACATAAAAAGCAATTAAAATCTAATAAATAACATTAACAAGTAATGTTAACAATAAGTAGATAACTTAAAATCTATAACATTTAAAATACTTTGGTTAAAAGGATGTTGTATGATAATATGAAGGGCTTTTGGAAATAAAAATTTAACAACACAAAATGAATGTAAGCTGGAGGAAGATTTCATAAGAGAATGAAATAATATCTACCAAGCAGGAGAAAGATAACAGATTTATTGCCAGGCCAGTCTTTGTAGAGCTTCCAAAACTGGGGTTTGTGTGTTTGGAGAAGCCAATTTTATCCATTCCCATGGCCAGACTCTGATGAAATATTTCTACTGCTTCACTTAAATATGATTAAAAAAGACAGAGTATGTCATTAACATAGCGATGTTACGGCACATTTTTTTATTTTTATCCTGCCTTTATTATTTTTATTAAAAAACTCAATATGGCAAACATACCTAATAATACTTCCTCCTCGTATTTTCCCCACAACAGCAACCCTGGCTGGAGAGTAACTGTCTCAAAGTTACCCAGCCCGCTTTCATGCCTAAGGCAGGACTAAAACTCACGGTCTCCCAATTTCTAGACTGATGCCTTAGCCACTGGCTCTAGATCAGGGGTGTCAAACTGCCGACCCGCGGGCCAGATGTGTCATGGCGAAACCGCACCCACCCCATTGCCGGCAATGGAAAAAAAAGTCACCATACATCGCGAGATGTCACGTGATGTTGCGAGTTTGACACCCCTGCTCTAGATAAACTGGCTGTATTACTGTGATTTTGTGTAGATGCTAAATATGAGAGATAAAATGCATACCTGTGGACCAGAAGCATACATCATGTGGAATAATGCATAAAACTTCAGTTGTACTCATTTACAGAATAACCAAGTATGAATGGAATCCCTACAAAGCTGTAGTGCTCATAGCCATCTCAGACAGCCTCTTAAGAAACAATAATGCTGTTGATAATATCAAAAGCCACTGAGAGTTCCAGGAATAACTTTTTCTCATCAAAGGGTCTTCCACAGATAATGATAGCTATTTTAGTGTCAAAACCAGGTCCTAAGTACCAGTTGAAGTAGTTTTGAAAATTTCACCCACAAATTCATTGATCTTGTGGCCATAGATGTTAAATCCACTTAAACAGCTTGCCCTGGAAGGGATATTAATTGAAATATTTGCTACTGGGCTAGGAAGAAAGAATATTGTAGCATATTTATCTGTGGTTATACAATGGTAAAGCCAAAGTTAATTTCATTAATATTACATTCCTTCATTAAAACTGGAATCCAAGGTGGTTGGCCTTACAGAAATATACTAAGTCACCAAGCAATGGCCTTGATGCTGTTAAAATACAGGTTCTAACTCGCTGTTAATTTTGCAATCCTTCTCTTGCATAAATTTTCTTTGAAGTAGAAAAGGCAATTATTAAGCTTTGATTACTTTCACTTAATGACAGACAGATCTTTGATGAGTTTAGCTTTTCTGTGTCTTTTGTTCAAACACTTTCTTGGAACTACAGAGAAAAACCCAAGGAGGATTCAGGGCTGCTTAGATTCTGGGAAAGCTGAGGTAATTTGGATTCTATTGCTACATAATGCATACTTCAATAAATACGCATACTTGTTCACCTGTGATATTTTGCTTTCTAACACTAGGCTTAGAGTGTTTATATTGAGATCAGATTCAAAGAGCAAACAGAGAAATCTCATAATCTATATTTGTAACTGCACCAATCTAAGATGTAATCTAAAATAATTTAATTATTTATTCAAACAAGCTAGGTAAAATAAATTTCCGTAGAATAGCCATCATTAGGTTTTTAATACTCTCTTTAATTTATCATGGCCAGCAAGTAAAATTGAAAGATATTGGCCTGCCTTATAGGATGCCCCATGGAACAGTTGAATAATGATTTTGATGTGCATTTTAATTTAGGCCAGTAGATACGTGCATTTTACTAGTTATTCACTGATGGAAATTTATATTCATTGTCTTCCTCTTGTAAAAAAACAGACACTGTTTCTGTGTAGAATCTAACATTTATAAGTGCATCAGAATTTCCAGTGAGTCACAGAATGTACAAAGTTTGTTATAAACCATGTTGCAGTAAAATCAAAATATATTTTGACATAAATTTACTGTGCAAAAAAATTTACAAAATCTGTACCTAAAATAATTCTAGTCTAGTGGTCAGACTAGAAAGCAAGTGATCATGAGTTCAAGTCCTGCCTTAGCCATGAAAGCCAGCTGGGTGACTTTGGATCAGTCACTCAGTCTCAGCCCAATCCATCTCATAGGGTTATTGTTGTGGGGAAAATAGGAGGAAGAAGGAGTATTAGGTATGTTCACCACCTTGAGTTGTATATGAAAAAAATAATAAAGGCAAAATATTAAATAAATGAGTAAAGTTTCATTTCAACATCCAAAGGCAATAGCTTTATTAGGATAAAGTAAGTTTCACATAATAGTTAATTTTTGAAGTATTATAAAGGATGTGGATTATTGTTTTATCTTTATAAACAAATAAGGATGCAATCACTATATTTCCACTGTAATAAGAAACACATTTCAAAATTATTTCATGGCTCAAGAAGCCATTACTGAGTTTCTAAGTATTGATAACTCAGTATTTGTTATAATATTTACTGTCATGGTTCCGATAGATAAAACTGTTTAAAGAATTTCAAGACAAGAATTCTTCCTTAAAGAACATTTTATTAGGAAACAAAGTATCGACACTTACATAGTTGAACCCAAAACTGAGATTCCCTCCCCCCAGATACAAAGTAACAAGTTGCAATTCCCACCCCACACACTGTCATAAATCACATTCCCCAATTAACACAAGCTGCGGGCTTTTCTCACCGGCCTCTTAGCCCGCCAAAACCTTATCAGATCATGTCCTTGAGTTCCCACACTTCTACATTGTTATCGCTAGCTAAACCCTCAAGCATACCCCATCCCCCCTTCTACATCTGAACTCTAAAAGAATAGAAAAGGCATGTTAGAAGCAAAAGAGAAAATGACTGTTGATTTTCAGTTGTCAGAGCGACGACTTCCATTGTCACAGCGTTGACATTTACTGTTTCCCCGAAAATAAGACCCAGTCTTTTTTTTTTTTTTTTGCCTCCAAAAGAAGCACCAGGTCTTATTTTCGGGGAGCGTCTTTTCCACTTACCTCACGGTTGCAGCACCGACAGCCCCCCCCAAGCCAGCCCACTTCTTCTGCGGCCGAAGGAGCAGCTTCATTCTGCAGCTGAGAATGGAGCTCCGGCCTGCATTTCGCAGTCAGAGGCCTTCTGGAAAGGCCTCTGCAGCCGAGAATCGAGCTATGGATTGAAGGCCTGGCTGCAATGGTAAGCTCCACCCTCACCCCCGCCCTAGCTTAATTTTTAGGCGTGTGCTTCACCCTAAAACTAGAGTTTATTTTGGGGGTAGGGCTTATATTAGGCCCACCGCCCAAAAATCAAGCTAGGGCTTATTTTCGGGGTAGGTCTTACTTTCGGGGAAACACGGTATGTAATTGTTCAAATTCCAACTAATTCTTATAGAAACTCATGACAGGAAATATGAAATATGAAAACATAAACCTGAAAAAGGAAGGAGAAGCAAATATTTGGAAAACAATTTTATATTTATCAAATATAAACACCCACAATGTTAACTCCTTTCAAGTTAAGCAGTGTTATTCAGTGTTATGCAGAAAAGGAGTAGGAAATGACCAAAGAAATGCAAGGTATATGATAGGAAAAGAAAAGGAAGTATGGATAAATCTAGTTTAAATCAATACAGTTCATTGTACCATAGCTTTCTATTGTTGCAAACTATTTTTGCTTTAGACATGTCCATATATATGGCAAAAGCAAGAATAGTTGGCAAAACATTGCCTTTTGTTCTTTAAATCTCTCACCTCTTTTTAAGGATCTCACTAATTGCATTCAACCACAACTTTTACAGTCTTCTCCTTCCTCTCAACCTATTTAACTTTTTGGTATCTAAAGACAATCAATTTAAAGTAAATGAAAGACATTAGTTTTCCTGTGGTTTAAAATGGGATGCCATAAAGCAAAAGAGATGTAGTTTATTGTACATTCATCTACACCTGGGGTAGGCAACCTTGGCTCTTTTATGACTCGTGGACTTCAACTCCCAGAATTCCTGAGCCAGCATGGCTCAGCTTGGAAACCTCTCCCTTTCCCCTCAGCATGGCTGGCTCAGGAATTCTGGGAGTTGAAGTCCACGAGTCATAAAAGAGCCAAGGTTGCCTACCCCTGATCTACACTATTGTGTTTGCATCTGAAATTACTTGAAATAGAATGTACAAAGGGTTGCAGCTGAAACAATCAGCTTTGTTTCTTTTGCATGTGTCAAACAGAATGCCATGGCCATCTCAGTGAACACTGAATTAAGTAAGAAAATAAAGTTTGCTAACATTGTGCAAACACTAGGATTTAAATATTTATCTAGGGCTGTACATAGCATTTGAAAGGCTATCTAAGCACTTGTTATGTATGCACAGACACTTTGCTGGCTATCCCAATGGAACAGTTCTCTGTCTATGCATAGGCAGACAACTGGGATAGCCTTGTGACCCTACCAAAGAACATGTCTGTTCTAATGAGTAAACACCTTTCCAATTCTTTGCTCAGTCCTAATATTTTATGTCATGCAGCAAAAATGGAGGACTACAATAAATTCTGAATATCTATACTTTAGACTACCAAGTTTTGAAGTTGGTAGCTAATCTCTTCATAGAAGTTTGAGCTGCATCTATCTATCAGCGAGTGATAATGTTTAGCTTCAGCTCTTGATTTTGTCATATTAAACGATCATTATTATTAAATTATACTCATCTAAAACTAGCCTAGCCTGTTTCTAACCCTTTAATAATCTCTACTTCACTTAAACATGGGACTATATTTCTGTAACATAGTAATTTTCAGATGGGGCTTGCAGCAAAATTTGGCAACATCATGTGTGTGTCTCCATTTTGAGTTTATTCTGTTCTCACTGTAAGTAGTCAAGTGAGAAAAGTAAGATGAGCACATTGTTGGAGTATTATATTCCCCACTATACCCCAAGGGCAGAAATTTTTCCCCTGCACTGAAAGGTCAAGGGCATGTCATGATAAAAGTGTATAAAAGCATACATACTTTGATGAACAGCCAGGAAGGTATATCAATAGATGACATGTAGTCAATAATTAATTCTCTTGGGAATTAATTGTTATAGCCCAGGATCTTTGAGTAAAGCTGAACGATTGATGATTAAGGTGGGATAAATTCTAGTAGCACATTTCAAAGTAGATATTTAACAATAGAATTTGTTAACACAAGATGTAATGTACACTGAGAGCTTATGCAACGGAAACAAATTCCTTGTGTGTCCAACCACACTTGGCCAATAAAGAATTCTATTCTAATGACAGTCCCAAAATGAAATGGCTTTATAGAAGTATAAGATTATAAATGATTACTAACAAATCAATTAGAATATAGTTCTAATGTATACAGATAGCCTTTTAACAATCACAATTTGGACCAGCAACTTGGTGGCTAAGTGACATAGTCACCAAGTGGAAAATCATGTGACCCTGACTGTGCTTATGATTTAATTCAGCTTTCCTGTTTCCTCATTCCCACATTCTTCGGAATGCTTATCCCAGTGCTGAAATAATTAGCAAGAAGGAAATTAATGTTTCTATGCTCATTGGCGAGGAAGAGATTATACGCGTGTTGGTGGGCACAACTGCATGTACTGTACATTTGGTGGAAGACCTTCCCATAGACATTTGAAATTAAACAGAATCAGATATCTTATTGATTCATTAGTCTTAACAACCATTTAACTTTGTGATGTTCTCACTATCACAAAGCCTCAAAAAGAGCTTTATTATGTTCTTTAAGTAGGGAATATTAGAGTGTTGGAGAATATTTTTCTCTGATCACCATCAAAATGTGGGATTGGAGATGTATAATAGATGTATGTCAATGAAGATTCTCAGTTATCAAGGTAGAATTGTCTAAAAGTTGAGTCATGGCAATTGGACTTTTCTTGGTGGTTTGAGACATTTCACTGCTTATCCAAGTAGCTTCTTCAATCTGAACAAGTTGGTTAGGGGAATTTAAATAGGCAGAGATTCATTGGAATGTACCAACTGCTAAAATTCTTAGGGATATTCCTGCCTCAACCTCAGAGTTTCTTCCCCAAAATATGTGGCAGTATGTCAATGAAGATTCTCAGTCATCCAAGCAGAATTGTCTGAAAGTTCAGTAATGGCCACTCATAATACATAATAATAGTTGTACAATGCATGTATAATACATAACTTATAAAATTATATAGTATATAACTTTCAGTTCTACCTCCTACAGTATTTTTTAAACCTAATTATATAATTTCTGGTATGAGAGCTAATCAGGAAGCAGGGAAGTGCTTCAAATAAATTCATCTTATCTTTGAGGATTCTCCTTGCCTGCCTGGGCATTTTCTTGTCTGAAGCATGAAAGGACAATATACAAATGAATAAATAACAATGCCCACACGACATTTAATTTTGTCTTTTACCTGGGGTAAAAGATAATAATATGTGGTAAAGTTCCTTTCTTTGCTAATAAAAATACTAGGACTACACACAGAAATAAAAAAGGAATGCTTTAAAATGCTTTGTTGTGAGTGAAAGTGCATTTCTGGAAGTATTAAATCAACTACTGGAAGACTCAATACAATGCCCTCAGTGGTTCCTGGAAGTGTTCTGTACATGTAGATGCACAATTGGATAATCTGGGAATGCCTTTGACATAGCCTGTAAAATCTCTGGAAGATGCAACTGCTTTAATGCCTCAAGGAGATACACTTCATTCCTGCCAACATGTTTTGTTGAAAGAATTTTTGTATAGAACAATGCAGTACTCTTGCTGCTACATTGATAGCTGCTAGCACTTCACATTATGCAAGTACAGTATTTAACATTTTGCCCTTAATGAAGTTTGATTTTCTGGTAAGAAGAGATAAAAAAAAAATGAGAGCATTGTAAATGGAAGATAATAGCCTTCTGGATCACCAGTAAAATTTCATGAATTAGGCACAATGGTTTGCAGAATAAAAACCTCATCTGAAAGCACCTTTTAAATACAGAAAGCAATTATGACAACATTCAAAGGTTTTTCAACTGCCCTTTTAGAGTATGTTACTATAAATTATGGTTCAAGAAAGGAAAGTATTGATTGCATTAAGGGGGGGAGGAATACAAATGTAGATGCACTTTAATGTGTGAAAGGGAAAAAGACCTGTCAAGCACTTACAGACTAGCAGTTAAGTATATTCATAAAATCCTGAGCAAATAAGTAGATCTGTATTGTCAAATAGATGGAGAAGTTTAACTCTGCTTCTTAGAAATGATTAAATCTAAATTGTGGAGCTTTGTGTTCTGTGCATTTGTAGCTATACGATTGCGCTGATGTAATATTATGATAGACAAACAATACGTTACATTATCTCTTGTGTTTTGTTTGTATTTCATCATGTTAACTAACATTCCAGATCTTTGCAAGGAAAGTTGATGAGCAGAGCTATAAGCACAGGTATTCGAGAGATAATCTGTATCCCTGCCCAGTTGCTTGCTGAAACAAAGAGAAGTATTCTGAGGATAAATACTCTCTGTGCCATAAACAAATCTGGTAGTAAATTTGGAAAACTGGGGTATGGCTCTTTATTTAAAAGCATATATAATCTAGGACTGTTTCCCCCCCCCCCCCAAGCTTGGCACTTTAAGAGGTGTGGGTTGATTCCTAGAATTCCCTTAATTTTAAAATCCAGCTTCTTTATTGCTTCAGACAGTCTATTGCAGATCATTTGGCTTCTTATCCAAATAACATGATGCAAAAATCTGTTTACAAAAGTGCACATATATTCATTCCCAAAACCACCTACCGCTTATGTCACTTCAGGCTTCCAGTCACTCTCCCTCAGCCCAACCTGCCTCACAGGTTTGTTTTGTGAGAAAAAGAGGACTAGGCAGATGTGTTGGATAAGTTTGCCTCCTTGAGTTCGTAAAAATAATAAAGACAGGATATAAATAAATAAATTAAATAAATACTGTATCTTATAGTTATCTCTGTCCATCCATATCATACTCTCTGGTCAGTGTTGAACCATCTAGTAAGGTTCCATTCATTGATATGCATGCTATCATATATTGCTCTTACAGCATTCAGCAGCAGGAATACTATTTTTGAATATCTCAAAGATATTTTGTGAGATTTTGACAGTTTTTAAAGGCTTTTTAGGACTTGTGATACCACTTGGCCGTGTTGCAAACATCACATATATGAGTTGCATAGTCAACTCTTGATATAAATGGTAGAATCCAAGAAAACACATTACACTGTTTTCTAAATTATTTTACCTTCTTTAGAGTAACAAGTAGTTGCCTGACAAGCATTTATTAACATTTGGTGTTGGGATGGGATAAAAAGGGAAAGTGGGAGAGAAATATCAAAGTTAATAATAACTTGGGTATGAACACAGCAGGATGTTCAGATGGGAAACTTGTTTGCCATGGAGCCCATCGTTTTTCTTTTAACATGTAGGTAGAAAGTGGAAAGTTACTGTTTAGTTTTGGTGCCAGAGTCTTGAATAGAAGCCATTACTTGTGGCATGTTTATAGGCCACAGTGTATTTGCTAGTTTATATCTTTTTTGCTAAATTGGCAAATGTTTATTTTTTACTGGTAAACATAGTGGAGATTAGTTCTGAGTGGTTTCTTTCACAACAAAATTGGGTTTGTTGAGCTTATTAAAACAGGGCTCTTTTTATAAGTGAGCTGTGCATTGAATAGTATATAAAATTGTGGAATTGCTTTTGCTCAGATATGTGTGCTGCTGGTCCAGTTCTTGGTAATTATATTTTGGACATAATGAAAGAAGAAAAATGGCAATATTTCATGTTGGAAATAAGGCTGCAGTATATGGCATTGTCCTTTGCACCAGAATATAGTTTGGTTGGTTTTAGCTTATTAGGCTATATGAATTGAACTGGTTGTGACACTCATAAATGTTGTAAGCCTCCCAGAGTCACCTATGTGTGAATCATGGAGGGAGGGAGGGAGGGGGGGAAGGAAGGAAGGAAGGAAGGAAGGAAGGAAGGAAGGAACTGTAGGTTGAGAAAAATCCAACCTACCTCCAATCCCCATGTCCCTAAGCAAGTCCATTATCTCTTGGCATAGCTTGCCAAGTGGGGATGTTACGATGCTGTTATTTAGTCACAGAATCAGGGTGAGTAATCTAAAACCTGTGTCTCCCAAAGGCTTCTAGAACCCCTTTTAACCCTTTGCCAAAATGTGCTACTGAAAATCAGTAAAGTGATTTTCTGCTATTTTAAACTAAAAATAGAATAAGGTAGTTAATTACCATTCAAAGTTATGATGTGCTGAAATTTTTTTTTATGACCAGTCCTTGCACTTACAACGGCTGGAGCATTCCCACGGACACATGATCGACATTCAGGTGCTTTGCAAATGGTGGCCATTTATGATCAATCAGTATCACGTGATTGCCCTTTGCACATTTCACAGCTGGCTTCCGATAAGAAAAATCAAAGAAGAGCCAGCAATGAAATTGTGTTTCTATGATATCTCTCTTAATGACTGCAGCGGAAGTGAAGTTGTAAGTCCGTCATGGTCATGAGGTTAATGCTTAGTGACAGAGTTGCCGGTACTAATTGTGATCACTAAATGAGGACCACCTGTAATTGATTGTTTCAATTTTAAATGAATATACTAATTGTTAAATGTATTTATAACTATAATCTCTGCTGTTTTTTCCAAAATAGGTGTATTTTAGAAACTGAATGTTAGCAAATTACAGGTAGTCTTCGACTTACAAGCACAACTGAGCTCAAAATTTCTGTTGCTAAGCAAGACAGTTGTTAAGTGAGTTTTGCCCCATTTTTGTGATCTTTCTTGCCACAGTTATTAAGTGAATCACTGCAGTTGATGAGTTAGTAACACAATTGTTAAGTGAATCTGGCTTCCCCGTTGACTTTGCTTGTCAGAAGGTCACAAAAGTGGATCACGTGATCCTGGGACACTGCAAATGTCATAATTTTGCAAGTTGCCAAGCATCCGAATTTTAATCATGCGACCACGTAAGTCGTAAGTATGATAAATGGTCATAAGTCATTTTTTTTCAGTGCTGTTGCAACTGAAAATGACTGGTTGTAAGTCGAAGGACTACCTGTATATATTTATAATTATCTTGCTTTAATTTAAAAAAAATGAATAATTAGCATATAATTATTCTTTTAAAAGACTGACAAATATAAAGCATTTAAAAAAAAAAAAGAAACCACCTTAAGGAAGGTGATGACTTCAAGGGTTCCCTCTTTATGTTCCTGTTTTTTGTTCCATCCATTCTATCTTTGCTTTTTCTCTAGGTGAAGCTGCACTACGAGGAGAGCCCAGGATACAGTCTCTCCCCCTATCTGCTGCTGCAACCAACCACAGGACCGGGCCGCCCCCAATCAGCCCTTGCAAAAGGAGGTTCAGCATGGACCAAGGAGATGATGATCTAGACTGTGAAAAGGAACATATACCTAAAATGAGTCGATTGTTCAGTCCTCATCTGTAAGTTTCTACTTTATCTGTTTCATTTCTGCTACTCTCATTAAACTAGTCAGAAAGCAATGTATTCAAAGCTTGTTCAAATGTTACCTTTTCTTTTCTTTTCTTTTTTGAAAAGTGGCAATCCAGCATGTTTAGTTGAATGGACCTGAAATATAGTTGCCTTCCAAAATTGAGGTTGCACATTATGTTGTTCTCAGATAGGTAGGAAACATTCAGTTTCCTTATGTTGGATGATAATGAATGAATGAGGACACAAAAATGTTGACATGAGAATTTAGTTAAGTGTAGCAGGGCTCTAGCGTTATAATTCTTCCATTGCATTTTACTTTAAACGTTAGACTGAAGAGTGGCTGTGTTTTTCTGATACAGTCTTATAATTGCTTTTAGTTCAGGCTTATACGCTAGGATGAAAACCAAAACCTTCAAAATATCTTGCAGGAGGCCTCCTAATTTCATCATTCAACAAAGCATAAATTCTGTCCACCCTTTTCATCCACAGCATTAGTTCTACTTATTCCTGCTGCTAGAAAATGCTTAGCTATGTTTTAAAATACTACTTCTCTTTGCTCCATATGTGTTAAGTCTTACCACTCTGAGAGAAGAAAGATGTGTGGGTGTGCGTGTGGGTGTGCACATGCGTATACAGACACAGGCCAAGAAACTTAAGAACAGCTGCTGGGCAAGCTGTACATCAACAGCTGGTTTCATAAAGATAGTTTGCTGCATGCTTCCATTCTTCACATGCCAGCAGCGTTTTCTACTGTTTTCTGGAAAAGAAAAAGAGTATTCTCCTTCCTGGGCACAGAACTGCGATTGGCCTGAAGAAGAAGCTGAGAGGATTCCTTTCATCCCTTACTAGAGGAAGTGATTGGAGTATTTCAGCCAAGCCAACTTGATAACTATGTGCTTTCCTGGCTGCCTCAGCCTGACAAGCACTCTGCATTCCTTACATTCCACTCAGCTTGGGGATTGTTGTGTTCAGTCATAAGATGTAGACGGAGTATTTCTCCTCAAATAAATCGCCGGAGCCTTAGTCAGAAGCCTGCAGACTGCAACCTTGGAATGCGTGACTAATGAAAGCCTCAGTATTTCAAAGAATACAAACTCACAGACAGTGAAATGTCCCCCCCACACACACACCTTTTCCTATTTTATATGCTATCCGTTAATTGCTTAACGTTGTTGCTTAATTTGTGATCCTTAGGAGAAAAGAAAAAATAATGTTCCTTTCAACTGCCACATGATTTTATATAGGAAAATTTAGATATAGTTGCATTATGGTAGAATTTGATGACTTTGAAATTAATAAAAGTATAAAAATAACATTAAAAAAAGCTATGCAGAGTGTGTCATTTAATACACACACATGGAATTTGATAAGCTAAGATCGCATGGTATTTTTCAAATTTATTTGTGCTATGAAATTGAATTCCACTCAAAAGTAATGTGTATCACATTTTCATGAATATTTCATGAATATTCAGATTTTTTAAAAAAAATTATCAAGTTTTATAGCAATTGCAGAAGTGATTGTAGTATTATTATTTGTATCTTTTTCTATGGCTTTTGGCAGAGTACTTTTAAACATAGGAAGGGAGGTAAAAAATTAAGAGATCATATCAAATGTACAAAAAAATTATATGTAACAGTATTATGCTTGGCAACACCCTGATACATTTTGGCTATGATTAATATTGTTATGCTCTTTGTATTGCATTTGTAGGAAATGAAAAAAGCTATGCTGGCATGATTTAAGAGAATTGCAAATTACAGATGAATTGGAGAGTATTATTTTTGTTTGGCCCCATTATATGAAATTTTACATGGGACAAGTTATTTATTGTTTATTTTCTAATCTCTTTAGAGATGAATATTTTATATTTAATTTATTAAAAATGCCTCAGAGTTCGATTTGCAAAAGTTACTGGAACAGGAAGAGTAAGCTATTTGCTTATTTGCATATATTACCTGATTTTTTCTTGAAGGAGAAAAAAAAATTAAAGTAAAAGTTAAGTTAGAAAATGTTCGCTTAAACCCACAATTTGTTCATAAAGCAGTTAGTTGTCTTTTGAAGACTCATTTTTATTGCTCCTATATAACTTTTCACCTCTATCCTTGATTCAATCTGCAAACCTGAACTGCAGTACTTTGGTTTGTTGAATCATGCCTAAAACTACATTGATACATCTTTATCTGAATAAAATTTCCTTCTCTTCTTAATAATACTAAAACCTGGGGGCAGCCAGAGAAGTAGAAAGGTGGGGGATCAAGAGTATACAAAATGATCCATGTCTTCATCCAATATTTCAGCTATTTTAACATGTAAATTTAGCCACAAAATGCATGACCTTGAAAAGGAATGGAATATTTTTTTGCATAATCTAAGATTGGCAGTGGTATTTGACTGTATTGGGCATATTCAGAATCAGGCTATCCTATTGGTAGTCAGGCAACTCTCAAATATGTAGTACAATATTTATCCTTTGATATTAGGTAAATTAATTTATGATGTTAGCTGTTAATGCAAGTTTGTCACCTGAAGTGATGAGAGTAACTGGCAGTTTCTTTGTGATCACTGAAGGAAAATATAAATTATCTAAGATGCTGGCCTCATTTAGGTTCCACATTTGATTTTCAGTGGAAAGAGAATAAACGGGTTTTCCAAATAATGACCACACATTCCTCTGGACTTTAAGTCTTCCCTGATCTGATGCACCACTAGCATATTGGATTTCAGTGCCCCAAATCCTTAGCAACTGTGGATATTTCTGAAGGGCACCAGGTCAGAGAATATTACTGTAGACTTTTCAGTTATTTTCATTTGTTGTGTAGCCCTATCCATGCTCTCCTACAAAAAAGCAAGCTGGAAAATTGTAATGATCTTTCTAAAATATCAGATCTTACAGACTGAAGAGGAATTATTTATTATGCTAATACAAGTAGTCCTCGAGTTGTGTCAATTCACTTAGCAACAGTTCAAAGTTATGACCCCCCCCCCCAAAGCACTTACGACCTGGTCCCAAAGTTACGTGTGTTGCAGCAAAATGGCAGTTGTTCACCCTTACAACCGACTGCAAAGATGCTGCAACATGCCCCCTGCCTATTTCCCCCCATCCTGCCCTGCCAGGTCCCCACAGGCACTGGGCCTGCTTTGCTAGTCCACATGCTCCTCCCCATTCCATCACCAATTTTTCACTTCCTTTCGAAGATCTCCAGAGCTCAAGATGTTGGGGTAGAAAAGAACAAGCTGGGTCTATGGCAGAAAAGCAGCCATCTTATTCTCAGGCGCTGGCGAAGCTGTTTTCCTTTTGTGGCTAGATACTAGCCTTCCTTCCTCCCACCATTAGCTCCACTAGTCTTACACTAGTCGAGTTAATGGTGGGGGAGGGAAGGCATGTAGCAATGGCAAACCTCTCCTTCCTACAGGCTTCTTTCCTCTTCACAAAAGCACCTTTGCGAAGAGGAGAAGCGTGTGTGTGTGTGCACGTCCTTATGCATGCTTCTTCCATTCACAAAAGCACTTTTGTGAAAAGGCAAAGTGTGTGTGTGCATGTGCATCCTTAAGCACTCTTCTCCTCTTTTTTGCCACATTGCCCAGCCTGTTCTTCTTGCACTAGCTCCCCCCCCTAATCTTTCCCACCCCTGAGATACCTAATATGCACTTAAGAGCAGGGGTGGCACAATGGTTAGAATGCAGTACTGCAAGCTAGCTCAGTGCTCACTCCAGCAGTTCAATTCTGGACTCCTCAAGGAAGGTTCAAGGTTGACCCATCCTTCCATCCTTCCGAGGTCAGTAAAATGAGGACCCAGATTGTTGGGGCAATATGCTGACTCTGTAAACCGCTTAGAGAGCGCTGTAAAGCATGGTATATAAGTCTAAGTGCTATTGCTTTGCTATTAACAACCTGTGCATTCAATTAACAAATGCCTTGGGGAGAGCAGGGATGGAGGCTCGTTCACTTAACGTGATTCATTTAACATCTTCCTGGGTTACGACCATAATGGGCAGACTCCATTATGCTTGTAATCCGAGGTCTACCTGTACTATATGTTCAAAATACCTGAAAAACCTAATAATACCTACTGATCTTATGGTTACTTTTAACTTGCTCTCCAGTATCCATAATAAAATTTTGATTTCCTATTATACTTTCCCAACTTTTGTAATATTCTTCCTTTTGATTGGTAGTTATGCCCTGTGGAAATGTTCATCAAGTGAAAAATGAAGAATCCATACCAACTACCCTATTTAATTGCAGGATGTCTTTGCAGTTTTATACATCTGGTCCAGTTTATTTTAGATTGAAAGTATCTGGATATTGTTGTGCCAGTGGAATGCTAATTATGTGTTGTCCCTTAAAGTTTAAACTGAAGTCTCTGGCCTGACTTATATTGTATGCATTTTTCATTTGTTAGATCATAGGTATTTTCTCCTTTTCATAGTTTAGCTGAAAACAAGGCTCCCTTTATACTTCAAGGGAGCTCTTAATAGCTGACCTCAGCCTTTTCACAGTAGGCATAATTTCTGCCTTAAAAGTCTTCTATGCTGAGCTTTATCATTTTTCTTCAGGTTATTTTTGATTAAGAAATAGACAAAAAAAGAACAACAGCAAATGTAATGGTAACTATTACTTCATTTTTGTAGAACTTTGAAATAGGAGCTTTTTATTTTATTTTAGTTTATTGGATTATATTGTTTGTATGTTTTTATGTATTCATATGAATTTATCTACTTCCTGGCTTCTAAGACTCCAGGTGGTTTGCCATAGAAAATTGTTAGCTACTAATTATAAGTAATGAGATTTATTAATCATAATGATTGTGTCAAAGCAGAATCTAGATATCTATGTAATTTTATCGTAAAACATTCTGAATCCTTTTTATTAGTACCAAGATTTTAATGTATGTGAAACTGTTATAGCAATTCCTTGGAGATTTTTTGGTGGAGAAGATTTAGCAATGATCTGACTTATAACTCCCATATTTTCTGACATAAATGGATCATGACATAGTTTCCCTAATGTTATTCTGTACTACAAAGGATAGTGGGAAATTTGGAATGGCTGTACTCTGAACAAGGCTCTTGGGATGCTGTTAAGGTAATGAACATAAGACAGTAGTTTAGTAAAGTGACAAAATCAAGTACTGTTAAGGTAATGAACACAAGACAGTAGTTTAGTAAAGTGACAAAATCAAGTACTGTTTTGTTGTTTTATGTGTTTAAATGTGTAGTTCTGGTTACTCCAGTAGAACTGACTTACAAGTCTGCTGTTATGAGATTGTTTTTATTATTAGGGCTATAGGCTGCAAAACTGTAAATTCTACTAATTGGAAGCAAAGAGGTACATACTTTTTGCAACCAGACTCGTATTCTCTTGCAGGGCAAGGCTGAGTGTTCTTTTTCATTAAGACTTAAGAAAATGAAATATAAACCTTCAAAATTTGCATTTATGAAGACAGAAGGAATCATAGGCTATATTTTCACAAGGCCTGGTTTCAGTATGATGCATTGGACACAATATAGAGACTTAATCTGGACATTACACCATTTAAAAAAAAAATCTACCCCTGTCAGGAAATTATAATTTCTTTAATCATAGATATGTTAAGCATATTTTTAAATGCTTTCTTTATTTGAGAATAAAATGTTCATTAGCTTATGACACCCTTAGCATGATCAGTATGAGCACATGGCTTCACAAATATATTCCCTCTGGCCTCAGTTTGAAAGCTGGAGATTTGGCGAAATGCATTTTCTTAATGAGAAAAACTTGAAGAGACCTGTCACTTGATTGATCTTGAATATATTTCAAAATTGCTGTTTTGATAATTAAACTGTTCTTAACTAATGACTCAATTAGGAATGTTTTATTCTGAATATGTGTCCATGAGAATTTTCAAGTCTATGGTGTGTGTGTGTGTGTTTAAATAATCTTACAATCCTCTTGGCTTCAGAAATGTTGAAAAATTGGCATGCACTGTCTTTTCCATTGTTCTTATAGAGATTGTGGAGGAAAAAGAGTTTATATCTCATGAATGAATTGTGTATACAATTCCTTTGCTTGACTGTTAAATGGATTGAATAGCATATATACTTTCTACCCTGTTTATCCCCTAGTCCTATTCATAGCTAGTGAAGTAACCTGATTCCTATACACATTTTGGATGACAGCTCCTTCAATTCTTTTCTGTTTGCCAATCTGACTGGCATTCATGGAGGTCAAAGTCCTAAACATCTGGAAGGCATCAGGTTGCTAACCATGTTCTACATTGGTAAAATAAAGGGCCCTTGGAAAAATGCCACTTGGATTTGGTATCTATATAATTTACTCTCTTCTCAGTACATACTGTAAATGTAATAGAACACATCTGCTGATTTGCCTTTTAATACAGCAGTGAAATTAAAAGCAAATTATTCAATTCCAATATTTACAATAACTATCCAAGTCCTTATGTTTATACCATTCATTTGTCTATTACACAATAGATACATGTATATAAGAAAAAAATAAAATAACAACGACAATGACAACAACAACAACAATAATAATAGAGTTGGAAGGTACCTTGGAGGTCTTCTAGTCCAACCCCCTGCTCAGGCAGGAAACCCTATACCATTTCAGACAAATGGTTGTCCAGTCTTTTCTTAAAAACTTCCATTGTTGGAGCATTCACAACCTCTGGAGGCAGGTTGTTCCACTGATTATACTATGCATAGTATTTAAAACAGTAAATGCATAGTAAATCATGTTGTCTGTAATAATCCATAATAAGGTTAGTAAGAGCTTAGAGCATCACAAATGTGTTTTTTATTTTTATTTTATTAGAATTCTTAAACATAATAATTTATTAAACATAGTTAAACAGATAAAAATTAATACAATCTACAAAAAATAAAAATATAGTGCAGAAAATAGATGGAAAAAGATATATACACACACACAGAGAGAGAGAGAGAGAGAGAGAGAGAGAGAGCAGAAGAAAAGAAATATTTAAAGATGATTTCCCCCTTGCCACAACAAATGTGAACAATTTTAACAACTAATCACCTGCTCTTAAAATAAAAATAAAAAAAAACACCTTCATACCATATCTCATTTCCTATCTATAGATAGATCCTTACATTCAGTCCTGGTCAGCAAAAGTCCATTAAAGGTTGCTAGAAATAGCAACATATCTATTTTAATCTTGATCAAATAAACCCACTTCACATTCATTTCTTTTACTTTTAACAACATTAATCTTTACTCTCTTCAGATAATATTCTAGAACTTGTTTTCCTTTCATTTTTTTTGTCCCTTCTCACAAAACCCTTCAGAACTTTAACAGATCTCTTCTGTAGATCCAATATTAAAAAATTATCCAAACTTTTTTTTGCTTTTCCTGTTACATATTCTTTTCAATTATTTAGATATCTGCCAATATAGGAGAGAGACTGGTCAAACCAGGGGGAGGAGTCAAATGAGGAAATAGCCTTGAATCTTATGTGGGCACAAGAGGATGAAGTCCAACCCCCATGCCATTGAACCTTATCTAGCCTCACCCAGGTGCGCTATTAATCTGAGAAGATTCTGTATATAGGCTTTAACAATAAAATAGCTAACTGAACTTTTCAAGCGTGGGTCTGGTTGTTTGCACCTGACATTTCATTTATAAATTTAGTGTAACATCTTTTTCCATATCACTCTTGCAGCCTGACATTTTCAGATCCACTTTCAGATCAGTCCCAGTCCTGTCTGGCAAAATTTGTTTCTCTTCCATAGCATCTCTTAAAAAGTTGTTTATCTATAATGGCAGACACTTTTAAGATTAACTTCTGTTGTCCATCTATTTATTTATTTGTTTGTTTGTTTGTTATTTGTTTATCAAACTGCTCATTTCCCTCTTAATTACTGGACAGTAATTGAAAGTAATACTGTATGTATAATACTGTATTATATTGGAGATATTTTAGGGATATCATAATACATAGTTTATTAATATGTTAATTTTTAGATGGAAATTTATAATTTACCATATTAAATGGATGTTTTGCCAATTCTTTCTGAAAAGCATTTATTTTACCTGTTGCTATGATGGTGATTTTCTTTGAATCTGCTTTTATACATCTACAAATCAGTTTTTATTTTTCCCCAAACATGGAAAAGTTGTGTTGTCTCTGCCGTGACAGCATATGTATCTATTTTTCTTTGTGGTCTGATGGGTGAGCGGGGAGTGCAAAGTTTCCTGTAACCCTGTAATTGAAAACTGTTTCCTTGAAGATAGATCAAACCAGTTCCCACCCAAACCTCTGCTTTTTATCACCATTAATATAGCTGGCTGTGTCTGAAAATGGCTTCCTTCATTTTATTACTTTTCTTTTGACTTAAAACTGCTGTGTCTGGTGTTGCTACTATGCCTTTTACTTTACTCCAATCTTCTGTTCCATCAACAAAGGGACTACTGATTTCCTTCTAGGGGCAGAGGGCCAAGAGGTCTCCTCAAATGGATGACAGGCAGAAATTCAGTTGGTGCAACGTTACCTGGGGCACCAGCACCTGTTTTGCATGACTTCATCTGCCTGACAGGCAGTACTTCAGCCAGTGAAGTTTCAAAGGCCTGGGAAGTTTTTCATTTAGACATTATATACAAAATTCCTTCCTTGTGCAGTTTCGCCTCCTGAAAAAGAATACGAAAAGGGGATTTTTTTTTTCAGGGGTGGAAAGTTTAGACAATAGAGTTGGCTTTAATATTAATTTTGTAGTCTTGACTTTTCTCATCATTTCCACATAAGCATAATTGCTAATGAAGATATATATTGTTGTGCAGGAAGGACAAATTTCCTGAATTTCCTTTCACATATACTTTTAATGAGTCAACGGAAATAAAGTCACAAATAACCCTCAAAGTCTACTTCTTAGGCAACAGAAGGGAAGTGGAACAGCATGGATGTCATAACTGTCTCAACTAGGGATTATAGTCTGCCAGGGAAATCTGAATCTCTTTGAGCAAACATGTAAGAGAGGAAAAAAATGTCAAAATACTGAGCTGCTCAGTGAAATAATAATATTTCACTCATTACAGATTTTCTACTGGTAAGAACTTAATTTAAATGACAGCCAAACTTGCTGTTTATTCATTGTGGGTCTTCTGTGGACCCCATACTGTTTAAAGAGAAGGCAGATGTTTTAAATAGATGAAAATAAAGGATAGATGCATACAATATTTTTTAAAAATATCTTCAACTAAGAGTAGAAGTGAAATGTAGGTGGATTTGGAAGAAAAATCTTGGCTTAGCCATTTAATGTTCTTAGGCCAGTCATTCCTGGAATTGCAGAGTAGATGGGAAAAAGAAGGTAAGAGATTATACCTACCGTGTTTCCCTGAAAGTAAGGCCTAACCAACAATAAGCCCTTGATTTTGGGGGGTGGGCCTAATAAGCCCTATCCCAAAAATAAGCCCTAGTTTTGGGGCAAGGCATAAACCTAAAAATCAAGCTGGGGGTGGGCGTGTGGAGTTGCCCCACCTGCCCCGCACCCACTTACCTTGCAGCCAGGCCTCTCCTTGCCGGCCCACTTCTTCTGAGGCCTCTTCTGCAGCCAGACCTGCGTTTCTCAGTCACAGGGCTTTCCGGAAGGCCTGTGCAGCCAAGAACTGAGCTATGGATTCAATCCATAGTTCGGTTCTGCAAGACCTCAGCAGCCAAGTACCAATCTATGGATTGAATCCATAGCTCGGTACTCGGCTGCTTAGGCCTTCTGGAAAGGCCTGACTGCAAAATGCAGGCCCGAATGCAGCTGCAGAACTTTGGCCCCAGAAGAAGTGGACTGGCTGGGTGGGACTGTCGGTGCCGGAGATGAGGTAAGACCTACTCCGAAAATAAGACCTGGTGCCTCTTTTGGAGACAAAAAAAAATAAGACCCAGTCTTATTTTCGGGGGAACACGGTAGGTGCTTCTGTCTAACTTTTCTTGCCACTGGCAGAAGTCATAGCAAGAACTTTTTTTGAGTGTAGTTATAAAAGTATATGCAGGATTGCTAAGACTAATGTCATCAGCCTTGGGACTATTTTATTATTTTATTTTATTTCAATTTATTTGCTGCCCATCTCACTGTAAGGTGAATCTGAGCGGCTTACAACATTAAAAGCAATAAAACCATGGATCACATCCAGGTTGTTCAGCAAGTCATTGAAAGGCACAACGAATACACAACGAAGCCTCTGTGCATGGCTTCCATTGATTACGAAAAGGTGTTTGACTCAATATTCCAACAAGCAACAATTAAGGCATTGCTCAACCAAAGCATAGATATTGCTTACATAAACTTACTTCAATCAGTATATGAAAAAACAATGGCAACAATTTGCCTTAATGATCTTAAAGTGGAAATCAACATAAAACCATGAATATGTGTGTGTGTGTGTGTTTTTGTTGTTTGTTTCCTTATATATATAATTGCAATAAAAATACAGATTATGACTAAAAGATGGGGAGGAAGCAGAATGTACAGGGGGAAGGTAGGATCTTCTATTGGTCCATTAACCACCTCCATCATGATATTCCCCCCGTTGGGGCTTCAAGCCAATTGTTTGTGACATAAGTGAAAATATTTGTATTGCCTATTTTTTTGGCTTGCAGAACATCCTCCAGATGTTGAGATTCATAATTCATCAATATCTGGAGGACCCCAGGTTCCCCATCCATAGATCCTTTAATGAGACTATCTGATCAGGAGAAAGAGTATTATCGATTCTTGTCTCCCTAAGGGCCCAGTTCCCTCACAGAAAGGAAACCTCCACAAGAAGAAAGGTGTCTCTTTTGACCAGTGGTACAGCTCACTTGGACAGACTTCAAAGCTCTGGAGCCAGAGAAATCAGCTGTGAAATCAGCAGAGAAAGAGAAAGACCCAGATGGGGCAGGGCCAGAAAGATCTTTTAGAAGAACCTGGATATTAGAATCTGGGGTATCCATTCTTCTTAATTTTAAAACAATTTATGTCAACAGTGCAAGAAGTTGGACATAGCATTTCAGATACTTTATTTTTTTCTTGATGAAGTATCCTTGTTTTAAATAAAACAATGCTTAATGTTATCAGAATAGTGGCAAAATTAATTTTAAGTCAGCTTACAATATAAAATTGTGTATACACAAGAGTTTTTGTTTCTGAATGAATGATATTCTTCTATAAGCGATATCTAAGCCGTTTACCATCCCATAGATCTAAGCAAAGTTCATACATGTTTGTGTGCTCCTTTTATTTTAATGAATCCAGTGCTTATGATCCTATGTCAGACCTGGGCATTTTACAGCCCTGGGGCCACAATTGGTCCCCTGGCTGTCCCTCTCTGGCCTGCATGAGGTTAATTGGAAATTATAAATAAAATATAAATGCACATAATATAACTGAATTGCTTTTATTTTGAAGTTGACTGCTATTTTTTTTTCCAATTTATGTATGTGTGTGCGGTTCTATGGTTGGTTGAACCCTCTACAACAGTCCCAGTTTCTCAAGTGAGCCCTTGGGAAAATTAATTGCCTACCCCTGTCCTATACGTACAGGGCCTTAGCTAAGTAATTCTTTTAAAATTATAGTCTAGATTTTGTGTCTGTGGAAGAAAAGTTTTAAATTTGTTACTTTTGTTCAGCTATTTCCCAGATGTTTCCTACAGTTTGACAGATGTACCATTTACCAGAGAGTTGTCCTCTTGAGAGTTAGAATGTTTTGGACACAGTTGCTATAGACAATGGCTACAAAATCAGTATCTGGAATAAATTCATACATTCACTTTTAGTTGAATAAGGTTTCTTCCCAGTCTACAAATGATTTGATTTTCTTTTATAATATTATAACCTGCTACATGCTCTTTTTAAAACTGCCAGTTATTAATATATTCAAGACAGGGGTAGGTTTTCATAGTGTTATAAATTTCTCCAAGTAGTTTTGATTCTTTGTTACGATAGTTGGATTCAGTACTGCTAATATTGATTTTCTGATTACTGTTATCCTTTTGTAAGTCGATCTGAAATTTAAAAAAATTCAAAGTCAATACATCTGTACCGTTGTTGGCCTTGAAAGCTAAGCAGGTTTGGATATGATTAATACTTGGATGGGAAGCCAGGAGGAAATCTCAGAGCTGTAAGATAGATTTGGAATTGAAAAAAAGCCATCCTGGAAGAAAGCAAATCACTTACATACTGTGGCCAAGCAAACTACATGGATCTCTAGAAAAAAAAAATCAGTTGCTGAGTTTGATTTGAAGTACTATTTTTTTCTTTATAAGTCTGCATATACACTAAAAATAGGACAAAATCAGAAGACGGGAAAAATCTAATTAAAATATTGAGATAGATTTGTGGAGATCAGTTGAACAGTGATGTGTACAGGTAGTTCTCGACTTATGACTACAATGGAGCCCAAAATTAATGTTGCTAAGTGAGACACTCATTTTACAACCTTTCTTGCCACAGTTGTTAAATGAATCACTGCAGTTATTAAGTTAGTAACACATTTGTTAAATGAATCTGGCTTCCCCATTGACTTTGTTTGTGAGAAGGTCGCAAAAGGGGTTCACTTGACTCCTGGATACTGCAACCGTCCTAAATATGAGTCAATTGCTAAGTGTCTGAATTTTGATTACATGACCATGAAGAATCTGCAAAAGTCATAAGTGTGAAAAATGGTCACAAATCACCTTTTTCAGTGCCGTTGTTAACTTTGAACAGTCACTAAATGAACTGTTGTAAGTCAACAGGAGGACTACCTGTATTTTAAATCTTAATATTCAGTTTGATCTCAGAAAAACAGTAGGTTCTACTTCATTTTTTGCAGATGATTTTATTTGCATATTTGCCTTTTCTTTTATGGGCTGGTTACCTGTTTTACCTGTGATTTTGCTGTCGTGAAACTTTCTTCTTTTATGTTACACTTAATTCTTTTTAAATTGAAAGATCATGTGCCCAAATTATCCTTTATTGTGTGACTTTGACATATAATTTCTACTCTTTTGTCTAATAGCAGCAGAGTTATTGGGAATCAGGCAACTTATAAAATTATTGCCACAGTCAGCCAAATATTTAGACTGGATTTGGCATTTTATCCACCTATTGAGTCCTTCTCAAGGACCTGGGATAGACAGATGTTGTTGGTAGATGGTATTAAAGGCCTTTTGCAATTGACTGTGATTCTGTCAATGCTGATTGTGTTCAAGTGATGCTCCAGAAGTTTTGGAATTGCATCCAAAGTGCTACTACTATTAGTATTGTCTGTGCGTTCTTTTGCTATACTTCTTCTAATTCTGTTTACAGGTATATATGTATTTTGTGATTTTCTCCAGTTCTTTTTCTTCTATTTTGCTGTCTCCAGATAATATCACATCCACTATTCAAACTTTTTTGCCTTTGTTATCAACAGTTGTTTAGTCTGGAGTGTTATGTGGCAGGTGCTTGACTGTTTAAATTCTAAAATAAGTCCCAATTTTTCATTCTTTATGACTTTCTCTATTTCATGGTCCCACCAGTTTTTGCTTACAGGCAAAACATATTTCTTGCAGATCTTTCAGTGCACCATGATGGTTGCTACTTTGCAATGCCATTGTGTGTAGTCAGTCTGTGCCATCTTGCAGCAGTTGTTTCTTCAGCCTCTTTGCAGAGGGGGCATTTGCTGTCTGTTGCTGCCTTCTCATTTCTGGCTTTGTATGCATTTGTTCTTAAAACTTGGTCTTGTGCAGCTAGAATTAGCCCTTGTGTCTCTTTCTTCAACTTCCTTGCACTTAGCCCTTGCCAGGCCTTGTATGTGCTTTTCCTGCTAATTTCTTTTTTTACATACTCATAAAATGCTTTGCCTTGCCATGTCTGTTTTCTATTACTATTATTATTACTACTCTGCTGGAATCCCTATCTTTTCAGGGAAATGTACAGTGTGTGAAGCATATTTACATTCCTCTGTTGGTACAAAAGACTGGATAGGATAGGACCTTTTAATCCTATTGAGATTATTTAGTTTATTAGATTTTTATTAGTTTTAGTTTACCTTATAAAGTAATAAAGTAAAGTAACTCAAGGTGTTGAACCTATAGACTGCTCCTTTCTCCTTTTATTTTCCCCACAACAACAGCAACCCTGTGAGATGGGTTGTGCTGAGAGAGAGTGATGGGCCCAAAGTCACCCAGCCAGCTTTCATGCCTAAGGTGGGGTACTAGAACTCATAGCCTCCTGGTTTCTAGCCTGGTGCCTTAACCACTAGACCAAACTAACTCTTTCCCTAAGATAGTGCAAGAATACATCAGGTTTGATATAAAACAGATAAATACTTTGAAAAATGGGCATCAGACGAAAATTGTTATTCTTATAAATGCTATTCAGACTGATTATTCTCTGAGCACATTGAGCACAACAGAATTAAATACTCTTCTGTATAGAAACAATCCAGTAGAATAGACATAATGCTGAACTATGTGCTCTCTATACAGTGTAATATATAAAGTTTACTGCCTCATAACCTCTGCCCTAGGTCAGTTTTTATTTGTTTACTAATGCTAGGTTTATGCCATTTTCTTATGTTTACAGAAATACCCACAACTATACAGATAGTCCTTGACTTGCAACCATTCATTTAGCAACTGTTTCAAAGTTATAACAGTACTGAAAAGAGTGATTGTGAGTGGTCCTGACACTTGCCATCCTTGCAGCATCCCCAAGGTCATGGGATTGCCATTCAGACGCCTAACAACTGACATGTCTTTATGATGGTTGCAGCTTCCTGAGGTCACAGGATTGCCATTTTCAACCTTTCCAGCTGGCTTCTGACAAGCAACGTCAATGGAGGGGAAACTAGATTGACTTAATGACCATGTGATTTGCTTAGTGACTGTAGCAAAAAGGGTCATTAAAAGGGCATGGTCATGTGATGACTCACCTAGCTGTTGTTTAGTAATGAAAGTTCTGGTCCCAATCGTGGCCGTAAGTTGAGGACTACAGTGCTGTTCAGATTTTAAAAAAGTGGTGTAAGTGATTGTTCCCTTATGTACAATAGATTTATTTTGCAGTGAAGACTGGGGAGGACTGTTTGGTGGCAACCATCTTGGTAACTTACATGCAGATTGATCTTACTTAATATAGATTGCAACTGTATACATTAGCTCTTCTTGGAGTTATAGTTGAGCAGCGTCTTTAACTTGTTCTTTTAATCAGTGCTGTATTACATTAAGCTATGCTGCAGGACATATGTTCTCAGCAAGATTAGGGCTGCCATAGTTGGACTGCAAAAGTTAAGTTATGACTGCAAAAGTAACATTATGAGAGAGATTTCTGTACCTTTCCTGATATCTAAAGGTCACCCAACGTATTTGCTTCCCACTCGAGGGTTGTGTCTGAGGGGATGATGTAATGCTTAAGATAAATACTTATGCCAATTTTTTTAAATTTAGTTTAATAATATTTCAATAGGTTTGTGTTGTTTATATTAGCCTTTTGAAGAGGAAGAAATATTGCCTTGAATTTGCAAATATACTCTAACAATGTATGGAGCAGCTTCCTTTTCTGACTTGAAAGTACAATAAAGTTTAGCTCCTTCTTTCCTTCCTTCCTTTCCTTCCTCCCTCCCTCCTTCCCTTTTTAAAAAAGATGCCACTGTGATTTTCAGTTGGAAAATGGATATGGTGTTTAAGTTGGCATTTGAATTGAAATTATATATGAATTCGTAACATTTCCAGGACTGTGGCTATGCTAGCCTTTTCTGTGAAAGGAATACAAAAGGTTTGTAAAGATGTCAGAGGCCTTTTTGCTGAATATATGCTGACAATACAGTGCACAGTTACTGTATCACAAAGGATCAGACAGTCCCCCCTTATGTATGGTATGTTGTATGGTCCAAAGGTAGTACATTTTGTTGCCTGTTAAAACGTGCACACTTGCAAATGGATGTGAGCCTTCAAAAATAGCGAGCAAACCTGGCAGGGTTTGGAAGAAAGGAAGAAAAAGTCATGTGGCCACTCTAGGCAGAGGGCCAAATTGCTGTTTTTCTCTCTCTGCTGTGTGAATTACAGTAAAATCTCCCTATCTCAGGCTTGTCTCAGGGACTGGAAGCATGCCTGCCTCTGCCTTGGCTCTCTCTCCTCTGTCTGTCTGTCTCTCTCTCTCTCCCCCCCCCTTCTCTCCTTCCCCCATTCATCATCTCTTAGCCACTAGCTAATCGGTCTCCATGGCAAGAGGGAGTGCAGAGTTTTCTTTTTCCCTGGGAAAGAGAGAGCCCGCCTGACCGCCTTGGAGGGAGACTCCCCTCAGCCAAACGCAAAATCCTTGCTCCAGAAAGGAAAGGAAGAGCGGCCACTACAAAAGGACGGTGCCCTTCCTCCCTGGCTTGCTGGCCTGCTTGTGTGCAGCTTTCCAGAGAGAAAGGCAGGGCTCTTATTCTGACAGGGCCTTCTGCCTGCTGAGCTGTTTGTGCGGGAGAGACCTTGCCAAGTTTGTGAGGCCCAAGGCTTTCTTGTGGGAGGACGCAGGGCTGTCTTCATGCTCTTTGGCAATGATTAAAGTGAGGTTAGTACAAAAAAGAAAGGGGGGCTCCTTTCCCCCCCACTCTTTGTTTTTTCAAACTAGATCTTGCTGTTTAAAACCAGATGGCAGTGCCATATTTTCAGCTGCAATTCATTTAAACTCTTAAGTGTTGTACAAAGAAGTGTAAGAGTGGATCAGTAGCTTACTAATGTGGGAGGGGGAGGGAGAGGGAGGAGCATAGGGGCAGGCAGCCCTGTTTTTCCCCCAAAAAAATATATACCAGCTTCATATTTCCAGCACCTTTAGTTACCTTCCTCTGCCCCTGAAAGGAAAAACCAGGACACCGAGAGCAACTTTTGTGCAACAAAATCAAACTTGCTTTGGCCTGATTTTAAAATACACAAGTCGTGATTGTTTTTTCTGATTGGCTCAGCTGGCAAAGCAGTGTTATTGTCATGTGACCAGCTTGAGCATGGAATCCTGCATTTTTCAGGCTAGGGTGAGAAGCTGTGTGGTCTTTTGAATAGATTCACATACTACTTATCCTACCCAGAAGTTCATCCCTCTGATGATTTTAGCATGGCTACAAATGTTTTCCCCATTTGGAATACATGGCTTGGCCTTGCAATGCATATAGCTCTCCTGGGCCATCACGCGCCTCCCCAAACCACCCTTCAAACATGACTACATCTGATGTTCCATGTGGGTGGGGATCTTATCTGGGTGGAGGAAGTAGCTTGGATGGTGTGGGTAGGCAGCTGTGGGCTTTATTAATTCTCCATCAGGGAATTTAAAGCCCTGGATAAGGCCCCTCCAAATTTTTGAATGTAAAGAGAATAAGAAAATACAAGTCTGCAACATGAGATCAGTACCAGGAAAAGAAGTTTATTTTGACACTTCAGTTATATGGGCTAAGTTGAGAATAATCAAAAGCAGACTTCAGAAGAACTTGTAGAAATCCATTTAAATGATTGAGAGGCCAATGCAGTGTCTTCAAGAGGTCATACCAGATTTGAGATACAGAGAGCAGCCCTTTTCTTCTGCACTAAGTCAGTGCTTCTCAAGCTTGGCAACTTTAAGAAGTGTGGATTTCAATTCCCAGAATACCCCAACTGAAAACATGGAACTAAGTGATGTGAGAAATGGTTTTTTTTAAAATATTTCTTATGAGTGAAATTTATTATTTTCTATATTTGACCACTTCCCTTTGTGGGATTTTGAAGAACTTTTTTATTGCTGCCTCAGAGTGGAATAAATTAGTAACACCATGTTAGAAAAAACTGCTTCTCTTTAGTGTTTTTTCCTTGTTGGCAGACCTCAAATAAAACATGAATGTACTCATTTGTTTAGGAAAAAATGTAATTATTTTATAGTTGCAAAGATTACATAGCTGGTAATGCTATACAGAGTCAAGTATTGCAGCTGTATAAGTTCCATTGCTGTGTTCCAAAAACAGAATTGAATTTCATTTACCATTTTTATTAGTTCAGCAACAGCTGACTTTTCTTCTATAGATGGAGAAAGCTTTATATGTATATGACTGATTACAACCCAGGAAGAGGCATATCTTAGAAGAGATATGCTATCTCTTTTAAGGTTTTTATGGAACTTATGAGTTCCTTTTCACAAATCCTTGAGAATTGCATATGTAAAAAAACAAGTGAGCATATTCTGAGTCCCACTCATCAAATATTGTCTTCTGTTTGGACAGAAGCAAACACTCTCTGTCACAGTGTTTGCCCTCAGAAATAGGATTTCCCACCCACCCCGAGATGCAGGGGACCATCTTGACCCTTTTTTAAAAAGTCTCTGAGGTTTTTTTCCCTGGCCCTTGGGTTAAGGTGGATGATGTGGCTTTTATAAGATTTTTGTTTGAATGTTTCTTATTCAGGATATTAATTTTTTCTTTTTATTGCTTTTTTCTGTTTCTAGTGTTGTATGCCACCCAGAGTCTCTATGGAGTTGGATGGCCTTCTAAATTTAGCAAACAAAGTTGAAAAATACATGCAGATTTTCTAAAATTCCTTAACTGTTACATAGTGATAGAGGATAGCTTCTTTTTCCTTGCCTTTTTCCTTATTTCTTTCTATTTAGGTCAGGGGTCTTCAAACTTGGTCCTTTTATGACTTGTGGACTTCAACTCCCAGAATTCCTCATCCAGGCACGCTGGCTGAGGAATTCTGGGAGTTGAAGTCCACAAGTCATAAAAGGGCCAAGGTTGCCTAACCCCTGATTTAGGTAGTATTAGGGACCCTGCTTCCTTCTACTGACATTCCTAGACCAGCAACTTTAAGATGTGTGGACTACAACTTCGACTCTACCATGCTGGCTAGAGAATTCTGGGAGCTAAAGACCATACATCATAGAGTTGCTATGGTTGAGAAAAACTGCCCTAGATGCTGGTTCATTCTCAGAGTTCTGTAACTACAAGATGTAATATAGGGCCCACAGTGCCTACAATTGGATGGATATCCCTAAGGCCTGTACTCTGCAAGTAGGATTACAAACTAGCTATTTGTTTTGCATTGAGATTCTTGTACCCAAACACAACACAGAAAGGACAGTTAGAATTGACCTTAACATAAATGATGGCTTTCCCTTTCTGGCTTGTTCCACTTGGTAGAAACCATTGCTGTGCATTCAGATGGCACAGCAAGATCAGTTCAGACCATGGGCTGCTGCATACAGCTTGAAGGAAAGGGGCCTCAGCGGGTGTCTGACGTGGTTAAGTGCAGTTGAATCCAGATCTTCCCCTCCCAAACACACATGATGTTTATTTTGTATGCCAGAGGCTGCCTTTTGTTCCCTCAAGACCCTTTGGCTTATATTTAAAACCTTTCTTTCTCACATCTGTGATCCTTGCCCTTCTATCCTTGTGTATATCTTTCATAACATCACAGTATGCTCCTTTTTGTTTATCTCACTTTGTTAGTACTTCTGTTTGTTATGGTCAGCACAGGTTCCAAAAATATCTTTTTTAAAATGTTGTAGTAGAAAGGATTTGTCTTCTGCAGCAACTACAATTAGCAACTACATCCTGTTTTGTTACTCCCTTTGGATGTGTTATATGCTATTGCTGGTGGATGAATGGGCAAATTGATAAGGGGACCTTTATTGCAACAGATGCCTCTTAATTCAGTGCTAAAAGTTGCATGATTCAAATATGTGGATGACTCTGATTGCGCATTTTTCTACTTAATATGAAAAAACTACACCAGCCTCACAAATAGGTGCTAATAACCTAATATGTAATAAAAGTGATCTGTTGAATATCATAAATATAAGCCATCTTCTTTTTCCAATTGGGTTCCCTCAGAAAGTAGAAAATTGGTGTGTTGGATGTTCATGGCAGATCTTATATCAGAGCTCTGAAGGATGTAGCCTCCAGGAGGTCATAAATTAGTCACATGTATCTTTGATAATATTGCCTAAATATGTATATGGATAAAGATGTAATTCCAAAATGTATTTGGTTCTGAGTGAAGGATGGCAGATTAGTATTTGATTCAGGGAAGGCCGTAATAGAGCACAGTTCTTGATCCGATACAATGAGCCTGCTTCAGTAAAAATGTAGTCACAGTATGGCATGGAACAATTTTCAATTTGTGCTGAAAACACCATGGGAAAAATGGAGGGAGGGATTTGGGAAGAATTTGTTAGCATTTTAGTGATGTTGTCTCACCTTAAATGGCCTCCTAAATGTGTAGCACGGGACAAAAAGTTTTGGAACAATTTAAAACAATTTCTCAAGATAACTGAGCTGCAGGGAATGAATCTAACTGATTGGAAAGATTTTTGAAATGTTATTTTCTAGATTTATTACTGGATAGCTATCCTACTGCCTTAATAAAAAATGAATCATATGGTGCTTATGAGAATCTCACAATTTTAAACCCGAAACTGATGTGTGGTTCAGATGTATTCATTGGTGACAAAGAGATATGTTGATAGCATCCCACATCTTGTAGGATGTTGACAGCCTTAGAACAGATATTGTTTATGAATGCCCTGAAAAGTGTTTTTTCTTCAATCTGCTATTAAATTAGGCCTACCAAGTTAGAGCTTCAGATGTGCTGTATTATGTCTCTCTTTTTATCGTGTAATATTGCCTGAAATTTGACATTTTAAGTATGGTACGATTTTTCTCCAAAACTAGACCAATATCTCTTTTTTACTTCATAGTTATATCCATATAAAAGGGAAAGTTCCTTAGCTGCCAACAATATTTTTAGTTGTATCATTTTATTCTGATCCATGGACAAGAATGAAATAATTATGATTATCCTTCAATAGCCTTCTCTAGGAGTATTTTTAAATGTGTCTGTATGCCTTTAAATATGTAGCTTGTAAAAACATTGAGTATATATAACACTACCCATTTTCAGCAGAAAGTAACTAGGCATAGTTTAATGATATCTTAAAAATAGAGAGTTTTCAGTAGTTGCTTGTTGTAATTTTTAACTTATTTAAACCTTGCTGATTGCTGTACAAAATGATTCATCTGCTGAAGCATGCATATCTGCATTGGCTATTCATCGCACATTAATGAAAATTAAGGAGTGAGATAAGAAAAAAGTAATTTTGTGCAGTACTGTAAAAATGGCTTGATTTCCAGTAAGCCATTCTAACTATATTGCTTGATAGATAGCATTTTTATCTCAAAATAGTAACCTCTGTAATTTGGCATATCTATTATCCAGTAACAGGATATAAAATCACACAAAATAAAAAGCAAATAAGCATTATCCACAGATTCTCACTTCTTTTGTCAGGATGATGATGCTGGCGCTACAAACTTTACCCTTGTAAATGTGCCAACAGCATTGGTTGCACCACTCTGATCTCTGTATGCAGACACTCCTGCAACTAGGTGTAACTTAAGCCATTCTTTACTCAGATGATGTATGGTGACTAAAATCAATCTCAGTTATTTGGAGCATTTTTCAATGCACCTGTTTTGGGTTCTTTGCTCACTATTTGAAGAAAACACTGGTCTGTAAGTTGGGTATATTATACAAAATAACACACTATTCAAAGCTTTTCAGTTTCACCTTTGCTCTGATAGATTTTTGTGTGTGAGGGGGATGGATTACTCACAGTGTCGGGATGCTGGAGTTCAACTGCTGGAGTTACTTCAAATTGCTGCTTCAGATGCTATGATAGATTTTAATTAATAGATTTTAAATGAATTGCAACTGGCCATTGAGAATGGAGGTCGTTTAACTGAGTGTTCGGTCTGTTCAGGCTTATATTAGACTGATCAGTTTGGGATAATACAAATTTGGATGGACACTAAATGAAAACAGAGATAGTTTTCTGTACCTCTGTGCTGCTATTTAGTAGTCATCCATTTTTTGGAGCCCAGGTTTGTTTGTTTGTTTATTATTTATTTATTTATTTATGGATGGATGGATGGATGGATGGATGGATGGATGGATGGATGGATCTCTCCAATAAGGCAACTCTGGGTGATTTACAGATTATAAAAATATAAAAGCAATTAAATTTTATTCAGAAAGTTGGAAACTTCAACTCTTGACTTTTGGAAATACCATGTAATTAACCATTGTTTGAGCTTTGAACATGAAAATTTTGAGTGCTTATTAAGGAATAAACTCTCCTTTAGAGGGAATGTAAAAATAACTCACCTTGTAGAACTCTTGTCCACCAAAGCATTTTATTTAAAATCCTGTTGGTGTTGGTTTGGCAAATCTGAAATTCAAGTGAATTTTTTAATGAAATGAAAGACAATGCAATGCACACGCACACACACATTTGGAATCTTTTTTGGCATTTGAGGAAGAGAATAAAAATTACTTTCAGATATTTCACAATATTAGCTGTTGAACAAGAATTATAAATTGGTGAGCAGGAAATTTTTTTTTGAATGGATTAGGTAATGGCAATGTAGGAACTGCATGATAAGGAAACAAACTTCCATGCATCTGTGGTTTTCAAGTACATTTATTGCCATTTACCTCAGTTAACTTTTTATGAGATGTATATTTTAAAATCAAACCAACCTGAATATAGGTTCTATAAAAAGACATTGCAGGATGTTAGAGTTTTGTTTTTGTTTTTTTAGCAGTGCCTTTGGCTGTTTATAAAGAGCATATGCACTAGAAAAGAGCATGAGGAAACTGTCCCCTTTGGGGGCCCTCTTTCTTGTTCTCTTTTTCCATGTTTCCTTGAACAGTTGGCACACTTAAGTTATTTCTCCAGGATGGGTGTGAATTACCATTGCTGTGTTCCAGTAAACAGAGACACAGCAATTAAGAGCTCTATAAGAATTGTTTAAGGAAACTGTGTTATAACTACCGTTCGAACTGTTTAGTGCATGGGCTCAAATATTGCTTTCGATTAAAAAGAAGAAAATCTCCTGAGGTACAGATCTTACAGTCCGGATGAGTGTGATTTTGATATGTCCATTTCAACACATGATGCTTGGGAAAGATGTGGAGCCTGGATATGATCCACTGCGGAGAATAATGAAAAAATAATTTTATGTCTTGAATATAGGAGAAATAAAATATTTAAGCTGTGTGAGAGTGAAGAGAAGCTGTGTTCATTCGTACACAAAGATTTGCTATCTACTGCTTTATAATCTAATTCAAGAGATCAAGTTAATGACATATAACCGGTTTGATGATGATGGTGGTGGTGATGATGATGTTATCCATTCAGTCATGTTACGACTCATAATTGGTTTAGAAAGACCAAAATCAGGTCTTAAATATATTAAATTCACAGAACAAGTAAAGTGATTTATTTTATTTTGAGCTGAGATAAAAAGGCAAACACATGTATCCAAAAATAGACATAAAATAGTCTCATAGATAGACATTATGTTGATACACACACATGTGCATTTAGTTTTTAAAACTTTTTTTAGCTTTACTATTTTAAGGTGATAAAGGAGGCAGTTTGTTTGTACTTTAATTCAACAATATATTGCATTTATGTCAGTCCTTTCAGAAGCATGCAAAGAAAAGAGATAATGGATAAGACTCCTTTGGAATAATATAACTGTTGTTAATTAAGAGTGTCTTAGTGGAGTCAAGCTGTCAAGTCTTAAGGCAGACATAAAAAAAAGGAAAAAGATCTCTTAAAAATAAAGTAGTATCTGTTGGGTTAAAGCTATTTCTAATTTGCTACTCAAGCATTCTGCTATTGCTATTGCCACAATTACCAATGTGTGGCAATGAAATATTTTTTATAAGAAATAGCACACATTACACTTGTAGGTATATATGCTTAAATTTTCCAATAGGATATATTCAACTAAAAATAATATTTTCATTAAAAGATAGGAGCGAAGATTTCCCTCCCTCCTCCAACAATTAATTTCTAGTTGTCTCTGCTTTCAAAAAGTCTCCTTGATAGATTAATACTCTTTACTGTAGGCTGACTGTTCTCCCTACTTGTGTTCATCAGATTTGGAGAAATGTCAGAATCAAAATATGGACTGGAGTTTATTTATAGCAAATGTAAATGCTGTCAAATCTTTGTTAATTTTTGGAGACATACGAGACTACAAAAATACATATATTTATCCTTAAGCTCTCCATGTAGAGAAAAGATTTCTATGTGGGATATGGGGGGGGGGCTAGGGAAGGACAGACGAAGAGTAGGAAAGAGTTTAGTTTTGTGACTGACAGCAATAGCTTCAGCGAGAGTAAGAGTTTTAGCAGGACTGTCAAATCCTAAGGTGTGGGAAGAAGACTAATAATACAGCTGCATAGTTTCCATGCTCCCATTGTTACATTAGTTTTGTCCCAAGAGCAGAATTATTAAAATAATTGGGTTGCATCTGAGAGGTTATGGCAATGGATGTTTGCTTCTGCCTCTGCTACTCCTTTTTGTGGATGTGGGTGTGTGCGTAGCAGAAGAATATGTTAAATTTGTGTTCATTCACCTATCTTTGCAATATTCACTCTGATATTTTGCAGTTTTCATGGGGTAGCTTTATGAGGTGTGTAACTTTCAAATGAAGTACCCCCTCATAGGTGAGGAATGGAGGCAAATTTTTATGGTTCCATTTTCACATTTTTTTTATTATTATTTATTCTACATAAGGCTGCTCCTGTGTTGTAAGTCTATGTTTAGTTGTATCGGGCACAAAAGCCAATGCAACTTTCATCTCCTTATGCTCCTAAAATATCAAACAACACTGTCACTTAGAAAAAAATGTTACAGCCATTTTTGGTTTTCAATGATAAGAGGAAGGCACAGGACTTTGACTATCTGAAACTAAGATTTGGTTCATTGCCAGAATCAGATTAAATGGTCCTTGAATCAACCCAAATAAAACTGGGCTGTTTAATAAAATGTATCAAATCTTGTAGTAACACACATCTGCAAGTCTTAACTTCAATTTGTTAACTACTGTACACCTGAAGAGACAGCAAATGTATAAATGTTATAGACATAACTTCTTTAAGTGCAGTGCAGATCACCAGTTATCCCTTGTAACTCATCATAAATCCCTTACATTTATTTCTTGCATTTAGAGGTCTCTAAAAACTTCAATTTTGAAATAGGGAGAGAAGACCACAATATTTTTTATACGTTTCACAAAGCAGAAGGCAGAATTATAATTGATGGTACCACAGACATACATACACAACACATTAAAAAATTGTCCTCTATTTGTTGAAGTCATCAAATTAGAAAATTTGTTTTTACATGACTCATATTTTTTCTAAGGGTTGTCTGTATTTCCAAGATCATATGCTAAATGCATTAACAATTTGTAAACAAAGCTTTTATTTTTATTTCAATGCAAGGTGTAATTAATGCTTCTGTGAAAAAGTTATATTTCACTGAGAATAAGCAGAATTGCTAAATAAATATATCTTAAGAAATAAGTACAGCAAGTCTTCTCATTGAAGTACTTGAATTTTATTCAGTTGGCAACATCCCTATTCTATAACTGCTTTTATATTGGCAATTAGATGTGGTAGATCCTGTTTCAAGAATAATTCAAGCCTTTTCACATGTTCTAACAATAGCAGTTTGAAATTTTAATTTATTTGGTTTATATCTCACTTTTCTTCTGGAGCTCATAAGGACTTACACAAGGTTCTCCCTTCATTTTATCCTCACAACCCCATTAGGAGCTAGTTGGGTTGAGAGAGAGAGAAAAACTGGTCCAAGATTTCAGTGAGTTTTAAGATTGAGGGTAGACTTCAACATGGATCTCCCCACCTTTAGTCTACCAGTTGGGAAATGCTTAGATTCTTGGAGTTGGAAGGGACCTTAGGGATTATCTGATATAGCCCTTCCTTAATGCAGGCCTTTTGTCAACCCTTCAAGATAAACCAGATTAGGAAATCAATGCCATGAATAATCAGTACTACTTTTATACTAAAGCTTTAGTAACAGAATCTTGCAAATATGAAAGTGCTCTCCATTTATCTTTGTGTGAACTAAGGAGGTGCTTGTCTGAGTTGTTTACTCACATTTCATTCTTGGCCCAAGCTCAGGCCCCTTTTATCTGATGATTACCTTGGAAACAGCTCTTCCTCCTATCTCTCAAGGCCATTCCCATTTATTTATTTGTTTGTTTGTTTAATTTATGTGCCACCCATCTTGCCCAGAGATGACTTACTGTTATCAATAACTCTTATTGTCTTCAGCTGTTCATTTCACTTCTCAAGCCTGCTTAGGTATCTTTTCTCATTTCCCAGTTTTGAAAAACATCTCAATTCCTTCATTGCAGTTATTGATAAAATGTTGAAACAGCCCAGACCCTATGGCACTCCATTTGATGTTTTCTCCAAGCTGAAGTAGCACCATTAATGAGTACATTTTGAGTACAGTCATTCAGCCAACCACGAGTCCATTTTATAGTAGTATTAGTAGTATGCTATAGTATACTGTTAGTAGTACTATAGTAGTATGGGTTGGACTAGATGACCTAAATTCTTAACAAAATATAGCTCAGATCAAAGATGAAATTTAAAATTTATGTTGATCATTATCAGTGGGTATAAAGAAATGATGTCTCTCCATAGTAGAGAGGCATAAAATATGTACTGTTATAAAATGTTGGATTATGAAGATAGGAAAAATTGTTTTCTAAAAATGGTCCCAGGCCATCTGAAACTAGTCATTTGCATGCCATTTGCGACGGAAGCAGGACTGCAGGACATGAGGGAAAACAGGTCCCAAAACTTGCAGGACCCAGTGGGTGGGATGGTGGAGGGAAGATAGGTTGGGGGGCAGGGGGGAGCACTGCAGCATCCCTGAGGTCAGGTGTAAGAGTGACTGACAATGGGAGCACTGCAGAGGCCATAACTTCGAAACTAGGTCATAAATAGCTTTGTGGGGTGCTTTAACTCCAGGTGGTCCCTAAGTCACCAATGTTAAATCGAAGATTAGCTATAAACCTGTCTTTGGAGTACATTCCTTGAATTAAATGCACAACCCTAAAGTATTGGTTTGTTTGTTTTTCTCTTAGAATGAAGACTGCAAATGGGGATTACCGAAAAGAACATAGAGAAAGGAGTCGTAGTCCCATAGAGCGGGCTGTTGCACCAACAATGGGCCTTCATGCTAATCATATATATGCCTCAATCCCAAGCTTAACTATGGAGCAACCTCTAGCACTGACCAAAAACAGCATGGATGTTATTCGGTCTGTAAGCATGACTCCTACAATGACGTCAGTGGAACGGCAGCAGGTACTTGGCATTTTTATCTGCTAAGATACATATTTCTGGGCAGCTATTTTTCATTTAGCTTTTCTACAATGTTCGTATTTGTGTGTGTGGTATTGTTGTGTGTGGTTGTGTGTGGTTAGCTGGTTTTTGCTGAGTCATTGTCTACATAATTTTCATAAGACTTCCGAATTAATAATTTTGCAAACAGTGGAGGCATAATGGAACTTTGCAAATCTGGTTATTTGAAACTTATATAAATAAATATTTTTAATATAGGCAAAATTTGAGAGACCTGTTAAAACAAGCACTACTGAGGAATACCAGAGGGTTTTTTTATACACATTGGGAAAGGGCCTTTTCTGAGCTGCCTAAACTCACAAGAAAGCAAAGAAGCTCTCCTCTACCTATTTTAAAACAGCGTTCTAGTCTTCAAAAAAGAAATCAGTGTTTAATAGTTGTTAAATATTGGTTAATATTGTTATTATTAACTCGCTTTTCCAAAATTTGAATGATTGGAACAAATTATATGCAGAAGATTTGAAGTTGAGAAGGAAGAATTGTAGCTAAGTTGTTTTTTTTGAGATGCTTGTTTTTTTAATGTATATAATTGAAGTGTTTCACAATAATCATATTTGATGAGGGCTGAAATGATAACAGTTCAGAAATAGGTTCCCTGATCTATCAGTTGTTAATGAAGAGAAGTCTGGAGATTCTGAGTCATCCAGGTCATATTTGGATAGAGGGCCGTTGGTTTGAAAGAGGGGCAAAAGGTTCCATCTATGTTAGAATTGAACTCGCTCTCCTCAACAGAGGGGGAGGAATAAGACACCACCTATCACCAGTTTACAATGCAACACTTGCATTGTAATCCAAGAAGATTCCACAACCAATTGTACCCTAATTCAGGTGACCCTGAGGGCACAGATAACCCCCCCAAGTGTCCTCAGCAGCTCTCAGAGAGTGCTAACAGCCAGATGACTGCAAAGAAATACAACGCTTCCATCACCACCCCCATCCTATCAGAATCTATCTTTCCATTCCCCCCACTCCACCCCACCATCAGAATTGTTGACGCTTCTTGGATGAGAAGCAAAATGTTTTCTTCTTCCTCAAGGAAAAAATAGTACAGTTGCCTTTTGAAGAAAAAAGTATCTTTGAGTGAAGAACAATCCTTAATTAGAAATTCTGTCTGGAGCAGACAGATGGGAAAGGATGCTTTTTCTTATTTATTTATTTATTTTTAAATACTACCTTGAGTTCATTACAAGATGATGGCAGACCATTGATTTCTTGATTCATGGAAAGGTAGGAATGTCTCTCTCTCTTCCTGCCTTCCTCAAATTGCAGTCAGCTTCAAAATTTACATCTTCATATTTGAATGAAAATTTGAGCTGACGAGCAATTCCCCAAATTCTTGGTAAGGCTACTAAACATAACATTGAAGGATTTTAAAACGGATTCATAACACAAGCCTTAGAATCATCTTCATTTTTTTTTAACCCTCAGACAAAAGATGAGAGAAAAGGCACTCATTTTAAAGGATAAAAAAGTTGGCACATGAAAAATATTTTATCACAAATCTTGTTTTTATATATATATATATATATATATATATATATACATAAATTCCTAGCCAATCTTGTGTGAGCTATTGTCACTATCTTACTTTGTAGCTGACTGATAAGCTCCCTTTTCTAGCTTATTTGGAGGATTGCATGAGTTCCTGTTTCACAGTTACTTGCAGATTATGAAATAAATCAGTATATGTGCTTGTAAACTCTTTTCCTGCATTATTATCACTTTTGCTCCCTTTGAGAACATTTCTGTAGATTTATCGCCTAAATTAGATCTGCCCTTTTATTTTTTCGCTGTTTTTCCAGGTGGATTTTTTAAAAACTGCTACTAAGTTAGGTAGTTGTAAGATGTTGTAAGGGACTTTCTAATTCATGTCTCAACATGCTCCTTTGTGACTTAGGAAAAAATACCATACAGCTACCATTGCCCACTTAGAAACTAGCATTAAATTCAAGATTATAATTTTTCCCAAAAATTCAAGAGGTTTCTCACTCAGCAAAATCAGTGTTACTTTGGTCTTATAATTGTTATTAGGCAGCATTTGGCATTTTGTACTTTCCCTGCAACCTTTATTCACTGGGATATGACCTGAACACTTTTTTGTCTGTTATGTTATCATTTGGAGTGTTACGTAGTATAATCCAGTGTTTCAGTCCACCTGCTATTGTTCTGCATACTGTATTTCCTCGGCATTGTTGGTTTATTGATGACAGGGGAGGAAGGGAGAGGCTTCCATTTATGACTTTGGGGCTGCGTGATAATTCCTACTATTGTTTCTTGGAGTGGCAATCAGATCTGTCATTGAACAGTATCACAAGAACTGTTTTTACTGGACGATAATTATTGTGTTTGTGGCCATATTTTAAAAAACATTTAGTAGTACTTAAATATAATTTCCTTCCTAGAGGTAATATTGGATATTACACTGAAGGCCTTTTGGTTATTAACTATTTAAGTATTGACTGATTTCTTGTTTTGTGGTGTATAATTTGGTATATTACTATGTTTTTAATTTTTAACAATATATAACGTTTCACATGATGCCTGGAATGTATGTTAAGAAATCATTATCATTTTTTAAAAAAATAGTAATACAAAGCTAAAGTAAACAATATAATCCAATAAAGCAGTTATATCTGAATATTAACCAAACAGATTGCTAGATTGATGCAAGTACTTTTGCTGCCAGCATTTTAATGACTGGAAGAGCCAAGAGCTTCTTCCCAAATCACATAGTTTCCCTTAGTCCTGTGCTTAGATTATTTGAAATGACCTTCACTGTTCCCTATTAAGATGGGAATTGATGCCTACATTTATTTCAGGCAGTCTTGTAAAGGAATATCTCAGGCAACCCAGTATTGATTGAAAGTTCTTCTTTACTAGTTGTATCTGATTTTCCATTAGTCTGAATTTGGGTCAAATGCAGTATTTTGTTTACTGTGTATCTGCTCTCTTTTATTCTTCCTATAGCTAAACTTTACAAGGGCCTTAGTTCAGATTATGATAACTTAATCTTACGACAACGTCTGTTGCTGGGTGTAGCAGAATTAAGAGTTATATAGTGATTTGGGTCCAGCACTCCAAAGATGTTGCAGAGGGTATGTGGTTATGAGCAAAGCTCCTGTTTGCAACTTTTTAAATCAATCAGTTCTTTTCCCAGGATAGCACTCTTTGAAGTACCCTTTCTTAAAGAAATTATTCCCTTGGCATTGTGCAGATCTAGTAGAAATATAGTAAACAAAGCTGTACAATTAGACCAAGATCATAAAAGTTGACAGTTCTGGATTTCGATCTCCAATTCAGATTTTACGTTAGCATAGGCTGACAAACGTTTTTGGCTCTAGCAGCCAATTAAAATATTGCTGGTGTTAAATTCCCATCACCCCAAGACACAGAATGTGAGTGTATTAAGCCTCAGTTGCAGTCTGTGTTTAGGTAAAAAGCTGCTTTTTAAGTCTAGCAAATGGGAAGGCAAGACAGTGCTGTAGCCACTGTCTTTTTTGGTCAGAGGTAGGTTGGCTTTCCGCAGGATCCCCTTTGTCCCAGACACAGATTTTGCCTCTTCCCTTCAGGCTGATCCAAGTTGAAAGAATAGCAGTAGCACTTAGGCTTATATACCAACCCATAGTGCTTTACAGCCCTCTCTAAGTGGTTTAAAGAGTCAGCATATTGCCCCCAATAATCTGGGTTCTCATTTTACTGACTATGGAAGGATGGAAGGCTGAGTCAACCTTGAGCCTTGCCTGGATCAATCTCCAGGCTGTGGGCAGTTTGCCTGCACTGCTGCACTTTAATCACTGTGCTGCCAAAAGAAAGATGCAAATGCATTGTAAGATTCATGTATGCAAGACAAGCCTGTTTGGGATGAGTTTTCTTATTTTGCCTGTTAAAGGATTAAGAATGGAAACAAGATTTGTTTTTTGTTTTTGTTTTGTTTTTAAGTTGTGGGTGGGTTGGCGGGAGGGAACCAACAATTCCTGACTATTTCTTCATTCAGTAACCAGACAACTGCTGAAATACCGAAGACCACCCACTTTGAGTAGCAGAAGTTTTATTCTGGATCACAGTTTGGCCTCCAATGATTCCTAAAATCATTATTGTCATCTCCCAATTTTTGTTAACACCTTGCCTGATCTGGGAATCTTGTTATTTTTCAATTATTTAAAAATATTGCTTGTATGAGTTTTGGAGAATAGAACTTCCTAGCAACTGCTCTGAAATTTGTAACTGCCAGGTTAAAGAACTCTTTGAGGAGCTGCCTATGATTTCTATCTTCTTTTATCCTCAGAACCGTCCATCTGTAATCACATGCGCCTCTGCAAGCAATCGAAACTGTAACCTTTCTCATTGTCCAATTGTGCACAGTGGATGTGGTGCTGCTGTGCCAGCCAGTTACCGAAGACCGTCTAGCAGTAAGTAACACTCGTATCCATAATTTTCCTTCCAAAGATCCATTATATGCGGTTATCAAATAACTATTAATATATGTAATGAATTACAGAAATAGAAACATTTTTAAGCAGGGTGAAAGTAGTGCACTGCAATCAAATTAAATCTGTAATTACAGATAGTCTTCAACTTACGACCACAATTGAGCCCAAAATTTATTTTGTTAAGTGAGTCAGTTATTAAGCGAGTTTTGCCCCATTTTACGATCTTTCTTGCCACAACTGTTAAGTGAATCACTGCAGTTGTTAAGTTACTAACATGGTTGTTAAGTGAATTTGGCTTCCCCATTGACTTTGTTTGTCAGGTGATCATGTGACCCCGGAACACTGCAACTGCCATAAATATGAACCAATTGCCAAGCATCCGAATTTTGATCACGTGACAAAGGGGATGCTGCAACTGTCATTAAGTGTGGAAAAACAGTCATAAGTCACTTTTTTCGATGCCATTGTAACTTTGAACAGTCACTAAATGAATGGTGGTAACTCGAGGACTACACGTTTGTATTAAAGGGGAACTCCTGCTAAGATCTTCCTATTTTTATTGGAAGAAATGTTAAACTGTTCAAAATTTTAAAGATTTATTGATAGAAGAAAACCTAGGCTGTCCAATAGAAGATTATTTATAATCTTTGTACATATTCTAAAATCCATAAAATATAAATAAAACCAATAAAATATAAATCCATATAACTGGATTTCTACTGATTTGATATTGTGCATTTTTAAAGACAACGTATCTTTATTTTCAATAGCACTCGATATAAACAGTTAGGCAGGATAATAAAGAGACGAAAGGTTAAGGTAATATAATAATGGATTTGTGGGATTAGAAATGAAGTTGGAGTCTTGAAATCCAGGGTTTCAGAAAGAAAAGCTACTCAGGGGTTACGCTAAGGGCCCATCTAGTCTAGCCTTGAGTAACAGCCAGCGCGGTCAGCCAAATGCATGTGACGAGTTCAGCAGAATGGATAGTAGACGAATAGCCCTCCCTCATGGTTGTTTCCCAGCAGCTGCTTGTGACTCAGGAGGTAGAACAATTAGCCCTTTTTAGCAATGGTAAACTTAATTTTGTGACCAACTTTTCGCACTGATTTTAATAGGATCTAAATATAGCTAATTTAGATTTGAATCAAACCCCTCCCTTGACTTTGTGTATATTTGACAACATAATGTGGAATTGGCTACCGAAAAATAGAGACTGAAGAGACAACATTTAAATGCCTTTATTACTTTGGCTCGAATAAAATGAACAAGAAATACAAAGGGAAAAAAATGTGCACTTTAAAAAAACTTTTAAACTTTTAAAAAACTTTTAAAAGTTTGAACGTCTCTTAGATTCTTTTTTGGAACCTTCTTAAAACCCACATGATTTTCTGATTTTCAGTTTTCCTATTTTTTATGGGAACAGTTTTGGGAGCATACAGAATCAATCTACGGAAATGCAGCTCACTTGCATGTTCTCACAGCCTTCTCCAATTTGCATGCCTTCAAGATTCTCAGCAATGGCCCTGCTGACCAGGGAATTGTGGGAGCTGAAGTCTATACAAGTTGAAGTTGTTCAGATTGGAGACATCTGTTTTTGGCTTTTCAGATAGTAATCTAAAATGACAATTATATACATTCTTTTTCTTTTCTCTTAGCTAATTTACAGGGCCTGAGCACACAAATAGTAGAAAAATATTCTGGACAATGCATCCTAATAAAGCATTTCCAATAAAACAGCAATTTATGGTATTATATAATGATATGTAACATTAATGCATACTGTACATACATTAAGAAGTAAATGATGATTACTGCAGTTGTACTTTAAAAGCAGAGCAGCTGCAAAGGGAGTTAGACGATTCATACAAAAAAGCAGTAGTTTGTCCGTTTCTTAGTCGTCTTCTGCATTTCCCCTACAGCTACTGCTGCATGTGATCCGGTGGTAGAAGAACACTTCCGCAGAAGCCTTGGCAAGAATTACAAGGAGCCAGAGCCAGTGACAAACTCTGTATCCATCACAGGATCAGTCGATGACCACTTTGCCAAAGCTCTCGGAGATACCTGGCTTCAGATCAAAGCTGCCAAGGATGGTGTGTCCAATAGTCCAGAGTCTGCTTCCAGGAGAGGCCAGTCCTCTTCTCCTCCTTCCTCCCATCTGGTCAATCATAATCATTCACCTTCGGTTGTCTCATGAACACGTCGGGACCACAGTTTCTTCATCCAAGCATGAGTTGGTATTGTTTTGGCTGAGCTTGAACAGTACTCAAAACGAAAAGTGTTGGGAGGGATGATATAAAAGGAGATAACAATTCAATACATGTTTTGTGTGTGTTTGGGCTTTTTAAAAAAACAATATATATATATATATATACACACATGCCCTTAAAATTGATAGCAGGAACTATTTGATTTTTAATTGTTTTTAATAATGTAGCACTCTTTTTTTCCTGCCTCAGTTACCAAAGAAACCTCTGAAGCAACTCTGCTGCCCCCCCCTTTCTGAAAACAAAATGTAGGCGCAAGTAAATGGGGGGGGAAAGAAAAGAAGAAAAAAGCCATTCTGTACAGTTGATTGACCCAAATGCTTGTTTGCTTTGATTAGCTTCTTGAGGGTAGAATTGTGTCTGGATTTTGTCTCCATTACTTTCTTCTCCCTTTGTGAAGTAATGTTGTATGTATATACTTGAAAAGAACTGTTGTGTATGATTTGCACTATTGGAGGAGGTTAGGGTTGCATAGCAACTTTAGGCAGGATGCTTCTATTTGGAGGGCAAACTGCTTGGCAAAAAGCATCTGGTGTCTCTGCCTCTTGAAAACAAGAAGCAACATTTGTTTAGGGAGGGGAAGTCTCATACAGGTTATAGGTCTTCTCGGTGTAGATTTCAGGTGCTTCATGCTTGCAACTGGACTGCATAATCAACAGATCATGGGCATTTTTTTTCCACTGCAGTTTGTTAGAATAGAACTGAGGTAAGAGGGTTCAATAGTGCTTAAAGATGCATGTTTTATGGAAAAATAGCTGGTATCTATTAATGTATAGACAGTAAGAAATATATTAGCCTTCGTTGAAAACTAGGTTTTTTTTTCCATTAACAGTCCTAGATAAACTTACTGCTGGTACAGTTGTACTCTGATACTTGTATTTGATATTCATTTTCGTAGCAGCCAGCAACCTTGGACAGTCGCCTCTGGTCAGGCCTCAACTGAAGCAGTTTATATATCATGGAGTGCTATGAGATTCAGGATGCTACTATGGCATTTGTGACAATTTTCATGTGGAGAATCAACTGCTCAAATGCAAATTTACTTACTGAAACATATTTATCCATGTATGCTCTAGTTGCAGAAATCTAATTTTTGAGGCTGCTTATAAACCTAGGCCAAGGCACCATACATTCCTCTTTTTTTATAAAGGTGTTACTTGCATTTATTTCATTTGCTGTATTAATAGCCACTAACTAGGTAATAGAGGCAGGCATAAAGAACAGACTTCTTTTAGTAGTAATGGGCTCAGCTGTTGTTGTTTTTTTAATGTCACAACTCACCCACAATCCCTGCACATTCCAGCAGTTACAACTAGTCCATTTAACAGTGGGTTACCTGAAAAGATAGATGCTGTTGAAAGCATATAGGATAAGGCAAAAGTCTGAAGTGCACGTGATGTCCTTTGGACTACGTTATAGCATTGGGGCCAGAATTTATATTTTTGTAAAAATGAAAACCACGGTTAGAAAAGAACAGCAAAGGATCTGTTTTGTCTTGTTCCATAGAGAGTGTAGCTGCCTACTTTTAAAAGCAAGAAAAAGACAAGAGAAGCTCCTTGTTCATCGCCCCTTTCACATATTTTACGGTCATGTGAATGGGTAGTTAAATGCTCAGTCGCCTTTGGCATTCAGTACCCCACCCCCTGTAAGAAAAGTGCAGAAAAAAGAAACTTTTTTATATAGGTAACTTTAAGACCATCATTACGCTGTGCGTAAAGAATGTACAGAGAAATTTGTAGGTATTTTTTTGAGGAACAATTAATTTGTTAATGATATGTAGCTATTTAATTTTTCCCTTTCCTTTATTGTAATCATTCTCTTTTGTTTTTGTCTGGAGAAAAAAGTTGATCTTTTTTTTTTTGTTGTAGATGTCTGTAATACAGTAAAAGTGCAGGAACACAGTTATTCTATAAGAACACTGCATTAGCAATTAATAGCCACTAGTGTGTTGTTGCTACAGGCTACTGAGCGGTCTAACAAGTACTAATGACTGCAGATGGACTTTGTGGATACAGAACTCTTTTGACATTTTTTTGAAGCACAAAACTACAAAGTTAAATTTACTTATCTGTGATAAGTAAGTGGGGCATGAAATAATCACTGCAGTCCTAACACACAATACATGGACATACACTTGTGTTGATCGTGGTGCAACATTCTTTGAAGTAAATGCGCTGAGGATTATCTTCTCAGTGCGATGTGTACTATATACACAAAACCATTTGGAAGAAAAAATAGTCCATGGAAAATAGAATTATTGTTTAAAAGCCAAAATGGTCGGGAGGGGGAGGAGAAGGAGAAAGGATATTAACCTCATTCTTACATGAAGTTTTTTTTCACAGAGCCACAGGATCTACAGTCCAAATTGAACAATGTTCTCCATATTTGTAAATCTGTAACATATCATTCTTTTGTGGCCTTGTTTCACCTGGCAATTTTTAAAAAAGGTTTGGCAGGCCATCTTTTTTTTTTTTTGTACTTAAAAGTAGCCTTAATGAACAATAAAGTGCTCTTAAATCTTACAACTGTGAGCATGTGGTTTTCTTAAAGTGTAATAAGGTTTGCCTGAGTTAGCAATGCCAAGTCACTTGGTAAGCTATTTTAAGTGGTTCCTTTCAAATAATGTGCACAGCAAACATCTGTTACACTAGTGATGGTTAGAATTAAACATATTATTAAATTATACTATTAGTTCAAGGATCTATACTAGCACAGTATGCAACATAACAGCTGCTTTTGCATTACTTGTTTTAAAAAAAGTACATAATACAAGAGATACAGTTAACGAGTCCAAAAGATTGGAAGACGAAACCTCTGAGGTCCCAATGACCGACCCAGATTGGATCCTGCAACATTATTCTGGGACACGTATATTCACCTTCATTTGTGACAGATAAATTGATCAGTAATGACAATTATTAATTAGCTAATTAGCTAATACAAACTAAGTTCTTCTTTCTCCTCCCCCAAAGATTATGTTCTTTAGTGTCTCCCTCATACAGTTGTAAGGATTCAGTCCACATATTTTATGTTGCTACATGCTTCCCTTCCTTGAGGTTATTGTGTCAAGATTGAGAGCCAAAGAATGAGACAACAAATTTTAGATACCTGGTCCGTTTTCATCTGAACAGGATATGTTTACATGACATACAGACCAAAAGAAAACCTTTAGTGAATGAAAATCGTTCACAACTCACTCTGAACAGGGTTATGGTATTATCCAGTCCCATTTACAGAATATGGAATTTGCAAAAATATGATAACCCTTTGGCTACACATTTTATATTAAATTATCAGTAACCAAATTAGTAGACCAGTGAAACGCTGTGGACATAGTATACTTAGATTTCAGTAAGGCATTCGACAGTAGTCCACAATCTACTGCTTGGTAAACTAGAAAAAGGTGGAATAGACAACACCACCACCAGATGGATTTGTAGCTGGCTGACAAACAGTATTCAACGAGTAGTCCTCAATGGTACCACATCCACATGGAGAGAAGTAAGCAGTCGGGTACCACAAGGCTCCGTCTTAGGCCCAGTACTCTTCAATATCTTCATAAATGACTTAGATGAGGGAATAGAAGGAGAATTCATCAAATTTGCAGATGACACTAAACTGGCAGGAATAGCCAACACCCCAGAAGACAAGCTGAGGATTCAAAAAGATCTTGACAAACTGGAACAATAGGCCCTATCCAACAAAATGAATTTCAATGTGGAGAAAAGCAAAGTTTTACATTTAGGCAGGAAAAATCAAATATATAAGTACAGATTAGGCGAGACCTGGCTCAAAAACAGTTAACTGTGAGAGGGACCTTGGAGTCCTCGTGGACGATCACTTGACTATGAGCCAGCAATGTGCAGCAGCAGCCAAAAATCTAATACAATCCTAGGTTGCATAAACAGAGGCATAGAATCAAGATCACGCAAAGTATTAGTACCGCTTTATAAAACCCTAGAGAGACCACACCTGGAATACTGCAGCCAATTTTGGTCACCATACTAAAAAAAAGATGTTGAGACCTTGGAAAAAGTACAAAGAGCAACTAAGATGATCCAAGACCTGGAGACTAAAACATATGAAGAACGGCTGCAGGACTTGGGTTTGGCTAGTCTAAAGAAAAGAAGAAATAGGGTTGACATGATAGCAGTTTTCCAGTATTTGAGAGGCTGCCACAAAGAAGAGGGGGTCAAACTATTCTCCAAAGCACCAGAGGGCAGGACAAGAAACAATGGTTGGAAACTGATTAAAGAGTTTCCTGCCTGACCTCCAAGGTCCCTTCCAACTTTATTATTATTATTATAAGAGAGAAGCAACCTGGAATTAAGGAGAAACTTCATAACGTGAGGACAATTAACCAGTGGAACAGCTTGCCTTCAGAAATCGTGGGTGCTCCATCATTGGAGATTTTTAAGAAGAGACTGGACAGTCACTTGTCTGAGATGGTATATCATAGGTTCTCCTGTTTGAGCGGGGGGCTGGACTAGAAGACCTCCAAGGTCCCTTCCAGCTCCTATTCTATTCTATTCTATTCTATTCTATTCTCATTTAACTATAATTACTGAATAATCCATAATTGAGAGAATAAATGATGTTACTCTGTAAAAAAGTCCTGTTCAGTTGAACAGAAATGCTTGCAGCAGAGGCTACTTAAGTAGATTAGATTACTAAAGGAGTGGCATCAGGATTACAAAGGAGAGTTAGTAATTTTGGTTTACATTGCTCTGCTCTGCATTAAATTTGCATTATTTGGGAAAGCTGAATCAAGCACATTTATCAAAGCCAGGAAACAAGCAGAAGGTTATGGGACTTTTCTGTGATTCAATGCCATCTCAAAGAAATTGCTCTACTCCAGTAATAATCCGCGACATACAAAAAGCAATCTAGAGTCCAGTCAGTTATCAAGAATCAAAGCAGGTGATAGGGAGACCATTCAACAGTACATTGCCTTTAAAGATTTTGCTCTTGCATTCTTTCCACTCTCACCCAAGAGGCGATGTGATTCTTAACATAGATGGAATAAACAAACAGAAATAAATACCAAAACAGACTTGGAGAAGGAGCTGAGGTTTGGAAACATTCCTCTATGTAACACAAGTAAACAAACCTATTTATGCTTATAGTATTTTTTTTTTAATTATGCTGCTTCCTTCAGAGTTAATATATGTTGTCGTAGAATGTGCAACTTAAACACTCAAGATATAATATGCATACACACAAAGTATTCTCATAACAAGTGAAAACAAAACAGTAATATAGCAGCCTAAGTCATGTTCATTCTTGGCCATCCAAAACAGGGGACCATGGCTGCTGGTGGGCTTTTTAAAAGCGGACTGGCTTGGATCATGGGTGTTTTCTAGACTGCTCTATAAAGAAACAAATAGAGAATTAGATTGGCACAGAGGACAAAGCTCTGTACACAAGCCGAGACAGTGCACATGCTAGTAACCATGTAACGGCTAATACGTTTGTAGCATTACAGCAGATACTAAGATGGGAAACATTGCAACTGAATGTAGAATTATCCAGAGAATTCTATATATAATATCCAGATAAGATGGATATATTTTCCTCCTCCCTTTCCCAATTATTTTTTGTTCCACATTCTAATTTTTATAGAGATGACCTCTTACACATTATTTGCAAAACTTGTATCTGAGAGGAGGAAAGTGTGATTGTGCAGTTCAGCTTCATTACCTATTTATAAACCAATAAAGGAAGAAGGCGTCAGGCCAAGGCCAAAGATTGTCAGCTTGCAGATCAAGGGGTGCCGGCCAATTTGAGCACTTCTACTTAGTGCCCTTTCAGGTCCAGCAGATAAGAGAATGACCTCAGGCTCCATCCCTTATGTTGCCAGTGGAACCAGATCGGAAAGAGTGGTCATCACACAACAGAAAATTGGCATGTCAGAAAGCAATATTAGGTCTTCTCACTTTCCAGTTTTCTGCATTTAGAGAACATTTTCTCCTACTATTTCATTCTTCACATATGTGAGTGACAAATGACCATAAGATACAGAAATGATAGAAAATAATTTAATCAGGGAATCCAATTCCCTGGACCTGGCAACATGGCTGAAAGATGATGAGCAGCCATTTCTATTGGAGCTGATCCATTAAGTCAACAACACATTTAGGAGCCTACAACTTCATATAGCACAATAATATAATATATTTATTAATTGTGGCAATACTTTGGTTGATATTTATACCAGCTGACAAATTTCTCTGTAACAAGATATGTGGGAGGAATTCTAAATTGACATTCTGGTTATTCATGACAGGCCAGAAGTAAAAAACAAAAAACAAAAAAAAAACAAGCCAAAAACATTATCGCCACCACTATTCCTACAATAGACTTTTGAAATTTATGACAAAACTGTGACTCAATTCCAGCACACTTCAATCCATTTAACATGAGGCCATTTCAGCCCTCATGATGGGTGACTGGCTGCACTGTTCATTGTTGGCCTGTCATTTCAGAGGTCGAATTGATTTTGTTACAAAACGTCTTTCATAAAGGAGGACATTGGTTATGTTTTTGGAATGAAAAGATCTCCCTCACACTTTCATTTGCATTCCCTATTCTGATTCCTCAGACTTTTATTTTAGAAAAATGCAAGATTCTTTCCTATTCTATTACTACTAATGAACCTTTTTCTCTTGTGATCCAAAGTGAGCATCCAGCAAAAAAGTGGAGCCATTACAGGATTCCATATTGAATGTTGCCATTCAAGGGACAGGAACAAACAGCGGTGGCAATAAGTTTGGCATAAGCCAGCATATTAGGCTGTACATATCTAATGTACACGCAACACTGAGTAACTGTTACCAAGAATTACTTCTTGTGCTGATGTATGACAAAAAAGAACTATGCATTCCTCTAAATATAGAACAGTATTGTAACAATTTTCCACATGATTCACGCCTCAAAGCTCAAGCCCATGACTATAATTGCCTGTTCCATTAGAATTACCGTATTTTTCCGTGTATAAGACACACCCTTGTATAAGACGCTCTGGCGTGCGAGTTCCAAGCTTACAGCAAAGTCAGCGCTGGGAGCAACCGCCTCCCAGCGCTCTAAATAGACGCCTCCCGGCCAACCCCACCCCCCACCCACCTAACAAGCATCCGGCACGATGAGCATGCATAGTCAGTTCACAGCAGCAGCCTTCCGACCCTGGTAAACAAAGCAGCGTGAGCACCGGCATGACAGCAAGGCAAGGGAAGCGAAGGCAGGTTTTAAACTCCCCGTTTCTCCGCACCAATCAGCTGTTCGGCGAAGCGCCGAACAGCTGAGCCGGCAAATCCGGAAGTTCGGCCGGCTGCTATTATCGAGCAGGACAGCCTCACAGCTGCGTTCCACAGGGTCCCCGGCCAGCATACAGGTACGAGGGAGGGAAAGGGCTGTCGCTGCCATCCATGCTGCTGGTCCCATCCGCTGCCTCCGGATGCCATCTGATGATCTTGCCCCCTCCCCCCTCGTTAGTGGCAAGCCCACAGGAGTTTGACACCTGCACCAGGTGGCATGGCAGCGGCATGTAAAGAACCTGCCCCACTTTACATCGGAGGGGACTGTGTGGAGAGAGTTTCCTCCTTTAAATTCCTGGGAGTCTATCTCTGTGAAGATCTTACCTGGAAAATTAACACAGTCCAGGTGGCCAGAAAGGCCCAACAGAGACTCCACTTCCTTAGGGTCTTGTGAAAGAACAGGGTAGGACGACTCATGACCCTCTTCTACCGGTCTACTATCAAAAGCGTTCTCACATACTGTATTGTGGTTTGGTATGCTGGCCTGACAGCCGCGGACAGGAAGGTACTACAGAGGGTGGTGAGCACGGCACAAAACATTGTGGGCTGTTCCCTGACACCACTGGATGATATCGCCAGGGCTCGTTGCCTTGGTTGAGTGAGGAAAATTCTCAGGGATGACTCACCCTGGTTGGTACCTCTTTACTCTCCTACCATCGGGTAGGAGATACAGAAACATAGCCAGCTGTACCAACAGGCTGAAGAACAGCTTTTATCCATGGGCTGTCAGGCTCTTGAATGGGACATAATAATTTTATGCATGACAGACCCGAGAGACCGGCGTGCTGTGCAATTAGCTCACAGGGTGTAATAAGTTGGGGGTTTGTAGTCACTGTGAGTTGTGGGGGGGGCACGGAGGGAGGCTCAGCCAATCTCACTGTATACATGTTATACTTTGATAATAAAGGTTCATTCACCCACACAGGCATGCCCTGGGCTGCGGAGGTTACCATTATTTTTTCGTGTATAAGACACTGCAATTGTATAAGACGCACCTGATTTTTGAATAGGGTGTTTGCAGGAAAAAATAGCGTCTTATACACGGAAAAATACAGTAAGCAGTGGGACAGAGGCGGACACACAAAGCTTGGTTCCCCATTTCTTCATGGACAATTCATTGTACAGCAAGGGGGTAGTCATGTAAATGCCATTTATGAAAAGTTCCAATAACTGGAAATGTTATTTAATCAAGGGTAGGGTCCTTTGAATGTACAAGAGTCTGGCATTAACTGTGTGATGTAGTAGTTTACAGAAAGAGCCAAATGAATGTAAACAATATGGGCTAACATACATCTAATCATGTGTGGGTGAACCCGCCTCAGCTAAAACTGGATCAGATTGACCAGTTTGTAGCATCCACAAATTAATTCCCATTATCCCTAAGCAGCTGGGCTGATACAGAGAAGGCTCATGGAAGTTACAATCCACTGAGAAGCCAGATGTTGCCTTTCCCTTAGTTGTATTTTCCTTTCAGGATAATAGTTCTTAAAAGTATTTATCATGTTTGTGTAGCCTATCTCGCATGAAAGTGACTCCAGGTGGCATATAGCAATAACAGCATTTTATAAAAAGGCAAATACTATTCACAGCAGTCTAGTTTATATTTTTTTGGCCCAAGGGCACACTAGCTACAGTGCAGAATCTGGAAATTGCATAGCCTTATTCAAGGTACTTTGCAGCTCTTGTCTCTAGAAAACAAAGAAGAGAAAAGGTTTTGTGGCTGAATCAGTTGGGCGGCTGACAGAAAATCATAAAGCAGTGGTGATGAAGACAAGACTCATAAAATGGCACAAGAAGATGGAGTTGCTTGGGGCGTGCTGCTTAACCAGATGCAAAAGGGAAAGATATGCCAACTAAAGGGCCAAAGCAGATGAACTTATGCAGAAATCCAGAAAGGGAAATGGTTGTGGAAAGCTGGAAAACAAGACTGAATATTGGATGTTGATGTATAGAATGCCCGAGAACGCTCACATGTGCAAAGGTGATATATTCACAGTAATATTAAGCAGGCGATCCAAATGGGAGATGGAAGCTTTCGGTAAAACCTTTTAAACAGCAATCCTTTTTTGTATTGTTCTTATGCATAAAAACCATACATCCTCATTCCCATTAAACTGCAATTCAATAGGGCTCCCCCCAAAAAACAGAACTAAAATTGAACTAAGTTGATGCAGAGGCTATACAATCTCAAGTAAGGCAATTAGGGGTGCCAGGAAGGGAGATTAAATTAGATTGCCACTCCAATTATGCCTCCTTATATTATCTCCTTCTAGTTGCAAAGGGCTGCCATTCAGCTTGGATTTCACTTACTGACACCTCTAGCCATGGTACAAAATATACATCTAGAGTAATGTTTTTAATAAGCTTACTTGAAATACTTACACTAGAGCAGGGCTTTTCAACCTGTGGTACGCGTACCACTTGTGGTACATTAATGAGTGGCAGGTGGTACGCAGCCCTGCCTAGCCAAGTGTAGTGGGGAAGGGAAAGAGCCACCACAGGCAAAGACCTACAGTGAGAGAGTCCTCTGGAGCTGCAAAGGCCCCAGGCTCACTTCTGGCTCACCCTCCCCCATGAGAAAGGAGGAGGGGCGGAGACTATAAAAGGAGGCAGTTTGGGAGGGAGAGGGAGAGAGAAAAAAAGCAGCAGCCTTGGGAGGAGGCAGAATCAGCTCTAGTTGCACTGAAGGGGAAGAAGGAGGAGGAGGAGGAGGAGGGTGGGGGGAGAGGAGATCAAGCAGGCCAGGCGGCCATGAGCCAATCTACAATTGCTGTGGCAGCCACCTGTGCTGGCAGCAGCAAACAGCCAAGAAATGCAGTGGGGGAGGGGTCGCCCTCCACGAGGAATGAAAAGCAGCAATGTCTGGAGGTGAGGCATGGAGGGAGGAAGGGAGATGGAGAGTGGAAGGATTCTTATGTGCTTTTGTGACTGAAGTTCTGGGATTTGTGCAATGTGGGCTTTGTGTTCTTAAGGAGTGTTTGGCAATTTCTATTTGGCTGATGGCTCGTTTTAGCTTCCATTGCTCTGCTGTTGTTAGCTGTAAGTTTTGCTGCAAGGGATTTTGAAGTATTTTTCTCCTGAATGGATTTTACTTATGAATGGAGCCATTTGGGGAGGCTGCCTTAGCCGGCAGCCAGTAGTTACATTTTTTTTCTTACTTAAGTGCCGGCTGGGCTCCTTACTTTCCTTTCTAGCCAGTAGCTAATTCTTAAAGGGGAAGTGCCTTTTAAAGCTAGTTCACTCAGCAGCTTGTCTTTTCTGTCTCTGGAGGCCTTTCCTTGTTTGATCAATATATGGAAGAGGGAAAATATGGGGGGGGGGTTTTCAAATTCTTCCTTCAGAAGGAGATGGGAATGAGAAAAAAGGGAGGCAGGGAAGGGAGGCAGGGAAGGAAGTCCCGCCTTAGCACTTGGCCACCAGCAGCTCTGCCATTGACTTTGCTTGTCAAAAGGTTGCAAAGGGGATCACATGACCCTGGGACACTGTGACCATCATAAATATGAATCAGTTGCCAAGCATCCAAATATAAATCACATGACCCTGTTGCTGCAATGGTCATAAGTATGAAAAATGGTCATAAGTCACTTCAGTGCAATTGCAACTTTGAACAGGGTTTTTTTTTGTCACCAAGTTTTTGACACCTTGCTAGGTGGTACTCGAATATTGCCATATCCTAAAAGTGGTACAATTGGTGAAAAGGTTGAAAAGCCCTGCACTAGAGTATCACTGTGGTGTAATGTTGGACTAGAAATAAAGAAGCTCAGGTTCAAGTATAACCTCAGCCACAATTCATTGAATGACTTTGGGCTACTGTTAGCCCAACAACATTACAGAGTTATTGTTGGTTTGGATAAAAATAGGAGGAAGATGTGCTACCTATGCCATCTTGAGTTCCTCAATGAATATGGTCATGATAATGGATTTGATGAGGACCATAAAAATTGAAGTTTAGTTCAGATAAGACAGAGTTGATGTTAGCAGATGTTCATCTGCCCAGCAAAGGTGAGGACAATCTATTCTGTAACTTCATGATGCTTCTGGTAGAAACTTGTGAAATACAGTTGTTATAACTTGAGCACCAAATCACAACTTACCAGAGCAAGGAAGTTACTTTCCCAAAAAAATGAGCTGGCTTTAACCACCTGAATTGGCTGACCCAGGACCCATACTGGTTCAACATCATTACCAAATCTTTATCATGGTTACAGACCAGCAAATATAGAATAAGATATTAAATATTAAGTATAAATAATAAAAGTGGAATTTACACATAATGAAGCAAAAGCTTGCTATTTTTAGAGACAGTTCTCTTGATCATCTAACAGTTAATGTAAAATATAAATTATTAGACTGTCTTGAGAATGTAATTAAAAGAAGAGTAATCAGCTGGTGAAAAGTGTTCCTATAAAACTGACAATAAAGATGAACAGGGCAGTGGCTTCTATTCTATCTTATCACAGAGACACTATGATGTTTATAAAGTAATTCTCATATGTTTACCTTCCAAGACAGCTGAGACGAAGGCATTAAAACAGACTAGAGTTAAAACTCTCCTGAATTAGGTGTTGAAATTTGATACAGGTATGAAGCTAAATTGGGAGTTAAAATTTGCTTTATTTACAAATATATCCTGTGAAAGGCTAGAAGATTCTATCTGGCCATCCTTAATTAATCTTAATCCTTAAGATTAAATCTTAAGGCTACTTTAAGGCTTGAGCTTGCAGAGGTCCTTCTTCTTGATCCCACTAATGTACCTCCTTAGGAGAGGGGACTGCAGCATTCGTTGCCTCTTGTAGGTTGGGTAGATGTAACTGGGAGAAGATAGTCCCAAGCTATGTAGGACTTTAAAGGTGACAACCAGCACCTTGAATTGGACCCGGAAGCAGATTGGCAATCAATACAGCTCCTGCAGGAGAAGTGACACATGTGCACACCTAGGCCTGCACAAAACCATTTTGAATAAATTGAAGCTTCTGGATACTTTTCAAGGGCAGCTCCATATAGTGCACATTGCAATAGTCAAGACAGGAGGTGACTATGAGCAGGGATTGTTGGTCCAGGAAAGGCACTGGCACACAAGATGCAGTTGTGCAAAGGTCCTCCTGGCCATGACTACACCTGTTCCTTGAGCATAAGTGGTTGAGTCCGGAGAATCCCCAGATTATGCACTGGGTCTTTCTGAGGCAGTGCCACCTCATCCAAGACCAAAGATGGCAATCCTCAATGGACCAAAGAACCTCAAATCCAGAGCGATTCCATCTCGTCATCTCTACTGGTTGGATAAGGAAAGAAGCAATGAGAAGCCTCCGTACAACAAATCTTGGAAGGCCTATACAGCAGTGACAAAAAGTATACTTTTATATATCACATGTACATACATACATACATACATGCATACAAACCTCATCTAGTTTTTCAGCTGAAAAAAATCATGAGCAATAATTGCGATATGAAAACAAAGTTAATCTGAAGCAGAACTACTCTCTTATGTGGATGTGGATTCAGCCTGCATTGCTGAAATTACCACTTTCAAGATAATGTCATAGGCCGGTCTTCGTTATTGAGGGGCCATCTTCCATAGTATCTGGCTAGCTGATTAGATCCAGAAGGATTGGTGCCACCCAAGCTCCTTTGATTAAACTAAGCCATCTATCAACACTTGGAAATGCCCCTTCTCTGCATTAGTACTTGTCCTCTGCAATGAGATTCCCCCCAAGATCTGGAGCACCCTCACCCTGCTGGATCAGCTACAATAAGTACCCCAAACTACCACAAGTGATAAAATCTGAAATGGATCAGAGTCTGGTTAGTGAACCATTGTAAGAAAGTGTTTGCGTGTGTTGGGTAAAGTGCAGTTTTAAGCTTGCCTGCCATGTGTAAACTTAATAGAGGCAACAACCATTACATAAATGATCTTTTTCTCACTGGAAGTCCTCAGAATAAATGTCAATCATATGAAGAAATGATTGTTTACATCTCTTCAGGCACTCGAGTCATATTAATCCTGATTCACAGACTATGGATTTTTAGATGAATACCAACAAATCCATGCCCCTTTTTCAGACCATGAAAGAGTTAATATTTTCTACCCAAAATGAAGAAAAACAAACAAACTACATCAGATATAATTATATATAACTCCATTGCTCTAGATAAGTAAGCTATTTCAATGTAAAAGTGAAATTTGTTATTGAGCTTATTCGGCAAATAAAGATCCTGCTCTGAAAAGACAATATTATATAGCCCATTATCTACTTAAAGCAAAACTATCCATATTTAGCTCTGGGCTAGCAGAATCAAACGGATCACTATTTAGCATTGAGCCAGCTAATCCAAACAGATGGCATCAAGTAGCTAATCTTGGCTGATCTATAAAAAAAACAAACAGGACCGGATCTAGCTAATAGTTAAAGAAGAAATATTTAGGAAATCTTAGGGCTAATTTTGTAGCCTAGACTGAGAAGTCAAATAATAAATCCAGAAAAATTGCAGTAGCAAAGCCCTCCTGTCCTGCTGCCAAGAGAACTACCCAGACATGTTCTTGCAATTACAAGAATTCAAGCTCAACTAAGGATACGTTCCCCTCAGATAGACCAAAGACTGCCCTGCCTGGTCTATTACGCTCCATATTGATATTTGAGTGGTTGTCATTGGCAGAATGAAGGCTTACTAAAAGGTTACCAAATTTATGTTTTCCTTATGCTTTTAAACAAAGCCAGTATCACTTTCTTTTGCTTACATCAAGTTATAGCTCTAAGCAATGCAACACAAGTGTTCAATTTTCAGGATTTTTGTCCTTTATTTAGGGAAGCCATGCCAGCCCAAAATTAAAATAAAATTTTAAAAAAAACCCCAGTCATTTAAAAGCCCATATCCATTATCCAAAGCTCAAATTTAAGTTCTTCCGTTCTGGAAGCAACTGTGTGGGCAGTACCAGATGCCTCCTCTCCATGGATACAGAACTGTGAGTAAAAGTGTTTGGAAGTTCTTTTAATGTACACTGCAGTCATTTGACTAAAAGCTTTCATTATGTCCCCTTCAATTAAAGTGCTTACAACATTTTACAAAAAGAAAAAATTTGGAAGCAAGTAAGCCATTCTGTTTTGTCACCGGAGAAGGGGAAAAAAAAAAACCCAATAAAATTAAAGAACAGAAGAACTTCTAAGTCACACTGGGCACTTCTGCACAAGACACACAGACATCTGGGAAGCATCTGGACAGGAAGCAAGTTCAGTCTTATACAATTCTTAAGTTACTCTATTTGCTAAGCAAGGAAACATCGTATTACCTTGTGCTTAAAATGTCATATATAGGTTTTTCTCGGTGGGAAAATACACAGTTGACAAATTGAAAGTTGTTAACCCAAGAATCAAGACAGACATTTCATTGGATAGTATTCCTGGGAGACATCAAGCTGTTTTTGATTCTCAACAAATCAAGCCTGTGAAACTTCAGAATAGAGCTTCCTGCTCACTATCTTCAAATGACGTCTGTGTGGGGTGACTCATAGTAAGCTGTTAAAAGTCCTGATTTTCCCCAGTATGAATTTTATTTTATTTTTTTAGTAAAATGAGCCTGAAAATCACTAGATAATTATTTAATTTATATTACAAGCATTTCATACTTACAATTGAAAAATCGCAATTAATGTTTATGTTACTAGAACGGTTAACTATACAAACTCAGCTTTCTTTAAAATCATGCCTCTTTCAAATCTAGATTTTTAAATGATCAAGAAATTTAGCCAGTAAACAGCAATACTGGACATATTGTACAGGAGCTAGGCTCGTTACTAAATGCTGCCTCAGGAAAGTTAATTATAAACTTAAAACAGTGGAAATTATAAACTAAGTAACATAGATTTAAATGGCCAACTTGCACCATTAAAACTAACTAATATATATCATGGATTGCCTATTCTGAGCCTCTCTGCAGATTTGTGATTGTAATTTATAGAAGGGAAAGTGATACATTGTTGAAGAATATGAACTATTTAGTCTCCTTGTCTGGATATTTTATATCACTGGGAGTTCCTTTTGGAGGAAAGCTTAGACAACAGATGCTATTAGTATATGGAGCTACTGCTCTGGATAGAGACCAGTGTAGTATTTCCTAAAATGAAAAAAAAAAATAAAAATGACAAGTTTGCATTGCATTGCATTACTGGTTATAAAAAAATGGATGAAAAGGCAGGCTTTCTTCTAAATGCAATGAAGCTAACAATGTCCACAGTTTCTACTAGCTAACATTCTGTGTCTAGCTAAGTAGCTAACAAATTTGTCACTGTGTTAAAGCAAATATCATATTTGTTGCATTAATTATTCAGAACTATTGTTGATTTGTTATTCAGTAGAGACTTTTAATGTAAGTTAGAATTTCATTTCCTTATTTTATAGGGATATAAACTACCTATCACTTGCAAAAAGGGAAAAGGTGGGTCTATGAAATAGTTTTGACAGCTTCGGTATCTAAATTGCTGTTCGTGCAATGAAGTTAATGGAATGTACTTGATTTTCTTCAATCTCACCTTGCTTGTCTACGTTGCAGCTTATTTCATTCAGAGTCCCTGATTTGTGGGAGAGGGGTGGATGAAGATAGCCAATTGAGGGGAGAAGATAGAGCTTCTACCTGTCCCTTGTACCGATAGTAATCAAGACCAAAAGACCCAGTGTCTTTTTGTACCTCAAAACATCTGGCCTTCTTTGCTTTATTTATTCCCTGCGTGTAGGTTACTTTTTATGGTTCAGTCTTCAGTCTTACACAATAATGGACAAGTCCCTAAAACACTGTAAAGTGTTTTTCAAATTTACTTAAAAGAAACACTCCAACTGGGGGCGGGGAGGGGGGAGATACAAAGATGTCTACTAAAGAGAAAATTTAAATAAGCTGTATTTAGAAACAAGAAATAATTTTAATTTTGAGTTGTCTTACAACTAACTATATGTGCATCAAGAACACAATAAAAAGAGGAGCAACCACAGCACGCTTGCTTTGAGACTGTCACAGTGTCCCATCTTGATCAAAGATGTAGACTAAACATGTTTATGTTTGCAATAAATTTAAGGAAGTAATCATTAAATGACCGATAAAAAATACATCCACAGAACCCTAAAATAAGTCGGCTTGTTCGTCGTCTTTTACTTCACTCATTAGATTTTCAGAGCGTTTCATCATCACTTATGTCCCAAATCTGTAAGAAAAAAAAGAACATTTCCATTCATTAATTTAACTTTGTTTGATGTTACATATGGTATAATTGTTAACAACATCAATTATAAACATACGTTCTGGTTTTGCAGAAATTATTGCTAAAACTTTTATTGCCAAAAATATCCATTTTGTAAAATAAAAACCTACCTTACACTAATGTATCATTTTGGGCGATACAGTAATAAAAAAAACAATATTCACCCCAAATTAAAAGGTTTTTTTTTTTAAAAAAAAAAAAAGAAATAAATCAAAATGAATCATTTGCCTAATACCTTACACGTACTGATACGTTTATATTTCATCACATGCATTTATGCCAAAATATTTATGTTTCAAAGACTGGACTTAAATAATCGTTTTCTTTTTAGAGTATTGGGTTGAATTTCTATATGGCAAAATCAGCAATCGTATAAATCATTAGTACAAAATAAGTTTTAAAATAATAGAAAATTGAAATTTCATACAGGATGATTTTTCAGGTCTGAGGTGAGAAAGAGTTGAATTTTACAGTTTTTTTTTTCTTTCCTCTACATCTTTAGAAAGATGCTTCAGAGGGCTAGGGATCTGTCTAGGACAAGGTACACAGTAATATAATTCAGAATGAGCACCAGCAAAAACTAAAATTCTGTTCCCTTTCTGCAACAATGAAGTTCCTCTCAATTCTGGATCTCCCCCCCCCACAAAAAATAAAAAAAAATAAAAAAATAGAGCCTTTCAATTCATACGAGTATCACACTCTGGAGCCAAATCATGATAATCTAAAATTTGTTAAATCTATTCTATTTGGAAAAGATGAAATTATACCACAGCCTTTTATATGCAGTTATATTACATTTATAATATCAATTCAAATGTAGCCGTGGGGAAATCATAAATATATCAATCATACACTGATCTCTAGAGCTTTGGGTTTTCTTTAAATTCTTTTAAAATCTTAATTTGCCAGCTGTATGATAGACTAGGCAGTTCTGTATTTTATTTACTTCAACACTGACTATTTGCCATTTGGATATTTAAAGTCAAAAGAAAGTACTTTTTACTTTTTTGAAAAAATAAACTGAGCTTCTGGGGTTTTTTTCTTTTGAAATTGGCCTAGCTCTCACAGAGAAAAAGATTGAATCCTCTAGACCAGGGGTCCTCAATCCCCGGTCCGTGGACCAGCACCGGTCCGCAGGATGCCAGCAAGTGGGGCACACAAACAAGAAAAGCTCCATCCTCGGGATGCAGGCAATATTCAAAACCACACCCCCTCTGGTCCGTGGAAAAAAACTTCCTCTGTGGCACCAGTCCCTGGTGCCCAAAAGGTTGGGGACCTCTGCTCTAGACACCACACTTTACACTATATAGCTGATGTTGTGTGAGATGCCCCTTGAAAGATAAGTGATGGAAGAAGGAATTTCTATGCTCTCTCTTCCAAAGCAAGAGATGGGACAGAGAGTGCTGTGAGAGGAGGCTCCAGCCTTCCATCCTGTAGGACATCAAGCCAAGCCCGAGGGAATTAGATTTGCATTTACTGTATTTATATCTCAGATCTGTGTCTGTTTTTTAAGATACTGAACTGGAGAGGGGGGTTATCTTTCCACTTCAAAAACACACATCCTCTCTCTCAAAGATTTCTCTCCTTCCCAAGTTTGTGAGAGGTTAAGTATTTTTTTTACACAAAGGAAAGAGGGGGGGAAAACTCCCTTCCCACCTCAGTTTCTATTTATCCAGCGCTATAAAAGAATTGTAAGTGAATGGACATTTTAAATGTGGAACAATGCTACTTTTCACCTCCCTTTGGTTGCAAAAGTACCTGAAAAGAATTATTAAAAGGGAAGCACACAAGCAAACAAGGACCTAAACGATCAAAAGGAAGACAATTTTGTTAACAGCTCTCAGAAAAAGTAACATTACAAAATTACTTATGAAGCATTTTCACCATAAGTATTTTGTAGCAGCTATCCTGTAGGAAGCAGGGATAACTTTACCCCTACTAGATGTCTGATATAATGTAAGTAATGGTTGATATAATATGCTACATTTGATCTAGTAGTTAAGGTACCAGGCTAGAAACCAGGAAACTGACTTCTAGTCCTGCCTTAGGAATGAAAGCTGCTTGGATGTCTTTGGGCCAGTCACTCTCTCTCAACCCAACTCACCTCACAGGATTGTTGTTTCAAGGAAACTAGGAGGAGGGACGAGTATTAAGTATATTTGCCACCTTGAGTTATTTATAAAAATAATAAAAGTGGAATTAAAAATTTTAAAATTTATAAACTGATTGCAATTTATGAACAACATTTGGAAAAAAATAACAGATGGAACAATCATGGCCAAAGTTCTCAATACTAAAAAGAAACAGTGAACATTTGACAATTAACCTAAAATCTATTTCTGTTGTGTTGGACAAAGCACGGAGAAATAACTGCTGTAGTTCTTATATTGTTGAAATTCGGATGTAACCAAGTACAACGTTGAAAAGGTAAGTAGTTATGAGTGTGAAAAGTAGAAGCTCTAAAAAACAAATTCCTTCCATCTTATTTTCTTACTGACATTTCCAAAACTCAGTATCAAGATCTAACTTTAATTGCTTAACTGGAAGTGGCTATGACATGAGCATGCCATAATCGTATTTCCTTAATACTAAGTATATATATATATATATATATTAAAAATAAATAAATAAAGGCACACCCAAGAGCTAGTGGAAGTTAGTTAAACATTTGAATTCAGAAACCACTGAAGCAGTAATCCATCTTTTAACAATAATTCTGATGGGGAAGGAAGAATGCATTTTTTCATCAAAGCAAATTCTGAAGAATTGAGAAAGTGGGAAGAGGAAACGTATCTTTATTCTCTAAACACTGAATAAACAGCAAGACCCAGATCAGACATTCACACTTGTCTTTTCCTCAACTTGGCTTTCAACAAGAATTGATTAATGGCAAGTTATCTTCCCACCTGCTTTTATCATCATCTTGAAGACTTTCTTTCCCTCTTTCTCTGTATGTTGGTGCCTATATTTTATAATTATTATTATACAAATGGCATCCAATGACTTTTTTTCCCCATTCCCGTTCACAATATTTTTCATACATGTCAACCACAATAAATAGAAAATAGGTTTTTTGAACATGAATTGATTTTATAAACCAAACCAAACCAAATCAAACCAAACCAAAATCTTTGTTTTATCTCATTTCCATGGAAGTAATCCTGTCACAAAATCTGCTTTTTATGTCTATTTCTAATACTTTTAGTGTCTCTTTCGCATAATCTGTAATATTTTTTTAAAGATATATTTTCTATTAATTCTTCTTATCTATAAAATCTTATTTGCAGGTATAGACCACATTTGCTTATATATTGGAGCCTTAAAGATGTGGAAAGCATCCACATTTAATGGAAGTGAAATTTTTCTTTAAAAGAACTTGTAGCAATTATTTACAGGATGAACCACTCCCATATGAAGAGACAGTTGTTAGCAGACCTGATGAGACCTGGTGCTCCTCACGGACAGCATGAGCTGACACTTGAGTGCACATTTTTCAGAGTCCTCGTAATAATAATTGCCAGCTACTTTCCCCCCTTTTTTAACAGCAAACAGCTGCAACTCCCTACCTTTCAGGGATCTACCACTTCCAGTTCCATTATACCTTTTTTCCACACTAAAGGCTGAGAATCTTAAAGTTGTTTCTGATTTCTAGTGGTATACAGTACCTTACTTCAGGCCTCCATTTGTGTCCATTTGACTTGTTCCTGTGTTTAATTTATGGAGAACTATTTTTCCATGAGCGTCCCTACTATAATGTTTCGTTTCTCGGTTAAGACTTTGGTAAGTCCTTGTCATCAGTCATAAGCTGAAAAGTATCACAAGAGCTACCACAACTCTGAATTTTTGCAAATGCATGCAAGATCTTTTTAGGCAGAAACACAAACCATGCCATAAGCACTGAAAATCACAAACATCGGGTCCTGTCCATTCATTTTCATAGAAGGTCTTTTATTTCGTATTCTTTCTTTCTCAGGCTCTCTGGTTACCCAAATACAAACAACCGGTTCAAGAAAGTTTGTTAGTGACTCTCCCCTACCTGCAGTCCAAACTCCTATTTGCTTTCTAAATTCACTTGCTCTCTAGAAACTGTCAGCCTTCTGTTCAGTCTCTGCTTACTTATCAGGAAGCAGTGTTTCTACCCAGGATGGAAAATCAACAGCTCCCTGAACATACCTCTTGCAATGAGAAGCCGCTCTACAGATGATTTCATAAGTCCTCTATACAAGTGCTTCCACTTCAGCCAGAATCCTCCACACTCAAGCTTCCAGTTAAAATTTAGAACTTGGTTCTTCAGTAAACACAAGCATGGGTAAATATAGAGATCAGTCTACCACACACATCACCAACACAATTACAACTAGAAGAGGGGGGAAACCGGCTTAATACTACTTATGGTCAAACTAAACATAAGAAGAACTGAAGGTATTCACCAATTGACCAATATTTTATTTAGAAAACACATAAATTCACCAGTCTAGATATTACATTTAAACAGAATGGATTTAGCACTTGGTTGCTTTTCTGTAGGAAGGATTAGTAAGAAGATAGTTATGTCCTGCTAGAGGAAGGAGGGCATTCTTATTACTTGATTTGTTTTTAAGGAAGCTACATAAACTCACAAAGGATTTCATAAGTACCCAATAGACACCCACATGATGTGAATAAACTTGTGGAACATTATATTATGCTGGTACACTAGTTGAAGGGAATATTCCCATCAAATATTACTCTTGGGAGATTTTGAAAATTTGCAATATTTCTCAAAGACAAACAGTACATGAGAAATAATCCATGTATTGCTCTATAAACTAATCAGAGAAGGACTCTTAGACTGAGTTCTTAATTTTCATCATTTTATGGCAGGCATGTCAAACTGCTGGCCCGCGGGCCGGATGCGTCACGCCGAAACCGCGCCCACCCCATTGCCAGCAATGGGAAAAAGTCGCGATACATCGCGCGATGTCACCGTGACGTTGCGCGTTTGACATGCCTGTTCTATGGGATTAAAGCTCTCAATTCCACAATTTATAATTGTAACCAAATTCATCATAAACATGTCTACAATTGGGCTCTAAATCTAACAGCAGATAAATACTTTGAGCCCAAGTTACCTACTTGTTCTTTGAAGAATGTTCCTATTCATATCAAAGACTATGATTTTGAAGTAAACTATGAAGATGAACTAATACACATCATAATAAAGTTTGTTGTGTCAGGGTAAACAAAGCAGATGAGATGTTTAAATCATATTTTCAAGGTGGATGCAAGCAGGATATTTCAAAAGAACTCATCAAAAGAATTAAAGGAATTGGTATCTAAAGGATCAAACAGCCCAAAAGATTTCTTTAGCAACACATGTGAGATTATCACATATGCCACATAATTATAGACGTGATTTGTGAACTTAACAGTTTCCAGTTTCTTACAAGTAAAACAGCTTGCTTTGGTTCTCAACCCTGCCTCCCCATATGGAACCTGCTTTGATCTTTTAAAGCTATTATACAAATGCAATGATATTCATTTTATGGGATCAACAGAGACCAAAGAAATAATATACTAATCCAAGAGTGAATATGAGAAACTATCATTTGTAATTTGAATAGAGAGGGCATAAAATATTTCTAGTGTGTTTCCCAAATGGGATTACATTACAAAGCTGTAAAATAAATACTTTCTGTAAAAATCATTAATATGTCCACTATAAATACAGTCTAAGTGTTTGGCTCTTCTTTTTATGAATGTCCACAACTCTTATTTTTTAAAAAAGAACTGAATGTTCAGAATAATGTCTTATGACTATTGAACATGGTAATGTTGCCTAACAATTAGTCTCTAAGATTTAAGATGATTAGTATACTTATCTGAATACAAATCAACAGACACAAGAAAACAGGAGCTATTCTAATTAATATTTACATAACATATGTTGTGAGGCATCTACCTGCCCTTTCCAAGCTAGATAGGGAGGCAGGAATGTACCAGAGTCAGGAAAAAGCTGCTGTAATGATTACCAGTTACTGCTTTCTAGACTTGCGAAGAAAATTATGAACATCCTAAGCATGGGAGCGATTGCAGGGGAACACAGCTCCCTGGAATGAGGAGTGCTTCTCATCTTCCACGGGAGAGATTCTCACCACGACAATAGCAATACAGAAACTTAACATACATCGTAGGATACAGTATTTGGGACAAAAAAAGAAATTGCACTGCCAAAGATACCCACTTACAGATATTATAAAAGGAGAGTTGTGTTAATCTATAATAGCAAGAAATTTCAAGTCTGGTAGCACTGGCTAATTAGCATATTTAATTAAAAGGCTTAGAACTTTGTGAGCTGCAGCTCACTTCATCAGATGCATGGAGTGGCTAGACTGATGCATGATTGGTGGGGGAATAGAGAGGGGAAAATAGGTTGGTTATGCAAATGGAGGTTATATGTGAAAGAGATTTCAAATAACTTATCAGTTAAAAAGTGTAAAGTATTTTTAAAAAACCCATTGTGTTTGCTGAAATCTCACTTGATGGTGCTGTTAAAATCCCACTTTTCCAGAACAGTTAGTTTAGAGTCTACTCTGCAGTGTCCTGGAAAGCTGAAAAGCTCTGATATTATTTTGCCCTTGTTCTGAATCCTCGTGTTAAACTTGTGTCTATTGATCCTTTTGCTTAAAGTTTGTCCTATACATCCTATCTAGAATTCAGAGTCATTGCTGACAAATGACTGAATGGTGGGGTAGTCTAGTGGTGAAGATGCTCGCTTCCCATTTGGAAGGTTGAGAGTTCAATCCTAGGTAGCAGATTTTTCTCTCCTAGGGTACAAAGAAAAAGTATCTATTGCGAACTCCACGTGGTGTCAGGAAGAACATCTGGCCAGTAAATGCTCAGCTCCATTCACTCATGCTGACTCTACCCCAAATTAAGGGATTACAGATGATGCTGGCAGATGATGTCATATATCACATTGGATGAAGAGAATGTGAAGACACCTCTCATCTTTTGTATGTTATGTTGAGACCTGTGTTAGTACAGATGGGAAGGGGCAAAGTAAACATCTGGATTTCTTGTAGAGTTTGGTTCTCATATTCGCATCATTTCATTTTTCTTATGGTTTGGAAGAATCTGCTCAGGTTGGGTGGCTGTCTGTATGCACGAATGGTCCTGCCATCCAAAACTTGGAAAAATGTATTGACATTTTTTTAATATGGAGGGCAGCTTATTAATAATATATTTGAATTAGAAGCTACAGGTAACAACTAGTGTGTTCTGTCGTTCTGTTTCCTGTCTTTTAATAGGTCCTTCCTGGGAACTGATGTAGCTCTATCAATTTGTCTGTTGATCTTGTTTGAGAAACCAGACTATGATATTTTGCCAAACATATCTAAGCAAGCAAGTGGAAAATGAAGTGCACGGTAAAACTTTGCCTCTGGAACTCCATTCTGCAGACTTCTATTAAAGAACCAAAATTTACTTTGGGTTTCATTGTTTTTCTGAATTAGTTCAGAAAACACATGATCAAATTTGACACAATCAAAGCTTAACTCTGCATCCCACTCAATATAAAATGCAGTAACAATAAAAGACATAACTGTAAAAAGTAGCACTCAGGGTTTGTCAGTACCCTTTAGATTGATGGGAGGCAGGCAACAGTACATTGCCTGATAAGATACAAGATAGGCTTATATTAGAGACTCTAACTTGCACAGACTAGAGAGAGCATGGCTTGAGTAAAATTGGGCTTGGGTTGCATTTGTAGTGTACTGGCCAGAATGTGTCCAAGCTAATCAGTGCTGTCCTTTCATGAATAGGAATGATACATGTTAAATATTTATGACTAAGTTGGCTGAAACCTAATTCACGACTTCTCTAACTTGTTAAAAGATGCAATCTAAAAGCCATAATGCACGGCAAAAGTCAGTATCTACAGGGCAATCTGGTGACAACCATAGCATACAAAAGAATGGGACCTGGAATGCCACGGGAATAAATGACTGAAGTACATGAATTAATGAAAGACAAGTGTGGCTTACTTATACAGTGAGTGTGCAACTTATTTAACAAGCATGAGAAGCTGTTTTTGGTTCTGAGAGAAATGCCCTTACAGTTCTCCCATACAAAGGGAAAAGCAGGAAGAGTAAAGGAAAAACTATAGATGCATTTATTTGTTGAATATACCCAACCCTTGTCCAAAAATAGTCCAACTGATAGGTTGCAGATATGACAAAAATGCTGCAGGCAGTGCTAAGGGCATTTGCTCCCAGATCATCCAGCACCCCCATCCACATATATGTGCTCCCCCAGTTTACTAGGGTAGATAAGAGGTGCAGGATAAAGCAGTAGGGAGTGAAGTATGTATTGGCAGCCCTTGGAGTAGGCACAAAGGTAAGCTTCCCATCCAATGTATATTTTGCAATTCTCCAAGATCCTTATTGTGTTGGGCAATTAATACGAAACAAAAAATTTGCACTGCTCTATCAAACACCTATGCCAGATCATGATTAACTATGGCTAGAAGGACTATATTTGATATGCCACACTAGCATAAATCATTCTGTAGTTTTCCTCCAGGAAGAGGAAAAATTATCAAGATTATGGCAGCCAGGGGACCAGTTGAAAAATGGAGCATGAGCCAAAAGTAAAGTAGATATTTATGAGCTCTGGACAGGTTTGGTTTACCGCAGGCAGAATTTCTTGTAGGCAATCATGCATCTACAAGATCAGCAATGACATAAAGACACTGGAAGAAATAATGATATCTCAATAATTCTAGGTAAGCCAAGGTTCCCAAGTTGATAAGGCTACATTCCATTGTTTTAATGACAAATATACTCACTGTATAAAACAAGAATGAAAGTAAACAGATACTAGAAATATTTGGCCTAATGGGTGAAATATTATCAAAGAAAAATATAAATGCATAACTAGGAAATTTAATTGTAGTTGTAGTATCAAAAATTGTAGCAGCATATATGTAAAATTTAACTGCAACAAGACTTATCTGTATGAGAGAAAAAGTATAACCCTAAAATATTGTGGCATTGGTTAAAATCCATTATGTTTTTCACTATCTAGGAAGCTTTGTCTCAATAGACAAAAGTAAAACAGAAAAAAAATGAAAGTTATATTCCTGAGATGCAAAAATAGATTTCTTGAAAAACTGCAGGAATTTTATTTCAAGTTTTTCTCCTGAAGTTAGTGAAGATTCTGGCTATACAAATCCACTGAGGAAAAAGTAGTTTCCAACTGATGGAATAAAAATCAGTTTCTAAGCAAAACATAGCTTACTTAATGAAGATTTGATATGGAGAACATTAATTGCAACATTGAGTGCAATTTGGCAACTGGTGTTCCCCAGTGAGTACAAAGTCTGCTTCTCTGTAATAATTCAGTATGTTTCTATGAGGTAGTTTTCTTGCAAATAACTATGATATACGGACATAGTTGTGATTTAATATTACACATTGCAAAGGGACCCCACAATAAAATGTTACAGTACTATTCTTAACATATATGTGTTTTCTAATTACGGCTGAAAAAAATTAAAGACAAAACTGTTAAATTTAACATGTCTTACTGCATATATGAGGGGGAGCAATGGCTCAATTGTTAAAGACACTGAACTTTGTCAGCTGGAAAGCTGACAGCCCAGGTTCAAGACCCAAGCGCCTTGTGATGGGATGAGCTCCCGTTACTTGCCCCAGCTCCTGCCCACCTAGCAGTTCGAAAGCATGCAAATGCGAGTAGATAAATGGGTACCACTTTAATGGGAAGATAACAGCATTCCGTGCATCTTGGCTTATATAGTCATGCTGGCCACATGACCAAGGGAAGGGTCTTTGGACAACACTGCTTCCCTCGGCTAAGAAATGGAGATGAGTACTACCCATTAAGAGTCGGATATGACTGGACAAGGAAAATCTTAACCTTTTTACTACATATATGAAATTGAAAGTTCAAAATAATTACAAAGTCTATAAAGATTTATTTCTAAAGAAATTTATGAGGTTTTCAACTGAATACTTAAATTTGACCTGGACAATCTTAAGAGATTTAAATCAATTTATCTGCATGACAGAGGGAGAATTTGAGCACTCTCTGTCTCATCTCTAACATAAACTGATACTAGTGGTTTACACTGTTCGCAGCTGCTATAAACTGTTCTATAAGCATGGTTATCTACTCTGCAATAAGAGAAAAGAGTCAGTTGCAACGTACCACTCTCCTAGCTTAATATTCAATAGCACATTACAGATAATATAAAGTAGTCTATCAGCTTGTATTATCTACACTGAGGTTTACATCTCTCTTGAAATACTTCGTAGATTAAACTCTGTATGAAAATACTTTGCTCTGGAGTTGGTTTAGTAGTGCTTATTTTTAAATGTTTCATGGCTAAATAATAAGCATTATCTTCCTTTCTACCATTTTGGAGGAAACAATGATGTTCAAAGGCCATTTCTGTTAATATGGTACATTGCTACATTTAGTGAGAAAGCTTTTTAAAAAAATGCTTCTCAGTGAAAACTTCAAATTGGATATTGAAAAAACATCTCCATACAATGTGATCCTCCTAAATCATATAGTGGAATGTTGTATCTTATGCTAAATCTCAGAGGTATAAGAGTTGTTAATTGCAATTGCAAAGAAAATACATAATGGAATCTTTTCAAACTGCCTGCAGTCGTCTCAGCAGGTAAATAATAATAATAATTTGTTCCAGGTTTTACTTGTTATGTAGCTATTACTTCTATGAAAAAAAATTATTTCTCCTTGTCTTTAAAAACATTGACAACATCACAAAGGAAAAAAAAGCACAACAGAATTTTCTCCCCATTATTCTTCCCACATAGGAAGAATTTATACTTGGAGAGGTCTAGAATACTTAAAGCCTGTCTCCAGATACTCAATGGTGGCAACGTTTCATTTACAGCCAAAGATTTAAAGAGGCATTTAATTTGATTCTTGGCATCCAAATTAGCAGAAAGATATTTTAGGGCACGCTCCATTAAGCACCGAGACTGAACAGCCTATATTAATATGGATTATATATTTATCATTTTAATAAAAGACTGCTTTGAATGAGCAATTCTTACATTATTATAGAAAGGTTTCTATCATAACTGAAAAAGATTACAATATTTGATTCAGGTGAATCCTCTTGTAATTTCACCATTGGATTACACCATTGGATCACATTGGATACATACATAATCCTATTGGAACAGTGGATATGCATCCATATTTAGAAAAACCCTTAAATGGTTTTAAGCCCAATAGCAAAAAATCCAAAATAAAAACAAAGAAAATTTTGTAATGCAAATCAGGTTGTTCCACCAGCAGAATCTGTTAAATACATCTTCTCATTTAAGTAGGAAAGTTGATGCAAACAAGTTGATGCAAGCAAGATTAGCAGTTCTTTAGTCCAAAATATTCTATCAAGTTTTTCTAAGTCACTATAACAGCATGTAGGCTATAAAGGCTATTTTTTAAAAATTTCAGAGCAAGATCAAAAATTTAGGATATGGGTATTAACAAGTGAACTTGTGCTGGAAGCATGGCTGGCCAGATGACTATTAGGTAACTAGCCTAAGACTTCAGCTTAAACAATTGCTGGAAGATCAACAATTGTCATAATGAGAATGAATTGCTTCGATATTCGTTATTGAAGTCATATTCCCAAAGGCTGAGTGGTAGGAATTTCCTTCTGAATGGAGTGTTTTAATATTGCTGTGTCTGTTTTGGCTTCAGGCTACATATTAGAAATGATAAAAGTAGTTCTTTCATATATTTTAAAGTAAGAGTTGTTGTGCTGCCAGTATCAACATGAAAAAATGCTTTTGGCGATAAAGAGAACTCCGCTGTAAGTACTGGACAAGTGTGAACAGAAACTATTTTAGCCAATCAAAGCAGAGGCTTATCTCATCTCAGACTATTTTTCCCTTACCTTTTTTATTTTAGCCTGATTTAATCATTATTGCTTTGGCAATAATTATAAAGGCAAATTCAGCACAACGTTCTCTCACCGGAAGGTGAAGTAGTATCTTTTTTTCCTTGTTTGGTTAGCAAGTGAAAAGAAAGCAGGACCAATACCCATTTATATTTTCCTTATCATTCATCCAGTCACAGTGCTACACTCAAGGGAATGTGGGGGAGTAAAAAAGTCAAGATGATGGCTGCAGTTGTGCGATCAAAGACTTGATCCTTCTTCACGAGTGTCACACATGCCTCTGGCTACATAGTATCACGAAAGGTTTGCTTCTATTCAAAGAACCACGATACAAGTTCTGTGAGACTAGAATAATCTGAATGCAATTTCACATGGTAGTTACATTTAAACCTGGAAGGAGTTAGTGATATAATATTTCAGTCATTTGCTAAGAGAAAGTACAATTTTTTTCTTCTTGGGATACCTAAATGCCCGTGCATAATCCTGTTTAGTTCTTGTGGTCTTGGCCAACATATTATTTAACACTTCTAACTTATTTTAATCTATATTCTGCTGTTCTGTTACACATATAACTTAAGTAGTGTACAAAGAGGACTAAAAATACAGTTAGATAATGCCCACTTGATCACAACAGCTTTGTATAGGGCAAGAATTAATCCATAGTATCTATTCTTAGCCAAAGTCCAATTTATGTTTGGGGAAAGGGGAAAGAACACCGCAAGAAGGCATAACACACTCACTTTAGCTCTGAACTAAATCCTTCCTCCTTTGAAGTGAACAACTTCAGATAACCCATGCTTAACAGATAGAAATGCCTACTTAAATATCAGTTTTGTTGAAGCAGTTTTTCAGGGCTCTTTTTGTCCCTTAGTATGAAAAGACTGGAAAGCATGATCAAAAAGTTTGTATTTTAGAATAACAGTTTAATTGTTTTAGCTGGAACAGCATAAAAGGAAAAAAAATAAGCTATCTATTACTGTAATTGCCATTATGTAGTTTGCGCAGTACCAGTAACTTAAATAAATAATGTTAATAGTCAAGAGTAATAATTGTTATAATAATTGCATTAAAATATTATAGCATATATTTCCCATTTAACGTTAATCAATTTAGGTCTAACAGAAAAACACAGAGCTAAAAATAATTCATGAATTATACTTCACTGACTTGGCAGATGTTTCAATGGGTGTGGGTCAGCCTGCACTTTTAATATTCTCATAAGTCCTGTTAGAACATGTTCATGGAGAATTAAAGCTACATCTTTTTTATAAGCTCTATTTCTTAGATCTCAATGCATGAATTATACATGATTTTATTTGCCACGTTTTTGATTTCTATCGTTCCAGATTATATCATAGAATTCTAAACACAATCCTTATTAGTTCTATTGAAAAAGTGACAAAATACCTGCATCTGTTCTTCAACAGTTGGAAAGAAATAGTTTTTTTTTAAATAACTTCTTTAAAAAAATATACAACTTCAAATTACAATTCTTTTATTCAACATATACTATGGAATTTTACTATTTCATTATGCATTAGGCTTTTAAAAAACAATATATAAAAAGTACAAGATTTTTATTAAAAAACTATTTAAAAAGTTAAAATATAAAATACAGGCTCTGAAGATTATATTTAAAATCAAATCCATTTTGATTACCATTTCTGCTCAAAGTCATACAATTTCTTATAAGTAATTAATGATAGTCAGGAAATATAATCTAAATTTTTATCTAAAAGACCTAACACTTACATTAGTATTATATTATTTCCAAAACAGAATGGGAAAGAGATTGGTGGAGGAAAAAAACAATGATTTGGATAAGATCAGATGATGAGTTTGTCTTTACAATATTGCTCAACTGAAATTTCAGTCAGAACTTCCAAGCTCACTGCTTTGGCTAAATTAGATTTCAGTGTTATATAATTTACTCATATTTAGCTTTACATTTTCTAGACAGACTTTTCATTAAACATAATTCCAAGACAGGAATTATTTAACAGGAATTAGCAGAATTAGTTAGGCAGTATTAAATTAAATCACTTAAACAGGAATTAAACAATACCAATATAATATACTTTTAAAATGTTAAAGTAATTTTAAAAACAAGCAGCTGAGAGATATGTAAAGATGAACTCCACACTGGAATATTTGCATTGTGTCCTCTCCTATATTGCCAAAAAGCATGTCCCTTGAAGATGTGGACTTTCAAAACACAAACTTGTTAAATCTTAACTAACCAACATACTGGATGCTCTATCAGATATCCATTGTCTTAACTGTACATAAATGTGATTTTATAACATCTGAAACATACTTTTCTGAATTTGATCAGGCAGATATTAATATATTAGAGTATAAAAGTATTAAAGTAATTAAAGTATTTTTATATTATTTTTTTTAAAGTAAAACTTATATGTTGCCCATCTCATGACAGTGTAGATCGTGGGTGTCAAACTCTATAGCGTCATGTGACATATTGTGATATATCGTGATGTTTTTTGCCTTTGTGGAGCCGGGGTGGGCGTGGCCTGTGCATGAAGCGTCTGGCCCGTGGGCCGCCAGTTTCACACCCCTGGTGTAGATCACGGGTGTCCAATCTTTTGGCTTTCCTGGGTTGCACGAAATGAAGAGGAATTGTCTTGGGCCGCATATAAAATATATAATATAGTTTTATAATATCAAAGCTAATTTGACATATATATTAATATTATATTAAGCAATTTAACTCCAGAATAAGGATGCACCCTGTCAATCAGAGAAGAAACACAGAATTGAGTGTCCAGGTCATACCAGGCTGAAGGAGGCATATTTCAGAGTATAAACAATAACTATTGATATGAATCTATGAATCTGAAATTATACTTCTCCAGCAGAGGAGAATAGTTCTGACAGGCTGCAACTTTTAAATCTGATTAGCTAATGCAAATAATGGCCTGGGAACAATAGAGGGTGTTGTTTCCTGAATCGGTGTTGCTTGACGCACTTGGAGGGACCCAAATGCTGAATAACTGTTTGATGTTTGAACAGAAGTAGCAGCAGATGTAGCTGTGTTTAACTGGATCGCAATGAATGTTCATTTTCTATCTCAAGTCCATTTAAAATAGGCAATTTAAATTGGTTTTAAATATATACTTTGAACTCTTTAATAAGTTATTAACAAGGAGTTACTGATGCTTTTCTGAACATAATACAAATATAATACCATACCTTAATTAAAAATGTAAATATATTTCAGCTTATGGGTTTATTTTAATAGGTTTGCATATAAATTCCCCTTCCAAAATTGAGACTCTCTCCTTATGAGACAGGCTTTGATTCATCAGAGGGCTCCCCTGGCAAAAGAGGGAGAGAACATTTTTATGTTTTATCTTCCTTCCTCTGAAAGTCCCAATGTTACTTTGCCTCTCATGCTTCTCTGAATATGTATTATCCAAATGGAACAGAGCTCAGAAAGCATCATCAACAACAAAAACTCTCCTCCCTACTACTAGGAATATTTTAAGAGTAGAATTCCACTTATGGCCTCTCAGGACCCAGCCATGCTTAGTCAGGCTGACTGTGAAAGTACTGACATGTAGTTGTGTAAGTAATAAATCTTGCCTTACATAGATTAAATTGGTCCTGATTAAGATGACTTTTGCAAAGCAGTGCTTAAATTGTTAATATCCATTGCCAGAGAGGGTACTTTGACATTCTCGTTTAGACAGTTGAGAAAGAGTATACAAACTATTATAAAGAATATACTTGTATTATTTTGGGAAGGGCAAGTCAGTTTTGATTCATACCTTTTAAGAGATGCAGTGAAAGTCTTTAGTATCCCTAGCCATTAATACTAATCCAATGGGAGATGTACACGACTTCGCATCCTTGCAAATTTGTGGTCAGCATTCACTACTTTGAAGGTGCTGAAGGCAGGCTGACTTAAAATACAGTTGTTCAGTTTGGATGTAGTTGTGGCTATAAATTTTAGTGCATATAAATAATGAAAGGAAGAATCAGAATGCCCGAGTTAGGGCTGAAAATTGGAAGTCATCTTTTTCTAACATTATCAGAAGCAACCTTTTCACAAGTTTGCTACCATCGCAATATGACATAAGAGGTTTTAGAAAGCAAGCAACTTGTAACAACTTTGCCTCTATCTAAGTACCAAATGATGGGGACAAAAAAGGGTTGCCTAAAGGATTGCCTATGTTCATTTATTTGGGTATCAGTTTTTTTTCTTCTTAGCATTTTGCTGCAAGTGCAGGGTCTGTTTTTTCAGATTATCCGAGTCTTGATCCTTTGGTTGCAAGAGGAATTGACTTGCTTGACATGATGGGGGCTGCGAGTGACTGGCTTAAAGTCACCCAGATGGCTTTTGTGTCTAAGGCAGGGCTAGAACTCACAGTCTCCTGGTTTCTAGTGTACTGCATTAACTGGCCCTCTTATTTGAGTATCAGTTAATGTTGCTTAAAGATGTGGATGTTGATTACTCATGAACCTCAAATATTCTCCCACTGTATGTGCATAATGAGCTATATAAAAAGAAGAGATGGAAAGACTTCTTCCACTTGCTTTAACACTTACTTCTGAATTTGGATCTTGCCCATCTTTTAAAGAATACAACTACAGAATTATCTTCAAATGATTTCTATGCTGTTTTTTCAGACACTTTAAGGAAAATTGCCTTTAAGTATTTTTTTTAAAAAAAACATTGTTTTAATCAAAACTGAATCGTGGTGCAACCGTTTCAAAAGTTGAAATAGAAAACTAATAAAAGAAAGAATAAAGAACAGACATATGAACTGTTTCTTTTTGCAATGCATGATTAAATTAAAATCACTGCCTGAGATGTTATTTAATTTAATTAAAGTAAAGTAAAGGTCAAACTGTGTGAAGAAAATGTAGGGAAAAAAGAACAAGATTTCAGGACCAGGGAATGTGAAGTTCTGATCCAAATATCAATAATTTAAACAGATTTAATTAAAAAGATCTATATAAAGGAAATGTTCAAGAAAAACATCTCTAGGGTTCTTCTTTTAGGCAACGGAAAGAAATAAAATAGGAAATCCTGCTAACACACACTCTGTATAGATAAAACAGGATTTGGCTAACAACTTCTGTTGGGTTTTTTTTGTTATAAAAATCTTTATTGTGCTCTTTGGAAGTGCCAAGGACTGAGACTGAGACTCAAAGTGCTTCAATAATTTTATAGAAAAAATATAAAAAAGTAATATATCAAGTATATTTTGGTCTTTAAGCATTTCAAATCAATCTCAGACAAGGGTGATTTCTTTGGAAGGGTGTGGTGAAGGGACTAGTAGTGGGGTGTAATATATTTCCTGACAATAACCAGGTTTGCCAAGATCCTCACATTTTGTACGACTTCTTGTACTCAAGTTCTACTATAAATGTCTTTGAGATTTATTTTAAATAGCAAAGCATGGTATATTTAAATAAATAAAAGATCCTATCCTATCCTATATTGTACTAAAAGTATCCTACTACAGTATATTATACTATTGTAAGTATCCTATATCAGTGGTTCTCAACCTTGGGGGGGTGTGATGTCGTCAGAGGGTGTCTGCAAAGACTTGAAGAAATGTTATGATTTAATTCTTGAGTTAAGTCTTGGGGGTCCATGGCCACAAAAGGAGGTCTGTGGTGAAGAAAAGGTTGAGAACCACTGTCTTATATGAATAATGCCATCATGTCAAATGAAATGATAATAATTCTGTGCTGGAATACAGCAAGTGCCTCTGTTGATTTGGTTGCTGATCATCTTTCCTATCCAACCACTGTAATGTAAAGGGAAAAGGCAAAAATATCTAAGCTCTTGATACCCAGCAACTCACATCTTTATATGCAAACAGTTTTGTTTGGAACTGCACCTTTTTATACCTTCCATTTCCTACTTCTCTTAACATTATTTTCTTCCAGCATTTTTCAAATAGAAAATAAGATGTCTTGCTCAAATGGAACTATTTACTATAATTTACAGAAAAGTTAGTAAAATTCCAGATGCTAATTTTACCCAATGTTCTGAGTCTAATATCAGGCTTTCCAGTTGTGCATTTCAAAGCAAATACAAATTGTCCTATGATTACACTCTAAATTCCTAAGTTCAACATAAAAGGAGTATATTTTTAGTCAAATTGAAATAGCATGCTTTATGCCAGGCCAGTATATAAATATATACAATATTTCATATCATAGACATTATTGTGTTTGATTAGCATTTTACATTTTACACATTGGATCTTTTTTAAAGGCTGGGTGGTTATCTTTTCTACTGCTTGTTTTTGACACAGTCAAGAGTCACACAATTTAAATTGGGCAGCCCTATAAATCCCATAAATAAATAATGGAAGGCATTATTAGTTCATAATTCCAGATAAAGTAGAGACAGAATGTGAGATTATTTTTCCCTTTTTAAATGCTTCAAATAAGAATCTCAATTTTATATGCAATAATAAGTTTCCTGGTAACCTGAATTTGATATTGATTTCCTATCTTCCAGGCAAAAACCATCTTTCATTATTCTCATCTTTCTCATACATGCTGCCCATTCAGTTCCATACTTTGGTCTATTATTTCTTCTGCTTTTTTTCTTTGCATCTTTCATCTTTTCCTTTTTCCTTGGCCATTTCACACAAAGCCATTTTCAAAAGAAAAAATTATATGTAAGAAAATCAATTAACATTAAATCTTAATAACTGACCAAATGTTTGTATCAAAGGTAAGTGTCTCAGTAGATAGCTCTAGAGTAATCAAGCCACTCTCAATTGTGGTCCATCTGTTTATCAATTATATATATTTAAAATGTGTTCAACCTTTCATTATTAGTGAAAAAATCCAGATGCTTTTATTATATTAGGAGCGCAAAATAAGTTCTGAATAATTTTCTCAGACAGATAAATGTGCCATCACTATCTTTCAAAAATGAATATGCTTCCTTGACAAAATATAGTCTTCATTCCTAAAAGAATTTGAAACAGAATTTCTTTGAAAACGTTAATGAGTAAGTGAAGTTGTAGGCCACTTATCACACTTATGCTATCTGCTCTTTTAAGTTCATGCCAAATTCCATCCCTTACCGTCATAGCCACTTACAGAACAGATCTGTTTAATTTCAGCCTTGGAAATGCATCAGTTGACTTTGGAGACATTCTCTCTGAAGGCAAAACAAAATGCTTTTTGAAATGAATGTATTCTTGGGTTAATTTTAATGCCTGGTAGCCTAAAGCCACTAATATTTTAGATGCAGTGGTTTTCAAAAATCTGCTTCCAAATTCTACATTTTAGGAGACAGGCTAGAACCAGCACTTCAGTGCACAACGCAGTATATTGATCAATGTCTGAAAATGCAAAGTATGGAGAGATGAGCAGTCCTAAATCTCTGATGCCAGTAAAGCTCGCCCCAGCCCTGTTTTCCCTCAGTCCGAATTATCCGGTTCCACAAACTAAGTCCTAGCTGACTCATGAGGCCAAGAGGGAAGTCACAATATCCACAAGTACCAAGTCCATAACACAAGTCCAGGGTTCCAAAAACCAAAGCACAGTTCAAGAGTCCAAAAGCCCAGGAGCCAAGACCAAAATCCACAAATGAAGTCTGAAGTTCAGAGCCGAGAAACACGATCCAAGATTCACAAGACAGCATTCACGAAAGCCAGGAAGGTGCGCATCAAAGCAAATAGGTGTTCCCAACAAACACATCTTTCCCCAAAATGCAATTAAATCCAGGTGTTCCTTGTGAGGAGGGACGGGGCTGTTTCCTCATGAGCAACCTTGCCAATCTCCTCTGTGACTACCACACCCGTGGATCAAGCGGGGGGGGGGGAGCTGTTCCTTGTCATGTGGTCTGGAGTCTGTCATCTCCACTGATCTACTCTAGCAGGCGGCTCTCCATCCAATTGGCTGTCTCCGCACTGCCAGATGGTCCTGAGACTGCCTAGTCCTCAGCGCCTGGACTCTCCGCTTGTTCCAAGGGGGCAATGCCATCTCTATTGGATGGTCCCGGTTCCAACTCCTCCTTCGGATGGAGCCATGACATGAGCCAGGAATTTTGGTCATAAGTCATTGTGGTTGTTAAGTGGATCAACACACGACTCTTATGACCATTATACAATAGTTGTAAAGTGAATAATTATGGTCATTAAGCAAACCATGTAGTTAAGTGAATCCAGAATAGCCAATGGGATTTTTTTTGCTGTTTTCTGCTGGTGATCGCAGGATACTACAACCAGTGGTAGTTGCAGTTGCCAAGGGCCCAAAATGTGATCACATGACTGCATAATCCTTTGAGGATGGGTCATAGGTACCTTTCTTAAAGTCCACCATAACTTTGAACAGTTGTTAAGTGAGGATTACCTTTATTTTTATTTCATATGACCTGACACTACACATAACTCATTAGCAAAGAAAGATAGAAAGCTTGACTGGAAAACAAGGTAGGTAAACATTATTTCACAATACAGATATTTTTAAAACTGTCCAGAATAAAAATAAAAACATGAATGAGTGAGGCGTATTCCCTAATTTGATAATCTCCCCCAAACTTTATAACTCTCATTATTTCTAACATGCATTGTTGCTTCTATATACTAAGGCAATATCTGTGTACTGATCCTTCCAAACATGTACAAAAGCAAGGGAGATGTTTTGCTTGTAGCTTTCTTCAGGTGTTCAGTTAAACACACAGAAGGCTTAAACTGGGATACTGAATACTAATATGTCTGCAGCTTCACTTTCCTAGGCCCAAAATTGGGCAAAGATCTGTAGTCAAGAATACAGTGATGTCCTTGAATCTTCTGATATAATCAGAGTTCAAAGCTTTTCACTGGTTCATCAGAAGACTAAAGACAACAAGTTATCAGTTTGAATGATAGTCAGAATTAAATATACACACAAAAGCAGATTGTGGAGGAATAGTTAATGCAAAACTGAAACAATAACAAATGTCTCCAAAAGATGTCATAAATCATTGCTTTTGTTTCAGAACTGCCTTTAATTTCATATTTGCCTTTGTTTCCATCAAAAACATTTTTAAATCTGGAAAAATGTATCTATCTACTGAAATTTCATTTTGCGGAAAACTCCCAAGAATACCATGGACACCCAAGAAAACAAATGAACAGATCATTGAACAAATCAACTCAGAGTTCTCACTTACTTTGGACATATTAAGCAAAAATCTAGCTCTGTGGAGAAAACTCTGATGCTGGGTAAGATGGGAGAAAAGAGAATAGGACAACCAGCAGCAAACTGGATGGACTCAGTTATAGTGCACCACTGGAAGATCTGAAGGTTCAGGTTAAGGACGGATTATGGAGAAAATATATCTATACATTGCTAAGAGTCAACACTGACTTGATGATACATAATAAATCAGTCACTATTGTGAGTAACTGATAGAGCAAAACTAAATGTTGTGGTATGGTGAAGTAACCAGGTCAGTGCAGTCCTTAGGAACTCTGACAAAGATCTTCAAGTAGACAATGGAAATTGCTTCCCCCCCCCAACTATTAAGGAATCATTTTAATGGAATGTTTAAAATGAATATTTATCAATCATTTATATTTCACTTAAAACATCATTGTGATTCACTTTTTCTCTTTATATTGACTTGATATGGCTCTATGTTTTGAACAATTTATAAAAGTGTATCACTTTTAAAATATGACATATTTCAAACATCACCTGAAAAGCCATTCTGTTGTAGGAGATGACTTTTTTTTAGAGGAAACTTGTTCCTCTCTTTTGTTAGAGGGAACTGATGTACTTCTAATTTTGGAAAGTAATTTTGTTACAGTTGAACTTCTTCCTCTCTTTGGCTCTCTAGGATCTGCAGATTCACATGATACTTCTCCAGGAATACTCTAATAACTTAATAATATGAAAATACTTCATAACCACAAATACATGGATATTTAAAGTCAATGCCTTGATTTTAAATCTTAATTTTTTGCTGAAGAAAAATTATTAAAAAATATTTTCTTTTAAATGACAGTTGAATTTAAAAAATTCAATGTATGAATTTTTAAAAATTAAATTCAAACATCCCTATCCCCATCTCTTATGTAACATAGGCCAAATGCATTTCACATATGTGAGCAGAGAATACTGGCATTAACCACATGTGAAACAAACTGTTGGCAGGAAAATCAAAAGTGTGTGCCATTTAGAAAATTGGAATCAGAACAATGTAGCTTTTCCAAAAATGAAGAAACTTAACAAAAGAAAAGAGGAAGTGGTAATGCTCTGTGGCAAAGTTAGGAACTGCATTCAAAAAGGTTCATTTACTTAACTATACACTAATCATTAAATCTCTAAAGATTTAAGATTATCAACTTAAATACAAAGTTAGGAGAATCATAATACATACTCCTTCTGTTGCTATATACAGTAATTTGCAAGCTAAAATTGCCTCATCTGACAACAATAATTCAAAAGATTACATTTGATGGCTTTTTCATTGTGCTAAACAACTGAAAATTTCTGAAATTCCTATAATTGGTGCTAGCTACCATTCACACACTCACTTATCAAACTCAAACAATTGTTAGTTGTTTTGAGAAAACTACAAGAATAGGAGTTGTACTTACCTCCTGGGGGAGAGTGTTCCAAAGAATGGGGGCTACAACACAGACTGCTACCTGTTCCAACCCACATTGCCCCTATACTTTTTTCAGAGCGGTTATTCCCAGCAGATCCTCTCTAGATGACTGAGCTAGATGTACAGATTCAGTTTTGATGAGGCTTTGCCTGATATATCTCAGTATTCTGCTACAAAACTTAAGAAACCAGGATTTTGGACTGTACCTGGAAGCTTACTGGCAACAAATGTTAAAACTGGTATTACAACTGGTGTTGTTCAAGACTACACAGAATGACCTAGCAATATCCTGCCCGACACTGTTTTTTATTCCAGTTGCCACTTCCAAGTTATTTCTAGAGGCAGTCCCATTCTATAGTATGTTGCAATAGTCTCATCATGTAGTGATCAAGTCAATGAATGCAGGTAATTCTGGTCCAAGTGCACCATCCAAAGTTGGGCAAAGGTTTTGATATCCAGGGCTTCTACCTGCTTTTTGAGCAGGATCCAAGAATGCAGGAGGACCCCCAAATCACAAGTCACCTTTTCTAGAGAGGGCATGATACTGTCCAGAGCAATTACAACAGCCAATATTTACTGATTTATTCATACTTCATATTTATGAAGCCACCCAAATCCATACAAAAATAAAAATGAAGCATGAAAACAGTTCGATGATTAATCCTATGTAAATGGCCTCACAATCTCCCAACACAATCCATCCTCAGAGGAGCCACCCACTCACTCTGACTCAAAGCCTGGGGAAAGAGCCAAGTCTTTAGAACTTGTTTAAAAGAGAGCAGGGCTGCTTGAATGGGGGCAGATTGAATGTTTGAGGAGATAATGTTTCAGAGAAAGCCCATCTGATGGCATGGAAAGGCTAGGGTTAATGTGAACTCATACAGAATTGGAGTTAACACCTATATTAAATCTAAATAATAATAATTAATAATGATGAAAAGTAATCCCAGACATCCTCAACATCCACAGAAATCTGAGTTTTGCTAGGGTGGAGCCTGAGTTTGCTTTGCCCCCTCCAGAGCACAACAATCATGGGATAAGACCTTGATGTAATTAGAGTGTCCTAATATTTTATACTTTGCAGCATCAATATTGAATACAGGCATACCAGTTCGAAAGAGGGGAATCTCTACCAGGAAACACTACTATGAAACTGATTTTTATTTACTTTCATCAGGCAGCTGAAACATTTAAAATCAACCCTTAACTTATTATGTCCTATCCTCTAAGCATGGCAAACCTATTGTCTTACATGTGCTGATGGACTCCCAATTTGCATCATACTAATGGTTAGAGGTAATGTAGCACAGTGCATCTGAACAGCCACAGCCATAACCCCAAATAATTGAAAGTTTTTTTAAAAAAAATATTCAATCATAAACAAATTCTATCTTAGGATCTGATTTTTAATAAAATACATGTCCTTCCTGGGTACTGTTTTTTGTATCACTGCTAATCTGTTTTCTGTATCACTTGACCTCCCCCCCTAAGATTCACTGTAGTATTTATGAGTACTGCTCCACTCTACCACTGAAATATTATAAAAAAAACTTGATTATTGCTGTTCTGAAGTATAGCAAGGTACCTCAACTCACAACCTGGGGAAATCAGCTCAACAGTTTATTTTTAATCAAGAGATATACCTCCTTGTAAATAGCAGCAATTTTCACGGGGTTAGCAGTGTATCCACGTCGTTTGGATGAACTCCTTCTCCCTCTAGCATGATGCAAGATATATAAATAGTATGAGAAGAATTTGGGGGACCCTTTTGTTTCTTAAGGAAAGGGAAAAGCAGAGCCAAACTAGTATGAAGAGAGAATAATTTTGTATTTATACAAATTTGATAAATAAACAATACATTTGAGCAAGCCTTAAGGAAAAGGAAAGGAAAACTCTTCAGAAAAGCAAATATGTTACCATTGTAGAAGATGAAGAAAAACTGGGATTAGTGAGGGTGAAATCTAGAGTGAAGAGTATTCTCACAGATCATGCCAAAGATGTCTATGATGGAAGATTTGAATACAGCTCTATGTAACACAAACCCTTGCATGAGTTGTCAAGAGACAACAGTGTAGAAGCAATAGATGTTTTAAATATACAGTTTTTGTGCCTGAAAGTGTAACATCACTATTAAAGAAAATACTCTTTGTTCTTCTAGTCTATCCTATTATTATAATACTTTAATTATATTCTCTCTGGAGAGAAGCCAAAAGCAAGGCAAGCTGAAACAAAGGGAAAGTATCTTGTTTCACATAATATGGAATAGGGTTCTTTTTTAGCATGCTCTGACAATCAGTCCCGATAAAAAAAGACATAAAAGCAGAAATAAAATTATCATTGTTTCCAGCTGTTGACACAGTAGAAGGGTACTTAGAGGCAAATAGTTCAGTTGTTAATTTTTCGGTATCCTAACAAGAGCCAAGAATAAATGTAGATGAATGTATGCATCTTCTCCCCCTCCAGTCAGGGCAAAGTCAGGCAGATGCTTTCATTCAGGATTATTATTTCAGCCCCAGCCCTGCAATCTAGTCAGTTTAACAGAAGTTGTTATTATTGGTTTTAAAAACTACAATGTTGAAACTTTATACCAATCTTACTCAATCTGGTTCCTTGCAGCCACACTGAATTGCACCCTTCTAGCAATCATAATGACTGGGGATGATGAAATATTCATGCCCAAACTGACTTCAAGTCCAATTCATATGTTGGATTAAATTGGGAAACAGTACTTCGTACTTTTTATATAACCTATGAAGAGCGGGTAAAAACTAATAATATGGTAGCAATTAATTTGCATGGACTTTTTTGATAATCTGATGTTTAGTTCAATAGACTTTTTTTTTAAAAGCATATTTGTAAAGTATACAAGAATCATACTCTTTAAGGTTTTCTTCCTCAGAACTTTCAAATGACAAAGTTTGACAGAAGAATACTTGCTTTCTCTCCTTACTATATAAACTAGCTGATCATACTGCAGCTATGTAATCTCATGGAAGAATAAAGAATAGAAATATGAGAGAGAAGAAGGACAAGTGAAAGAATGTATGATGATACGGACAAAACGTTTTGGTTACAATATATAAATGGATCAATAGGAAAATATTTGGTTGGAAGACTTGAAATTTACATTATGTTCTAGTCTTAAATATACTGTTAGTAAACCTGTTATTCATCTCAAAATACGAAATAAAAGCCAAATCCTAAAACTATAATTAACAAGACTTTGAGAATTACACATCAGAAACAGTCATTTCTATAAGATAAAAAATATATAAAGTATATTAAAATCATACTGTTATTTAGCCAACCAGAAATTAACTAAATTGCAATTCATTAACAAAAATCTGACACCTCTTCTACTTAAGCAACCGCAATCAGTTCCTTAGATGTAAAATGGTCACTAAGTGAAATGGTTGCAGAGAGAGAGAGAGAGAGAGGGAGGGAGGGAGGGAAGGAGGGAGATGCAGCTGGTTGTTGTTGTTTCAGATAATAAATTTCTCTCATACAGCTTTGCCAGCATTACTCTCACTCTGGCATGCTTGGTTGTCAGGCATTTGGAACATGGTTACATGTGTGCACATTACTTGGAAAATGTTTTTTTTAATCACTGTATTTGCAAGCTGTGGCTATATTTTCAGTAGAAATAAACATAGTTTCCATGTAATACATTATGCCATTTAAACTTCTATTTAAGCCTTGAGCGTCTTTGTTAAAACTATCTTATTTTATGTAAGCAAATATTGTAATGATTGAGTACATAATTTAAGGTTGAAAGCGTTAATTAATATTAAGACATTATTGGCTTATTTTGAAAACATAAAATCTGTTAAGGCATTTAATATATGAAAAAATGCAGAAACATTTTTGCATGTATCAGCAACATCGTGATAATCCTCAAACTGCTTTTTAAATTAACAGTACGAATATAATATGTGAAACAGTGAGTGGGAGAGAAAGATAAGGGTTAGCATTTTCAAGAATAGAACATCTTGGCCATGGACAGCATAGAGCATAGAGAGGGATAATAAGTGTCCTGATTATTTTCCAACGCTGGTGAACATTTAGTTTATCTAAAAAAAATTAATTCAATTTATTACACTTCCTTGAATCAGGATACAGAGATATATTTTAATGTATGTATGGGAACCTCCACCCTAAAAACTAAAAATAGTTTTCTGGGGTTTTCCATCTGACTCTTACATTTCTTCTCCAGGCCAGAAAAGTTTTTATCATCAACCAGCAGCTGAAGAGAGATAATATTTTCCTCTTCCATGTAAAGTAACCTGTCTTTTTTTAAAAAATCTGATTGCAGGACAGGAAGGGGGGGGGCATATCTGGAAACAACTGCTCCTGGAAAGGGAAAACTGTATAGGAGACTCATGAAATTGCAAAATTCTGTCAAAGGTACGTTTTTAGTTAAATGATGCAATTTGCTACCAGACCAAGATGACTTTAAGAGTGTATTAGTGCAGTACAGGATTATCCATGCCTCCTTGAGACAAGTTTGTCTCTAGGCACATTGGCAGCATGACCCTTAAGTACAAAGCATTGAAAAGCAATGGGAGTGAGCGCTGAATTCATGCTTCTTTGTGAACTTCCTTGTGGCATCTGCCTGGCCATTACAGAAAATAGAGTATCGAACTAGATAGAATTATAGAATTGTGGATCTGGAAGGGGCCACAAGACGATCATTCCAACCTATTGCAATGTGCAAGAAAATCAAAACAATCCTCAAAAGATAGTTGTCCACCATCCAATTAAAAAACTCCAGAGATGGAGAACCCACAGTCACCATAAACTGAGTATTCCACTGTTGCACAGCTATTGCCATTAGGAAGATTTTCTTTATATTTGAAATCTAGATAACTGTAACCTGTACCTATTGTTTCTGAAGCTAGTTTCTCTGGCTACAGAAATAGTTTCTGCACCGTTTGTGTATCTGATACCATGTGTCTCCTTAAACCCTTTTCTCTATATCTTGCATCTTTGTCACTCCTCTTCTGAACCTGTTTGAATTTGTCACTTATTTTCAGGACATGTGATGCCACAATCATAAACAGTAATTCAAATGTGGTAGTGTAAAGAACAGAGACTTCACATATTGTTAATACAATGCTTTTTCTAACTACATTAGGTCTCCTAGCAACTGTCTCATACTATTGTCTCGTATTCATATTGTCACCATGTCCTTCAAAAATGTACTGCTTCCAAGCCATGAATGTCCCATCTTGTACATGTGGCCTGCATTTTTTCCTCCCTAAAGTGTAATAAACAACATTGTTTTCTATTGCAGATATTTTTCCTCTCACTCCAGACTTCCAACTTACCCAGAGTAGACTGCAATTTTATTCTGTCATCCTAGTTGATGGCCAGACATTCCAGTTTTGTACATTTTTGCAAGTTTGATAAGCAACACATCAGTTCCATTATCCAGACTATTAATAAAAATGTTGAATAATACCAAGTCAGATCCCAGCAGGACCCCACTGGTTACTGCTCTCCAACTTGATGTTGACCCTCTGAGTGCTGTTAGCCAGTCAATTGTGGATTTACTTTATTTTAGTGCCATTCAAATCACATTTAATAATGTGATGATAAGAATGTCAAATGGAATCTATCAAAAGTTTTGATGTAGATTATAAACACAGCATTCCCCATGTCTTCTAGTGATTTTACTTATCAAAGAAGGCAGCATGCATCTGAATTATTATTGATAAAATCACATAACTCTTAGCAATATGCCTTAGCAATCATGGCACTGGCTGCAAAAGGTTGCATATTACCTGCTTTATTATGTTAGGCTCCCCGGTTGGTAATTACTGGGATCCACTTATCCCCCCTTTTACTTGCAAAGGACGGGCATATTTGTTCTTCTTCAATCATCTGACACTTTTCTTCTTCTCTAAGACTCCTTTGATTTAAATCAACAAAAACCTAAAGTGAACCTAAGAGATTATTTGCTGGTAGGAGTCTTTTTGATCCAAAAACATTCTTGCTTTCCAGTTTGCCATTATTTACTTCAGTATGACTTAAATTGCCACATGAAAATGGTTTTCTAAATGCAGTAGTCAACAGCAAGCATGAATTTACAAGTGCAGGTGTTGGAATTGGAGCAACGTTTTTTCCCCCCCCTGGAAGAGTTCCTCTGGTGATTTCCTTAGTCAGGAATAACACAGTAGAATATCCTGATCTTTGATCATAGGAAAATGGTTGTGAACTAAATTCACAATACAGGCATTCTTTCTGACTACTATGTTGACAAATACCTATGATTTGAGCTTGTAAATGTCTCCTATCTGCCCTATTATTCTTAACAAGTGATGTTAAATAGTAAAACTCCATATTTAACTCATTAGAAAAAAGCTCTAACAATATAGGAAAGAAGTTGTATGCATATAACCTGTATGTTATAGAACAAAATAGAATCAGATATGTAGGCTCCTTTATGTAGGATGTATTCTAAGGGAGGTTGGACAACCATCTCCCAGAAATGATTTGGTTTGGATTCCTGTTGGATTTTGTGGTCTAAGTCACTTTTTGCAAGTCTAAGATTCCATAATATTTGATTTGTATATTGAATATTCCTAATTCAACCTGTTATCTGATAAAGTTAAAGGTAGACATTTGGCCATTCTTAGTTTTTTTACTGCCAAAAAGTCACAATGAGGCTGAAAAAAAGTCGCAAGATTTATACAGATACTGAAAAAATTAAGCAAGCTATATTTACTATTATAACAAGAAAAGGTGGAATAATTCCATGCAGGAAAGCTTTGCTTCTATACTTATTTACTTTCTCCTCGTCACCTCTCTCTCTTAAAACAAGTTCTATTTATAAATGTCCTATTGAATAGTACTCATTTCACTTTTCAAACAGCTTATGCTCTGCATTGTTAGCTGGCTTTGTTCCACTTGGCTCCCAAACATTTGCCATGGTCTGGTGGTTGGCTTGTTCTCCATCTTTTAACTTTATAATCATAGTTTCTACAGTCTTGTTTTATTTCAGTGCAATAGTTGTCCAAAAGAATTGCTCAACTTAGCTGTACTGACCACAAACCAAATAGGCTATCCCTAAAGGTTCCACACAGCCAGAACAGACTAATTTCTACCAAGCCAATAATTTGAAGAATAAGAATAAAGGTATTGTCATCTGAAATACCAAATTACTGAAACTAGTTCATAGAACAGGACTTATTTTTCCACGATGAAGCTAAATTGAAGATATTTATGCTATTTTTATGGTTATTCTTAGCAGTTTATTTGTAGGACCAAGCTACTCATTACTCAAAGAGATTATCATTTTCACAAACCACTCCCAGCTTCCTTACTTCTCCCACTGCAGTGGCTACCACTTGCAGGGAACTTTTACATCTGATGATACTCTGTGACACATTTTTAAATTAAGCAGCCACATTCTTCTTGTGTAATCTGAAGCTTGCTCCATTCCGCCACTTGGGGAATTTGTTCATTGTTAATGAACTTTGCGCAATCATTTGCTACTTTCCTTATTTTGAATACTGATTCAGTAGAAATTTTTGTCTCACATTAAACACAATTATATCAGTGAGAAAGGCAAATATTGTATCAAAAAAGTATTAAATAACTAGTAACAGAGCTTACAACTATACGCCATGAAGAGCATATTATTGGACATGGTACATATATGAGTATTTTAGTATATGAGTATTTATTTCAAAGACTCATCCACAAACTCTCTCTGCCACAACAAGGTGAACTGTTTCTGTTTATAGTAGGGATACCCTCACAATAATGTCATGATTGTGAAGATGAATAACAATTTTGTTAACCTTTTCTATGAAAAACAGCAAGAGGAAGGAGCAGGGAAAGTGATTTACCAAATATCTTATTTTCCTTTTCTCTTGAGAATAGGAGGAAAACACAATGCAGAGGACAACCAGATCATAATAGCATGATATCATGAAGTCCCCAAAAAATCACTGTCAGCTTAAGTACATACAAAATGGGAATATATACATATGTACATACATACATACAATACATGACTATATTTTGGAACTTCAGGTATGATGTTACTCTTAAGTGTCATAATTAATCTTGTATGAATAGAAAACAACTTTAAACACTGAATTACATTCATATAGAATTATTATTTTAAAAACTCAGTTTACAAGATGCAGACTTGCTTTGAATAATTCATAGAAATGATATTATGAGTTTATGAAATAGACATCTGGAAATAATTTGTACAAATGAAACTATGACTTTCTCTTCCAGTTCCAAAGACCTACAGGGGCTTAGATACCATAGAATTATTCATTTGTATGTTGATAAACCGTTCTATAATTTATGTGTTTAATTATAACAAATATATTGTAATTCTTACTTGTTGTTGCAATTCTTACTCTTTTAAGTTATTAACAGAAAATGTCTCAAACAAGCTATTTATAATTTACTGTAATGGAACCTGCTGTAAAAACAACAACCAACATGGAAAATCACACATTCTTCACAAGGAAATATATTTTAAGCAAATGCTTTTGCAATTGATTCAAATGAGATTTATCTATTTATTTTATTAGTGCTTCCAGAGAGCAGCCTGATTTTACTTCACCTAGTACTCAATTATTTTATGTTTTCCCCAGCACTACAATTCAAAGATATCTCTCTTTTTTTATCCTTTCTGCTAGTTCAGCTTTCCTAGGAAATACGTTACTTTTAATAACATTTACCTTTGTTATCATATGAAAAAGAACTGCAGTTCTAAATATATAATCCCAGTTAAAAAGTGTTCACTTGAGAAGCAGTAGATCAGGGGTGTCAAACTGCCGGCCCGTGGGCCGGAAGCGTCATGATGAAGCCACGCCCACCCCATTGCCAGCAATGGGGAAAAAGTCGCGATATGTCACGACATGTCACGTGACGTCGCGGGTTTGACACCCCTGCAGTAGATACTAAAAATGAGTGGAGGGATACTGGCAATATAGGAGAGTGAAATTAAAATGTTAACACTAGTCCAATTACAGTAAGCCTCTTTTAGACTATGTAACAAAATACAGGGGGGAAAAACAAACTGGACATTTCTCAAGATAATAATAATGCATGAGGATATTGGGAAGATATTACTTCGATATTTATGTAAAAGTATTATTTAAAAATAGAATGAATTATTGGAAACATGAAATCACAAAGTCACTGAAAATGATAGAACAAAATTTGTATGGGATTTTAAAATTTAGACTGATCAATACTTGGAACATAATACACCAGGCATTACTGCCCCTGAAAAGAACCATGTTTGGGTTATTGATGTAGTTATCCCAAGAGAGAGTGATACTGAAGACAAGGAATGGGAAAGGAATACAGTATAATCCTACAAAAAATGCAAAAATATGGAAGAAATTGTTGATTATGGTATCAATTATTAGTGGCACTCCAGGTGCAATATCAGGAGGACAGAGAATTTGGATTGCCTGACATTGGGATAACTTAATGAAACCCAACTACAAACAATAACACTAATAGGCACCTCATACATAATTACTCCCTTTTACAATACTGTACTTCAATGTTTAGCTTGTGTAATTCATATTTGGTGATTTTTATTTAATTAGGTGATCCCAGTCCATCACAGCATGTTAACTAGAGACTGTTACAATATTTACTAAAGCTTAGTGTAAATCCTAATATATATAACTTTGAAAGAAAGAAGGAAGGAAGGAAGGAAGGAAGGAAGGAAGGAAGGAAGGAAGGAAGGAAACATACAGGATATAGCTATTCAGTACTAACTAATGCCTAATGGTTAAGTTTGATTGTAACCATTCAAACTAACCATAATGTTGTACTACTAGTTATAAATGGAATTGATTTCAGAATCTCCCTCACATCTAGATGAATAAAAAGACAGATACTCCTTCAGAGAAGGCAACGCTTCTTACAGGACAGACTTTAAAACTAAACAGCCAGGCAGTTCATGAGTCATAAGACTGTGGAAAAAAAGCAGCAGCTACCCATGTTTTGAGGAGAAAAAATGCACTCTAATAATGGCTCTCTGGTCTTTACTCCAAACCTATTTCCTGTAACAGAAATGTGAAACCTCAGTGAAAATAACTTCACCAAAACAGATCAGAAAAAGAGAAAGTATAGTTTATTTTGGTCTATACCAAGGCCACGTTCAGGCTCTAATAATAAACTATAAGAGACCTAAACGCTATTCAGAGCTGAAAGTAGGACTTGATAAGTTTAGGCAGCTATTAGGACTTTTGAATCCTGCAAATGCTCAAACAAAAAATTACTCTGAGAAACACCACATAGTTTACTAGCTGAAGAACAGCATTCACACAAGAACTGAAAAGTGATGGTCTGGAGATATACTTCATTATTAATTTATTTGATTTATATGACTGCCCAGTTCACAATGGTTAATACCAAAACAGGACCAATAACATAAAGAAGAAGAAAGAAGAGAACACAGTGTCAACTAGGGCCAATCCATAACCATTCAATATTCCAAACACTCCAAGCAGCTCACCCAGCATCTTGGTCCAGGAATTGATGGACATCTACCAGTTTCCGATATCTGCCAGCCATATGCTTTTAGTAAGTTCATGAGAAGGGCATGAAAGAAACAGTGTACCTCCATTTTCCTTAGCATCAGAGGCACTGATATCATGGCTTAAATTAATCAACATTGACTTTACTCATGTACCACATAATGGAAAGAAGCCAGGGAAACACAGCATCTTTCAAACTAACTTGGAATGTTTCTTGGGATATCTGAGGATACATTTTTATGTTTTGCATAGGTTGAAAATCAATGTATCAAGAGTTGAATCTGTATATTCCTACATGACAGTTTAGGGGCAAGATTAGGGTCATCCAAGAAGAATACAGGCTAGATAGTAATTTTTATGTAATCATATGTAATAACCTCATAAAAACAATATATTTGATCTATCAATTATTCATTTAATTAATAAGGGCAACCTGACTAAATAACATGAATTTTTTTGCTTGCACAGAAAGCTGTTACAAAGGTAATGCACTTAACATACACCTTATGTAAAGCAGGGGTGTCAAACTCGTCACGTCACGTGACCTGTCACGACATATCACGACTTTTTTCCCATTGTCAGAGCTGGGGTGGGCGCGGCTTCCGCGTGACCCATCCAGCCTGCAGACCGGCAGTTTGACAACCCTGATGTAAAGGAAACACTGAGTGTGCCACACTAGATGAAGTTATTACTTATATTATGCACTTCGAATACATGGAAATGTGGGGTGGGGGGTAATGCACACATACAAAGGTAACACGATGCTTTTGAGATGAAAAAATGAAATTTTTGTGTTTTCCCTGCAAAAACAGCATATGCCTCCATCATGTATCTATTATTCTCTGGAAGCTTGACACCAACATCATGCTATGTACACTGTTGGCCACTGATGAAAGAACAGTAGGTAAGTTATGAAGACACAGTATAGTTAATTTATGGGGATACAGAATTGTAACATACAAAATCCATTGGAGTTTGGTGACTAATAAATTTAAATAGGAAAGGTAATACATTTTTAGTTGCTAAAATAAACTAGCTTTTGCAAAACTAAAAACAGAAATACAATGCCACTTTATCCTACAGCAATTACTTTGATAGTAGTTAACAAGTAAACGCAACATTTTGCCATAATAATGGCACCAAGAAGATCATTAGCAAATTTTTCCTTCAGTCATACCTTATATTCACTCCCATAATTGATTGACTCATTGAATATGTGCCATCAAGTTGTTTTCAACTTCTAGTGACCTTATAGATAGATAACTGCATATACCTATGTAGAATTAAATAGAAACTGTTTCCTATTTAACTTTAACATTATAGTGAACTGAATCCTCTGTGGGCGGTGGATATATGGTTTAATAATCTGATGGAGATTTAAGGAAAAATGAGTTCTAATTGCTGCATGAATCTGATTCATGCAAATTATGTGAAAATATTAATCAGCAATAATTTTCCAAAAAAGCCCCACCCTAAGTTGTTACTAATTAATGAAGTTGTACAGCAATAAATCCTACTCTTATTTTCTTTTGTTTATACTTAAAGTACCTTACCTCAGCAGCTTGGGTCTCCTGATGCAACAAAGTCAAACCTGTAAGATCTTCTAAGAACGAATGGGAAGAATTAAAAACCTTTGCTAGGAAATTAAAGCCTTCTTTTTCATACTGATCAAGGACCTGTCAGAAGAAAGCACAAGGGACAATATTAATTCTTTGTAGTTATACGAGGATCAGAGTTTTTGAATATGGTTCTTAATATAAATTTACAAAGTAAGAAATTGCAGCTACCTATTTACAACACACAAATATTTGTGTTTCTGCTAACAGAATCATGGAAGTCCTTTTTTATACCATTTAAATAAATGGTGTTATGAATCCCTTCTTTTTGAGGAAACATAGCAAATGAACAGCTAATCCGGACTTAATCAAATCCACTTGTGAAATCCAGCAGTCTTTCAAGCAATACAATTTCTTTTCTGGGATGATAGCTTTATTTTAGCTAATCTGAATGAAACATTTTCAGTGACTCACTATGATACAAAATTTTTCACTTCAGCTTAATCAAAACATATTCACATTCTTTGTATATGGTGAAATGTCAATACATTAACATCCAGTCATATTTTGGTGGTCATTGGACAATATGTTGTACAATAACAATCTTTGCTTGCCCATTTCTTTAGGCCTGGCATTGCTAAAATCAGTGAATTATGAGGAATTTCCCTTTAACAGAAACCATTCATAAAAAAGAGAGAGAGAAACTTCTCAGCATATATTCACATTAAGGAATGAGAGGTTTTTTTTAGCAGAGGGTACAAAGAAGATACTCCAAAATCTTCATATCATTTGTTAAATTCTAGAGACAAACCCAATGCCACTTGCCAATTTTGTAATACACTAGAAATTCTATATTGGGCTTCTAATCATATGTATACATAGCAAGAATAAAGAGGCAGCAAAACCAAGTAAAGACAAATAGGTTAATAGTTCAAGAATACATTTGTCTGTATGAATTGCTATTGAAATATTCTAAAGGAAATGTAAATATTGAATTAAGAAAATGTTACAATAAGGTTGAACTGTAACATTTTCTTACAAGCAACTGCTAACAGGGTATGTTCATTTTCTTGTGGAGTTACAGAAATAAACATGTAAAAGGTAGAAGATGGATCAGGATGTGGCTAATACTGATTTTGATACTTATTCTGTTTTTATCTTAATTTTCACAATGGAAGGACGCTTCTTAGTAGCTATAATAAGCCTAATATAAGGCTGGTCTCTTTTAATACTCTCATTAAATCTGTGGGTTTTTTTCAGAACACCCCCTTCCACCTAGGGCTTCTCATCATGGGTACGGAGCCTGTTAGATAACAAACTACTGCTTACTACTGCTTCCAGGACAAGCAAAATACAATTAAAATAGTTTTATCACAATAGCCATCCATTTCTCCTCAGAGAGCAGAGCCAAACAGTATGGTAAGCGCTCTTCCAAAGATAGAGCACAGACTGTTCTTATCTGCAGACAGACAGACAACACACACACACACAGACACACACACAGTTTAAGTTTGATGTTGGCAGAAACAGAGAATTATGAGGGGCAGTGTAAATTAGGCCTTCATTAAAGCATTTGTCTTTAGGAAAGCCTTGAAAGTGGTTATAAAAAAGATTGTGCACATACAGTAGAAAAGACAGTCCAAGAAACAAAGTCTTTTAGGGGGGAATTAAAGCAAGGACCTTGGGAAAAGTTAACTTTCATTTTTAAAGATCCAGGATTAGAACAAATGGCTCCTAGCACATGACTGCATTAAATTGAGAACTCTTTGAGGAATGTTTAACAAGAACGGGTTGGCAACCTGCAGTCCACAATTCCGGTCAAACTGAGAGCCTTATAGGCTAAAGGATATATACAAATGACAAAAATAAATAAAAGGGAGGCTTGGAAACATTTCAGACTTAAGCCCCCTAATAAAATAAGTCTTCAGTAGCAAATCTGAAAATCCTAGACATACTCAATGACATAATGATGCCACAACACCCTTTGCCACCAAAACTTGATTTTAAAATTGTAGCCTGTCTGTTCCTTTCTTGATATTATTTTGGTACGTTACATAGAAAAAATAATACTAGAGATCATGGGAAAACGTAGGTAACAACCCAGGTAGATGCACAGCAATTTCTAGCAGCAATTTCTGGGGCATGCTGAACTACATTTACAAACTTGAATCAATGCCTTGGCTTTTCCAGTTACCAATCAGTCAAAAGCATCATATGATTTATTTTGTTGAAAAATCACAATACAAAACACATAATACATTGGCCAGATTGTGGTGGTAAAATGTACAGGAATCATAGAAAACAACATCTTAAGATGTACATTACACTGAAAAATGATTCACAAAAGCAAAGGAAGTATAAAGTCTATGAAGACCAAATATAGGGGTTTACATCCAAGAAGCCATGTGAAAGTGTAAAAAGCTTTAAGGCATTGGGGCTATTCGAAATGTAACTTTCACAGTTGTTGAAAATCTCTACAGTTGTGTATGATAAAATCTGAAGCCATCTGGCATAAGGAGAAATGCCCTTTTCAATAGAAACGTTCAGATCTTTAGCATCTTAGCAACAGCAGGAAATCTGGCTTAAACTCTGAAGATATATATAAACACAGTGAAGAATTTGAAAAGGAACAGTGGAATAATGTCAGGCTTGGATTCAGGATCGCCTCTCTCTCTATGGTGAAGTAATAATCCCTTAAGAGCTTAAACAATTATTCTCAGGAAATCCTGCAATATCATTGTCCCATGATGCTTCCTGGTGCTTGGAATCTAGCCCTACTTAAAGTCATTTCATTTCATACAAATGAGATTTCAAATATGATTTGATTCAATCAATCAGAATAGAGCTAGAAGGGACCCCTGCTCAAGCAGGAGACTCTATACCATTTCAGATAGGTGGCTGTCCAATTTTTTTCTTAAAAACCTCCAGTGTTGGAGCACCCACAACTTCTGAAGGCAAGCTGTTCCACTGGTTAATAACTCCTGTATATGAACCTAAAAAATAATTTCACTGGTAGGAACTGCCTATCAACTGCCCTCCTTTATTTTACAAAACTACTTCAATGTCCCTTCTGATACCTTAATTGTGCCTTGCTGAGTAATACTCCTGAAAAAGTACTCCTGCATTTGCTCCAAAATATATTATTCCTGTGGCAGATGTTCACAGGCCTGTTTGGTTTAATAGAAAAATGCATTTAGTTGATAGTTGTTCTCTGGAGCTTTTTTCCTCTTTTTTTTCTCTCTTTTATTTAAAAAAAAACTTTACTGTTCCATGCTTAGGTCAAGGAACACTTTCTTCCTTTTGGATCCATCAGTTCCTTTGCTAGTCAAAGGAAAGGAAAGGCAACCCATACATGGCTTTTAACAGATGCTTATAAAATTTTGAACGTTTGCACTGAATAATTTCCTTGATATTTGAGGGGAAATATGTCAGCCTACTGATCTTTCCAATAGGTATACCATTTGCTTAGAATATTCAGCACATCCTTCTACAGCTATAAGAATTGTCAGGATGAAGATGAAGGGAAGACACAGCCAATAGAGATCTGCAAAGTAAAGTGAAAAAGAGGGGTGGATTTTGTGCCATCTTGTTTATGCAGCAGACTCCCACACAACTGTCTGATATAATCTGGACAGACTGGCATTAAGACTGCCGTGGGAGGTATTGGATACCTTTCAAAATGTGAGACGCTTGAGTTCATGTGCCATGCTTCACAGATAAGATTCAGTGGTGGAGTGAAAGCATTGTAATTAAGATTGTCAATGATAGAACTAACATATCCTGCTACATTTGAGTGGACTACTGAAATTTAAGACCATATGAATGTGCCATCCTACTCATTAGTAGACTAAAAGAATGGAACCCTTCTGAAGGAACGGCAGATGACAACATCAGACACTAGGGAAGCATCAGAAATATAATCTTCAGGTACGGATTTTCCATAAAATTCCAAATGAATATGATTCCAATTATATATTCATCTACATATCTATAAAAGTATTTGGGCAACATTATTTGATATGAAAAAGTATAGTCTCTTTTATGAGGTTTGAACACTGTATTCAAATAAACTAAAAACTCTGTTGTATGGAGAAAAAATATTTTTATTGAAGTATGGAAACAATGTTGGGCAGTAAACGTCACACAATTTTGAACTATTTTTCTTTTTGACCTAGTTGGAATCAGACAGTATAGGGTTATTAGAGCAATTTCCTCAGTGCCAACAATGGAGCAGCTGAAATGTGAGAACCCTCTATGAGCTGGAAAATTCAGAGACAGGAGAGCAGCCAGACAATTTGGTACATAGGACATGGTAGGAAGCTTGGAAGAATACAACAGATATATAACTTCAAAAATTGCCACTCTAAAAGCTTACTCCCAGAGAGTGACTTGAAAATAAGTAGAATGAGTAGAATGAATGCAGTGAACCTGTTAGTGGGGCATGACAATGACTGTGTCTTTCACCAAGATTTTTTTTAAAAAGCAATAATTTTTGCCTATCTAAGAAGAAAGTTTGCTCCAGAAGTGAAATAGAACCTTAGGGCCATAACTCGGTCCTCCATCACATGAGTGGAAGACAAGATGCCTTCATGAACTGTAAAGAGAAGGAAGCTGAGAGAAGATTAAAGGAAATATGTAAAAAACAACAACCAGGCAAATCATTAATGGCTACTAAAAATTAACTGAAGGAGTTTGGTGAAAGTTGTGCTTATTCACATGATACGTTTGAAGTGTGAGGCTCCTAAGCCCTAGAAGGTTCCAAACAAGGTGAAGTAAGCATGTGTGTGTGAATAATAAAGACTCTGATGTTACAAATATGCTGACTATTATAATTGTACAATTATTAATAAAACACTAAAGATTTCTATAACTTTCAAGAGCAACCCATAAAATTATCAATAGTCTTTACTCAGGCTTGTACCTGAACTATGATTCCAATTACACAAAATGCAGATTAGTTGTATTAGCTAAAAACAAGCTGCATTACCTAATAATTACAGCAATTACTAGACACAAGAGGGGCTAGTTTGCTCATAGCACATTGTCTGCACTTACATGCTGTGCCCAACCACGACTTGTTTTTAATATAATTAGTCAAACAAGCTATAAGATGTATTCACATAATACGGTTGCAAATCCAGTTTAGCTGAAAACCATGGCTTTTCCTCTTGAGCAGCATGGCTGAAAACAACTTAGATTGCCTTTTTCCCAGCAAGTGTATGGAAATCTCGTCAAAAAGTTGCCATATACAAATGACAATGTTTCAGTTCATCAATCACATTACAGCAATGTACGAACCTCTCCAACTGAACATACCAAAGATTTCCAACTATTTTCACAATAGTTATAGTCACTTGGCATTTCATTAAAGAATCACACTAACTATATTCCCCTAATCAAATATCTATCAGGCCCAAGTTGTGTCAGTATTTATTATAGTTGCAAATGCACACACAATCAATAATAGCAGCAATAAAAAATTAAAGTGATGAAATGAACAGTTGGCCTGGTACAAACAGGAAAAAGGGAGGGAAAGAGGAAGGTTTTGTGCTGAAAGACTCGGGTACTTACAGACCAAAAGCAAGCAATGGCATCATTTTTGGCTGTACTTCTCTAGCATGTGGATTTAGAACTATTTCATTTTTCTGTAATTACTATTTTAAATAAAAACAACCAATGAATAGAAGAAAATGCTCTCAGATGATGCAACTATGAAAACTTCCTGTTATTAATCTATTTCTAAGAAAGCCGGAATTTTTGATATGTATAAGAGAATCTGCAGCGGCAGTGAAAGCATTTTGCTGATTTCTAATGTCCACAAGAATGCTCTGAATCGTCAATCCTGAGAGGTAAGGCAGATTGTTTCCGTGCTGTGATTGATGTCAACCAAAAACAGCTGCCTACTGTAAACTAATTTGCCAAGTAATTGACACTTCTCTCCATCTCATTTCCACTTTTGGAATGCAAAACATTTTATATGTTTCAAATATCATTCATTTGTGTCATTCTGGCTTGCTGTGTTCCCAAGAGAGCCATATGCTGGCTCCATTTCTTGGCATAGGCATTCAGTTCATTATTCCTATGGAAAAAAAAGATTCATGCCATCCATGGTGGATAGATTAAGAAAATACAGCCCTTAGGCAGGAATTTCGCTTTTACTCAACCTTTCCAGACTTGGGACCCAGTGCATTGTTTATTGTTTTCATCATAATCATGGCCAAGACATTATTCCCTGATATTTTCCTCTCCATTCAGCATAGAATGGATAAGCCAAAGTATGAGAACCAGAATTACAGCCAATCAAGGCAGAAGAATTATTCAACCATAACAAATAGGAACCAATTGCATAACAAACATTAGCATTTAATTAAAAATGTGATCTCTTTCAGCTTGGTTTTATGTGAAGATAATGACAAGCAGTTATTGAATGGGCTCACAAATCACTTTACTATGGTTTAATTGTGATATGTCGAAGTCTGATTCATACACAACATTAAACTATAAATCATGTATTGCAAGTACATATTACTCTACACATGTAGGAGAGGGAGAGGGAGAGTCTGGGGGCGGAGTCAAGAGAGGAATGAGTCTGGAGTCATTACATTCCCACAAGCAGTCCAAGTCCAGCCCCTCTTGAATTCCATTTAACTCTTGTCTAATGCCAATTTAGTACTGAAAGTTTCACTAGATTCTTATGTATAGGCATGGTAAATAAATCAGCTTAACTGGAACTTAATGCATGGTCATGATTCTTCACACCTGACAATGTTCAAAGGCAAACCAATTACAATATGGCTTCATGGATTATTGTAACTTGCTAAGCATGCCTACTAAGAGGTAAAAGTTTACAATTATATTTCTGCAAAGCAAGACCCCAGGTTCATCTTTTATGTAATAGCTCTATATGAAATGATAGCTTATTTCTGTCACAAGAGAAGATGCCGATTTGTAGAACTGGTAGTGTATTCTGGACCCGAGTTTACACCTAGTTCCTGTACAGCATACCCTCAAATGTCCTGCGGTTCAGCTGCTGAATGTCAGATCGGTTAATAATAAGGCTCCCCTCATCCAAGACCTTATTTAAGAAGAGCAGGTTGATATGGCCTGCATCACTGAGACCTGGCTGGCTCAGAGGGAGGGGGTGGCTGCCTTCTTGGAGATGTGTCCAACCATGTTCAGGGTTTGGAACCAGCTGAGATCCCAGAGTAGGTGAGATGGAGCAACAATAGTTATCCAAGAATCTCTTCTGATCTTGCTTCCCAAGTTTCCGGCTGTGAGACACTATCTCTGAAGTTGGGCTCACAGGATCAGTTGGGAGTGTTGCTGCTGTACCATCCTCCCTGCCACGTAGCAAACCTCCCTGCCTGAGCTGCTGGAGGCCATCTCAGGGCTAGCAGTACAGTTCCCCCAGGCTTATGGTCCTGGGGGACTTCAATCTCCCACTCCTGAACTTGGCCTTGGAAGCAGCTCAGGAATTCATGATTACCCTGACAGCCATGGGCATATCCCAGATCATCTCAGGTCTGACTCAGGACACACTGGATATGTTCTTCTTGTTAGAGCAATGGGAACATGGCCTGATGCGAGATGTGTCGATTTCCCCCTTGTCATGGTCAGATCACACCCTTCTGTCCTTCATATTCTCTTATGCTGCCCTCCTCCATAGGGAGGCCAGACCCATTCGAGTGGTCTGCCTGGGCAACTGATGGACCTGAGTAGGTTTCAGAGGGAACTGGGGCTATCCTGAGGGCCTTGCTACACAGTCATGCCAAATTCCTGGTGATGACCTGAAACCAGAGAACAGCTGAGGCTTTGGACAGGATCATGCCCGTGCAGCCTCTGTGACCCATTGCTCCTAACTTTCCCAGTGATTCAGGGAGGAGCTTTGGGTTTAGAAAAGAGTTAAAAGACACCTACAGCACCACTGTAGGAAAATGAGGGATGACTCCAACCTGACACGATTTAGAGCTGTTATCAAGGCTTATATTGTGGCAGTAAAAGTGGCAAAACATTACTATTTCTCCATCCTTATTACATCCACAGAATGTTGCCCAGGCATCCTGCTCTGAATCATGCAATCCTTCCTAGGCCAGGAGGCCTTGGATCATCACGTTCAGAGGAATTTGCTCAACACCTGACAAAGTCACTTGTATTCGTTCCCAGTTAGAACGTGGTGCAGGTCCATCTGGCATGCCTGGGATAGGTCTTGCCTACTTATCTGGGAACAGTTCAATCAGGTTGGACCTCATAAAGTGGACTGGACCCTCAATGCTATCAGTGCAACTACTTGTCAATTCCTATTCCATCCTGGTTGGTGAAAGCCTTCAAGATGGTGACCACCATGACGGTTAAAGCAGTGATTAATTCCTCACTGCAGGAGATGTTCCCGGGGCCTTTTAAGGAGGCCCTTGTTTGCCTCCTCCTTAAAAAAGCATCTTGGATCCCACTTGCCTGGACAATTTTTATCCAGTCTCCCATCTTCGCTTCCTAGGGAAGGGAGTAGAAAAAATGGTTGCCTGACAGCTTTAGAGGGTCCTGGATGAAATGGATTACCTGAATTCCTTTCAGTCAGAAACAGTATTGGTCGTGATTGTTGATGATCTCTGGCAAGAGGAAGATAAGGCTAATGCAACCATCCTTGCTCTTCTTGACCTCTCTGTGGCCTTCAATACCATCAATCATGGTACCCTTTTGGGCCAGCTACAGGGGATGGAAGGCACATTTTTGCACTGGTTTGGCTCCTTTCTCCAAGGCTGGTCTCAATCAGTTTTACTAGGAACTGAGAAATCCAGCCCATAGGCTCAGTACTCACTCCATTGCTTTTAAATATCTACGTGAGATTATCTACCACCAAGGGTTGAGGTATATCATCAGTATGCCAGTGATACTCAATTTTACATCTCCACCCCAGCGATCCAAGTGATGCTGTTGCTGCCCTTTCAAAGTGCCTGGAGGCTGTGGGTGCCTGGATGGGGGACCACAAGCTTTAACTCAAATCTGGTAAGATTGAATGGCTTTGAGTGCATGGAGCTCCAAGATACAGAATTCTTAACAGTTCTGGATGGGGCTGCACTATCCCAGACAGACCCTTTGCACAACTTGGGAGTTCTCCTGGACTGTCTATTCCTGCTTGAAGACAAGGTGGCCAGGAAAGCCTTTGTACAAGTTCATGTTGTGTGCCAATTATGTCCCTTCCTGAATCAGGAGTCCCTGCACACAATCACCAATCTTTTCACGCCCGTACTAAAGCAATGTGTTCTACATGGGGCTATCCTTAAAGAGAATTTGAAAGCTACAACTGGTGCAGAATGCTGTGGCTGGAATAGTTCTTGAGACCCCCAGACTGGCTAGACAGCTGGTTACACAGCTGTTCTGCAAGCTGTTCTGCAGTTTACATAAATAGAAAAACACCCTATAAAAAAATAAAACAACAAAATGAAAAATAATAAAATAACAACTCCACCCCAGCGACAACACACATTAAACTAGCCATTTGCTGGGCTCTATCCTGCTCTGAGTTACACAGGCCTGCTGGCAGAACCAGGTCTTCAGTGCCTTCCGAAAGAGTGTTAGAGTAGGGACCAGTCTAATCTCTGAGGGAATGATGTTCCAGAGAGGGAGCCACCACAGAGAAGGCCCTTCTTATGGGTCCCGCCAGATGCATCTCCTTAAAGGACGGGACCCGCAACATTCCTTACCTCCCCACCCATACGACAGAGTGCATACTATGGACCCTAGCAGCCAACAATTCTGGCAGGTAGGGTCCAGGAGAAGAGCCTTTCTGCCATGGTTCCTGTCCTTTGGAACATCATATCCCCTGAGGTGAGATCTGCACCGACCCTCCTGACCTTCATAAGGGCCTGAAGACCTGGTTGTGCCAGTGGGTCTGGGGCCCCAACGTGTGGTATCTGGAGATGGCAAATAGTTATAATCCTCTTGTTCCTTGATTCCCCAATCTTTTAATCTTTTCATGATAAATTTTTGGTATAACTATGATTATTGATATTACTGTTTTATCATTTAATTTTTCTGGTTTTAATATTTGTAAGCCATTCAGAGTCGACTCCGGCTGAGATTGGCGGCACATAAGAACCAACCAACCAAATAATTTTTTATTAATCTAAAAAAGTGTTATCTTACAGTAATGGCTAGTCTATTTATGAATTCTACTATATGTCTTAGTATAGTTGGGAAGGCTGGTAAATTGCGGCAGATTCAAAAGCTACAATTTTCTAAATCACAATACAAAGGAACTACACCATCCAATACTTCATTTGAAGAACACCTCCATATGAGACCTTAGGGCATACATATGGATTACCAAACACATCAGCACATGCTGAAGATTTCTGAGGAATTCTCAAAACAAGTCAGATGCCCAGTCATTCTAGAAAACTGCAGAAGCTCCAAGTTCTCTCTAAGAGGATTCTCCAGAATGAGGCAGTCAAACTTTTCTTCTGATTATTACTTGTTCGCTGCAGTAGTAGTAAATTAACTGGGATGGCTTTTTTGGCATATATATCAGACCCAAACACCTGGTTCTAGGCCAGTATTAGGTAATTCACATTCCCCAAGATATCCACGTCCTGGCTGTTGAAGTCTGGCATCCAAACACAATTATCAGAGTCATAATTCTTATTATTTACTTCTAACATGATACTTACTCAGAATAATAGCAACCACCCACCTCATGCCCAAAGGAAAATGAGACAGAAAAATACATTTCCCTCCATTAATATATTCGTCCAACATTAAAAGTCAAAATTATTTGGAAAAAAATCTTTTCAGATAAGTAGAGTAACAATTAAAGCCTCTGCTATACCTAAAACACTTATTTGATATTAAATTTCTTCTGAACCTTCCAATGTTCCCCTCACCCACCCACCCCCAAACAGGCCTAAAATTTTAGCCTTATCCCAATGGTGATATCATCATTGGTCATGCTCTATGAGTCAAAAGTAATTTTTAAAATAATACTCCCTGGCCATAAAGTGGTTGTTCATAAATGGTCTAAAGCAGGCATGTCAAACTCGCGACGTCACGTGATGTTGCACGACGTATCGCGACTTTTTCCTCATTGCCGGCAATGGGGTGGACGTGGTTTCAGTATGATGCATCCGGCCCGCGGGCCGGCAGTTTGACATGCCTGGTCTAAATGGATGAGAGTAAGACGCCGCAGAAGGAGGTGACAATGCTGGCAGACTGGGGCAACCTCTTAGTTTATTGACCCAAATTAACATATCCACATCCCCCCTTACATTTTTTTGAATACATGGTTTTTAAATTCAAGAATTTATTTTGTTATTGTAAATCCCTCTACATGCAGTTACCATCTAAATGTTCAAACGCAACATATCCCTCAATGTCTTGCAGTCAACAGAACTAACGCACTGGAGGATTCTATTTTCCCTCCCACCCCCACAAGGCTGTCCAGAGACAATCTGGGTGACATGTACGGGAGATCAATTCAATAACCTAACTATTCCTGAACGTGGCATGCCACCTGTTAAATTAGTGTCACCATCACATTTTGCGGATCAAATTCTACAGTTAACTATGCTATCTAATACTTTTATCTGTTTTTAAACTTTTCTGATTATAAATGAGGCTTGTGTTTTGACCAGATACCTGTATCCATTCTCTATATCAGGTACAAACTAATCTAAGAACCTCAAACGATTTACATTTTTTCTTGTGAGGGGATTGTTTCAGCTTCAGAATATTTCGTTTGTCTTTTTTTTTTAAAGCTCGGCGCTACGCTTTTTCGGATACTGGAATGAAACTGATTTTGCAAGATCTGGAAAATAAGCTGCATATTAACAAATACTTCTCAAATTTGGCAGTAATTTCATAAGAGGATTAGTGCCTTCAGAGTCTACACTAGTAAAATTAAAGTTTAGAAAGTTTCTCGGTTACTTGGGAAATTTCCACGGACAGTGCCAGAAACAATTTCACAGCAATCTAAAAATTATTTACAGCCATTCTGCATACATTGCATCAGGAGACACTGTTTTATGATTTTAGGCAAACTTTTTACCATAAGCTCAAGAGTAAGCTCGTATTAAAATAAACATACTAAAATTATTAACAATTACAATAAGAGCGCAGGTATCTCGCCGTTCAACAGAACTGAAAAAGAGAATAACTCTTATGGTTGACACCAGTCTGCAGCATTTAATATATTACAGTTGTTGTTCTTGGCTGATTCCTTTAACTGAAGCTATTTCATATTGTTTCATTGGTCTGTATTGCTATATCCTGTTTTAAGGTTATTTTTAATGAAAATCAGGCTATTCTTTTTATAAGTAAATTAACTATAATTGTATACAAATGTGTTTATGCTTTAATAGTATTCCATAAGTAATGTCTTTTTCAAGTGGTTTCATCCTTAGTGACAACATGGGCATGTAGTTTTCAGGGCACTAATACAGAAGGGGGTTCTTCCAGAATGTTTTTGACTATGCTGACTAGCCTGCAGCCTGGTTACCACCTGTCTAACAATTAGCTAGGTTTGAAACTGCTTAGCTTTTCTAGCTAATCTAAGAACTGAGTTCCCTAACATTTATAACTCTTCCTTTTGTGAATTTCAAGGCAGGACACACTGTTTTTTTAAAAAAAACATTCTTCTCTATAAATACTTATCCCACTCAAATCTATATAAATGATCAAGACTTCTGTTGCTTATGCTATGAAAAATATAGGGAACTCTCTAGGGACTACAATGCAGATAGATATAGATATAATATCTGCTTTAACAGCAGAATATATGAGCTCAGGGTTGCAAAACCAGCACAGGCAGACTGAATAATTGACAAGCGATGAATCCTTACTTTGAATCATAATTGTTCCGTTAAAATATATATATATATATATATTAATTTGGAATTTATCCATTATGTGTCTGAAGTTAACTAATTGCAAATTTATCGTTTCTGGTGTTTTATTTGCATGTGTTCAGTAGAAAGCCCTTTGTAGTTGAAATAAAGGAAATGTGCGCCCTTAGGGTTGAATTAGACCCTCCTCTAAGTACTTCAGTTATGAGGTAACCGCACCTGTGAGTGAACAGTGACTGGAAAAATAGGTCTCCCTGCTACCACCAGCCTTTCACTATAAACCAGTTTCTCCTTTCCATAGCAGGAGAGGATTGAAGAGAAAATCTTCACCCCACCCTGGGTCTGGCTAAACTTCAAAGGGGAAAACAAACCAAAAAAGTTTGTTTGGTAGACAGAAGCTCAGCTAAGCTGAGGCCCATGTGAAAAAGCAATTGGTTAATTCCAGGAGTTGAACAAAAATCAACTTTATCAAAGATACCTAAAGAAGACAGGGTTCTTCATACAACACACAGGATAAAAGGATAAAATAAAATAAAAACTACACACAATTCTAACTAAAACCAAACCACTCAATTTCTAACCTTGCCTGAGGTCACTCCTCCATCCCAGACTCCAACTCTCTCACAAACGCCATACCAATATTTTCCATCCAACCCTGACAGAACCCCCTTCTTTTCCCTTATTGGTTCTCAGGGGTCAGATGACTCTTTCTGGGCACAGCAGGTGGGCTTGTATTGGCCAGTTGCATCCTATTGCAATAGCTTATAATAAATGTAAATGCTTATTATACTGAGATAAAATAAAGAAATATAAAAAGCTCTGATAAGGAAAGTGACAGAAATATCTAGTCATACCAAATGGGTTAGGAAAATATGCAAGACCTATTTATTTTTAAAGAACATGTTTTTCAGGAAAAAAAAATCTATAAATTTTGTTGGTACAAAAGTACTCAGCATTTCTTCTTTTGGAACAAATATTAAGCTAGATTATAGATTTCTAGACCTTAACTTTCAATACTAATGGAATTTACTGTTCACTATTTAAAAAAATTAGAAAATAAAATTGTAAAACCATATAAAAATGAAATATAATCTATATAATCAGCAATATCAAAGACACAAATTTTAAAATAGAGAATATTCCTCCTCCAACAGACTACCTCAAAGCATGCTTGAACTTTATCAAGTTGAAATAAGATGGCTCCAGGATTTTTGAGAAGATTGTTCCATAACTGAGATAATTATAGCCTTGAAATTTGATAATACTTTTAACAAGTGAAATTGCATATTTATGTATATATTGTAATACCACAAAATGTTTGCATTCAATACTATTTATTTCAAACAGTAAGAAGACCATGGATGTAAGGAAACGTTTAAACAGATTCATCCGCCTGTGATATAACCCAAACCAGAAAAAGTTAGAAAATAAGTATTCAGAAACAGAGCCAGTTTGGTCTAGTTGTTAAGGTACTAGGCTAGTAACAGGGAAACTGTGAGTTCTAATCTTGCCTTAGCCATGAAAGCTAGCTGGGTTTTTTGGGTCAGTCACTTTCAGCCCAACTCACCTCATAGGGTTGTTATTGTGCGAAAAATAAGAGGAGATAAAGAGTATTAGGTATGTTTGGCACCTTGAGTTATTTACAGATGGAATATAAATAAACATAAATAAAACAAAAACAGCAGATGTTCAAAAATTTAGGAATATAGGTAGTCCTCAACTTCCAAACACAATTGAGCCCAAAATTCATGTTGTTAAGTGAAAAATTTGTTAAGTGAGTTTTGCCCCATTTTACGACTTTTCTTGCCACATTTGTTAAGTGAATCACTGCAGTTGTTAAATTAGTAACACCGTTGTTAAGCGAATCTGATTTCCCCATTGACTTTGCTTCTCAAAAGGTCATAAAAGGGGCTCACATGATTCCGGGACACTGCAACAGTCATAAATGTGAGTCAGTTGTCAAACATTTGAATGTAAATCATGTGACCATGGAGATGCTACAACGGTCATATGTGTGAAAAATGGTCATAAGTCACTTTTTCAGTGCCGTTGTAACTTTGAACGGTCACTAAACGACTGTTGTAAGTCGAGAACTACCTGTGTACAAAACACCTGTATTCTCTAAATGCTGCTGCCTTTTTGTGAATGACTGAACTGAAGAAAGGATCTTACTGGGAAGTCCTTGAGCTCCTTCAGTTAAGAAACAAAAATCCATATTCAGAAAGAAACTTACAAGAAAAGTCAATTAATGACAACTTCAGCTTCAATGTTTTAAGACAGTGTTTATCCTCTCGTTGCAGAGTTCACTGTAAAGCTGTCACATAGCTTACTGTGTCAAACCAGACAGAAGAGAAAATTAGAACATTACATCAGCTCTGCAATGTAACTGATTAGCACTGTAACTGGCTATTATAAAACTATAATTATATAAAGACTGACTGTTATAAAATGATAGAGGCAATACAGATGTACAATCACAATAGAATAACCCCTTATGTTCAGAACATCATTTTACACAGAAAAGTGTCATCAACTTCACAGCTATTCTCAACTTCCCCGGTAAAAATCAATTTCTGCTCAAAAGATCTGCATATTCAGATCTTTCTCTTCTATACCCCAAAAGTGGGATTTCCTCTCTTTCTTCCAGTTATAATTCTCCTCTAAATTACTGAGTTACATCAGAAAAAAAATATCCTATTATTGTCTTGCAGACATATGTAAGTTGTAAACAATGACTTTCTTGTGAAAGATTAACGATCTGAACACTAGCTTTCCAAAGCCTGAAAATTAAAACTTTTTCTCCAACTTTAATTAAAGAGAATTAGATTACATGTTCATAACAATGTGATGCTTTAAATATTCCAAACAAGGTTTATCAAAGGAACTGTGGCTTTAAAAAGAAGAAAGGGAAAGAAGGGATTTATTCTCTTCTCTCTATGCTTCAAAGTTCTTCTAAGAAAGCCCTCAGTGACAAATTGTTTCATAGTTATGTGGAAATGAAGGTACAGGAGAAAGCCAAAAGAATCAAACTCTCCACCCCAGGTTTTTAACCCTGGTAATCTATATCTCTGTATACTTGCCAATAATATAAATAACTATCTAATTCACACATCTGAAAGCTTTTAAAAACCTCAGAACATAAAAGAATTTTTTTTTTTGAAAGAAAGAGCATTAGTAATTTAAGTTCTCAAAGGCAAAAATGTGTTACTCATTTACTCAACACAGGATTCTCAATTTAAGAGGCTTTCAAAAGTGCCAGCCCTCCATTTCCCAAGACTACAACACACAATTGCATGAATATATAATTCCATGTTGTCTTTACCTTTCTCTGTGTCATAAGCAAAGTCACATCTACATTTTTGCTGGCCTACTATTTTCAAAATTTCAGAATCATTGCCTCCCAGCTGGTCAAAGCTTAAGTATTCACAAAAGTTCAATCTGACCTTAATATAGATGAATTAATGAAATTCCCTTCATCCCTCCTACCCAAAAAACAGTGGTATCCCCATTCTTCTTATGACATATCTATATCTACACTGACATCTATCTGTACATATTAGGTACGTTTGTAGAACTGTGGAGAACAAAATACCTTCCGAGAAGCAGGGATGATAGAAAATCAGGCAAAACACAAGCCAACACTGCTAGACAAAGCAGCTCCATGGCCCAGCTAATACAGCAGTAAATCTACTATGTGAAGCCATTCCGAGCAGCTGCAAATTATGCTGACATGTCACAAAACCCAGATACCAAACCCTTTGTAAGTGGCAGCAAAATTTGTGCTATTGTGCATTAATGAAATCTTCCTGCGCAGTGTGGGGGGGGGGGGGGGGGGTAGGAAGAATCTGTAAAAAAAATTTCATGAAGAAAACATTAAATCTGTACAGCAGAGAGGGCAGGAAGATTTATTGCATCTGCCCTGATTTCTGACAGGAATTAAATGCTAAGGATGCAAACCTTTGGTAGTGGTAGTGAAAAATCAATTTTCAGGGCTGTCAGAAGAGATTCCTACTTAAGTAAACACCAGCACTATTGTGAATGTCAAAGAAAAAAAACGTATTTTCATTATTTGGAAAAGTGCTGAGGGAGGGATGAAGAGACACCAGGTCTCATATAGGATGGCTTCTGAAGACTGCCAGCAAGTTGAATATCTGCTGACAAGCTAAAAGAAATCTAGAATTCTTCCAATTATTAATTGCAGCTAACAACAGCCAGTATATAAAGTCTTGTTGTGTATTTATAGATGGAGGTTTCTTTGACTTCTCTTTCTCTTTGTAGCTCCCTAAATCTCTTCTGGAAGAGATTTTTGGAATACTGTAATATCTGGTGTGAGAGATTACAGCTTGAGGGAGCAAATATAAATGCAGAGGAAAACTGGCATTCAGACCAATGAGAACATTTTGGTGGGTTTAAAAAAATATTAAAATAGCTCCTATTTCTAAAAGTGAGTTCTTTAATGCTGAACCAATTCAATAAATATTGCCAATTTCTGCCACACAGGTACACTGCCACGAATTTATAGAAGGAAAACAAAGATAAACCCACAAAACAGCGAAAGCAAACGATTGATGAATCAGTTGAAGAACATGCTGTGTTAAATCTGAAAAGACAATCATTTAAACACACATACATATCTACACACACATACACACAAAAGCCAGCATCAAGAAACAAGAGTATCATATTTAGAAGTGTAAGAGCTAGACCCTTGAAACTCAGCACTTTATAAAAAAGGAATCCTCCCAAAATAAGAGCAAAGAGGTTTTGTTGGCAAACATCCTGTTAAATGTTTCATTTTTTGCTTAAAGATGCTTAACTAATAGTTTTTCACTGTCATTTTTAAAAACAAAATATATCTGGCCTCCCTCCCTCCCTCCTGGAGAAATGGGAGAGAAAATTTAAAATCCGAATGGTTAGTATTCAGATTAATATTTAGGTACCTGAAACACTGGCCTACCTTGGATATACTATATGTTTTTCAACTCCATTTACTTTTAGAAACTACTTAAAGAAGCACACATACAGGATTGTCTTTTATGATTAGAATTTTATCCCTCTTTGTTACTTTATATAAAGTAATATTTACTTTAGAGCCTGGAGAATTTTTATAAGAAGCTGAGTTTTGAGCATGGAACATTTTTTCGGCTATGGGTATGTGACGCAAATGAAGATAAATATAATTATAAGCCTGTATTAAAACAGCAGTTCCAAATATGTTTGAATGCCAACACCAAAAGCGTCAGCTTTATAGAGAACAATGAAATCATTTCAATTGTTGGCATACAGGTGATGGGGGGGGGGGGAAAGGCAAATAGAAAGGGAGACGTTCCAACTAGAAAATTTTTGTGAGGAAAGAAAGGGTTAATTTAGAAGTGCAAGAAATCTACTTCATAACTATAGAACCATTTTTTTCTATATGTAATGAAATTTGAGATTTGGACTGAGAGAGCATCTGAAAGGAGAATTCAAGTTAAGTAATCTTTGCAGAATTTCAGAAATACTTTCTATGGGAGACTTTTAGTTGGAAATCCAAATCACTAATAGGAAACCAGAATGAGACGTATCAATGTAAATCCAAAGAGACAAAATGATTACTAGGGCCAATAAAAAGGCTAAAACTCTTCTCTGAATTTGTATCTATGAACTGGCAGTCTCAGGGGAGGCAGCATTCCTTCTAGCATTTAAAGATTTAATGCTTCCAGGGTGATTTATGGGGTGTGGAGAAAGTGGATTAGGCCATGACAGTGACTGCATTAGGCATTTTAAGATGTGACTGTGAGAGCCTTCAAAAAGAGGCTGCTCAGACTGGTGTGTCCAGTCAACAAACACACATTGAAAACAAATTAGTCATGTATAAGTGATGGTGCTTATTACATTCTCCTTTACCCTAGGACAGTGATGACGAACCTTTTAGAGACTGAGTGCCCAAACCACAACCCAAAACCCACTTAGTGCCAGGGCCATATCAGCATTGGGTGGGCGTGGCTGCGGTGGTCACAGCAGACTGGGTGTGTGTGGCTGGGGTGGGCATGGCCACCTCGATGTTGCTCATGGGGAGGACGCCTGTGGGGGCCGGGCAGGTTGGGGGAGATCCAGGGGGTCTCTGGCGGGTGGGGCAGTAGGCCCAGAATAGATGGGGGTTACTCTGACTGCCGCCTCTGGCACCCGTGCCATAGGTTCGCCACCACTGCCCTAGGATGGTTTCTACTACTCTTGCTCTAGCTGGGAAGTTGAGCCTATTTCTTATGAACTGTGCCACTTTCAGACAGTAAGAAAGACGCCTTTGATTGAAGTATACAAAAATTGTTACCTAGGCAAACGGGGCTGATTTTTTTTTCTGAGAAAAAAATAAAGCATTTGACAGTGGCTCAAGCAGACACCTTCCTAATTCACTTGAGTATTTAGAGATGAAAAGGAGGTACAGCATAGACAGTTTTGCAATATTTGGTTATTATAGCCAATCTCTTTGTTTTTAATTGTTGATTCGGAGATGTCCGGAGTTTGATATAAGATGGGTGGCTAGATAAATGTTTTAAATAAATGCCTATCATAAAATCATATCATCAGTCTCTCGGCCCAAATGCCCAAAGAAACAGCCAGGTGTTTAGAACTTTACAAAAAACTAACATGTTTGAAGCCATCCAGATTTTTGTGTGTGTGCAAAATTTGTCTATCAGAACTACATGAACCATAAAGGCATTTTTTACAAATAAATATGAATGCTAGAAACTGTAACTTTGTAAAATGTGGGCTTTCCAGGTGGTTAGGCAGCTTGCCAAGTGCCAAGAGAGGCCACCTGCCTATTTTCTAAGTTCCTGTAGGGGTAAATTGAGACTGACAAAACCATTCCCTATAATTAAATGCATGATACTAGATGAAACTGCACTCTGTCTTTTCACCAGTCAACTTCTCAAAGTCTTTTCTGTATGTTAATGAGGTTAAGCAGCTATGGGATCCAGTTCTAACAAATTGAATCCAGTTTGCTAGAGTGAACAGGATCACTAATCTTGAAGACAGCTGCCTGACATTCCACTCATAATGTCATATAACACCTAATAAGCGTGGCGACTACGGAAGGCTACTGTCAAGCCAAAATTAAGAACTTGGTTTCTTACAGGAGCCATTTCATAATTCCTCAATGGCTCCCTCCAAAGGTTACAAACCCATCTGCTCAGAGATGTTTGAAGCCTGACATCTAGTTTCAAAGACTAAAAACCTTTCAGGCATAAAGATAGGAAATAATTAGGGTGAAACTGTGACAAATGCATTATAGGGATGAGGTGGGGTGGAGGGAACCCACAGAAAATCCAGATAAACAGATCACTGAATTTATCATTCTTTGTATCAGAAATCCCAATACCTGAAACAGTACAGTTTTTATAGTACAAACTGGAACAGGGCACGTAAATAAATGTTATGTTTCTACTGTAATAAAATCCATGTACCCCTGAGCCAACCTTTTCGGCACAAAAGTAATTTAATATTCTTACCACATGAAAAATGATCACTATGGAGTAATGTAGCTGTCAAAGCTCAGGTCATATTTTATAATAAAAAAAAAGAACTTATTTATGTAAAATAGAACTCTTTTTAAAAGACCACAGTAATAAGAAAAAAAAATCACTTCTCTCTGCCCCTCCTTCTCAATGTTTACACCATACTTGAAACAGGAAAAAGACTGCGTATCATGTTCACGGCATGGACAGTGACATAGAAGTGAACAGCTAACACTTTTTTTTAGCAATGTGTACACAGAGTGCTTACTGTATACACGCTACATTAGTGATCAGCATGCTTGAAAATTAGGGCACAAGGAGCATGACACTCCTTAGAGGGGAAATAATCTGGGAAAATAATAATATAACAAGTATCAAGAGTCCTGCTATCTCAGGCCAAAGACCTCTCTACTTTAGTAGGTTGTTTTCCCCACTGGCCAATGAACGATTGTGGGAAGCCTAAAAACAGGCTACGCTGCCCAAAGTTCTTTGCAACTATTGTTCTTCAGAAAGCGATATCCAAAGATATGTTGCCTCCTGGGGATGATGTGGATCATAACAGAAGACCACCACTGCTGTCTTCTCCCTTAATTTCTCTACCCATCCCTTATCATCAATATAAAAAGGAAACTGTATTTCTAACTCTGCAAGATAGGAAAATTGGTCATATTCTGCTTCCTCATATAATTGGTAAACTATCATCCTCCATGACTATTAAGAATTCTTTCAAATATCCATAGATATTCAGGCATTTACCCCTCTGAAAGAGTGTCCTGGGCCTAAATTTTGGATTTAGCAATGTGTATGCTACATCCCCGAGTTGATCCCAAACTATATTCATAATGTGTCACAATAAGAAGTAAATATATTAAAAGTGGTAAACTATAATTACATTTCAATGTAACTTAAAATAAATCTAGGTTCCCCCCTCCCCCCACCTATCTAATTCTCACTTCTAATCCTGCTGCTCATTGATCTACAACACATTTCACTAGATAAGTGGAGTTTTTCTATGGAAGAAATTCAAACTCTAACAAATTAACTTGGATAGCTTGATTGGATGTATTTTATGTAATTTCTTCAATATCTATTAAACTGTGTAAAACTTTTATCTATTATCTATCTAGGGTCTATAATCTGTGCTCTTCAGGCAGAAATTAGGTGTCCAGTTCAGCCCTTCTACTCTATTGAGCCTCCGCGCTATCAGCCCCCTCTACCACAAAGATCCTGCAGGAGAAGGGCAGTGTGGACAACCGTGGGATCTGGCAGGGTGAGAGCTGTGAACCATAAACACAAAGCTTTAGATGTGTCCCTACACAACAGATACAGTGCCCTTGCTGACCTTAACAGCTAGGGGTGACATGATAGCAGTATTCCAATATCTCAGGGGTTGCCACAGAGAAGAGGGAGTCAAGCTATTCTCCAAGGTGCCTGAGGGCAGGACAAGAAGCAACGGATGGAAACTAGTCAAGGAGAGAAGCAATCTGGAACTGAGGAGAAACTTCCTGACAGTTAGAACAATTAACCAGTGGAACAACCTGCCTCCAGAAGCGGTGAATGCTCCAAAACTGGAAGTTTTTAAGAAGAGACTGGACAGCTATTTGTCTGAAATGGTGTAGGGTTTCCTGCCTGAGCAGGGGGTTGGACTGGATGATCTCCAAGGTCCCTTCCAACTTTATTAATTATTATTATTATTATTATTATTATTATTATTATTATTATTATTATTATTATTATTATTATTATTATTATTATTATTAATAATAATAATAATAATAATAATAATAATATTTATAAAGGAAATAAATCTGTAGTATATTTATGTAAATTTTGTTCTGATTGCAGAAGAACAGAAACTGAATTTCTCCTAGCCACCCTTAAGCCCCTCTAAGTTACAATCTGTAATTTATCTTAAGGATAATTAATTTTCAGAGTAATATGTGTTCATAGATGTGGTAAGATTATATTAAACTATTTGATTCACAGCTCGCATCCTTGCCAAATATGAACAAAAGATCAAAATTAAGTAGGGAGTGTGATTGCTCACTTTTGTTTTGTTGTTATTGTTTACAAAACCTAACCAAAGCACAGTTAAATTTCAAATGTGACAAATTATGATAAACCTTTGGTGTGGGAATGAAACATAGAAGACTCTTCTGCCCTAAAATATGTAGCTTTTGTTAAAAATGAAATTGTCTGATTTACCATGTTAGTACAGGAGTTTTTAGAGTCTATTTCTGCTCTCAAGTCCAGCCACTTCAGACTACCTCTAATTGGTATATGATACTCTCTTCTTGTGTGTGATAAAAGTTAGAAAATATGTCAAGGTAAAAATGGGCAGCCAAATGGAGACTCCGTGCTCACTCTAACTTGGTGAGAAGATGATTTGGATTTCACTTTAGACAGCAAAATGAGTTGGATCAATACTGAACTGAATTTCATTTTAAACTGATGGTTGGATAAATCTGTAGTGAAAAATGGGCAACAGTTCATACACCTGTCAACATTGTCGCTTCAATCAGAACAGAAACTGAGAATGGTACAGGTAGTCCTCAACTTATGACTCCAATTGAGGCCAAAATTTCTGCTGCTAAGTGAAGCATTTGTTAAGTGAGTTTTGCCTCATTTTATGACCTTTCTTGCCACAGTTCTTAAGCAAATCACTGTAGTTGTTAAATTAGTAACAAAGTTTCCCATTGATTTTGCTTGCCAGAAGGTTGTAAAATGTGATCACATGAATAGTGCAACTGTCACAAATACAATCCAGTTGCTGAGCATCTCAATTTTGATCAAGTGGCCATGGGGATGCTGCAATGGTCATTAAGTGTGACAAATGGTCATAAGTCACTTTTTTCAGGGCCGTTGTACCTTTGAACGGTCACTAAACAAATGGTCATACTTCGAGCCCACGTGACCATTCCTTCTTTCATCAGCAAGTAAGAAAGGAAAATGCTATGGGATAGATTCTTCCTACTCATGTCAACCTTTACCCGAGTGATACTTTTGGCACAGTTGAATACCCACTAATATGGAAGTGCAGTAATCTATCAACAAAATAACAACTGTCTTTAACTACAAGCAATACCAGGCAACGGAAGGAAAGGGAAAGAGGAACATATTTTATCAAGTGGGACTTTTAAGTCAGAGGATGCATAATCAGTACACACACGGCATCTGAGTTTAGAATGAAGTTTTGTCACAATGGATACTTTGAACCAATTTCTTCTAGGAGATGATGTGAGCATGTCAGTTATTTTTCTGAACACATTAGATCAGAATGCAATCTGGGTCGGTCACCGGGACCAGAGGATTTTTTGTGAGCTTTTGGACTTGTGCTGGAGCCCATCTTCAGGGAACTTGTGACAGCAACAAGAATTATTTTATTCCACATAAAACTTAGAAGTGATGAAAGACGGTATCTTTCTGAACAGTTTGTACTAATGTAATCATTTTGCACTTGTCTGCCCATAAACTGCATTGGAATTTTAATATTTGAACCTAAAAATATCTAAGATTACATTTGCTGAAAGGGATAGATGAGTATTCACATCTCAAAATCACCGTCTAAAACTCTAAAGATTGCATGCAAAATTACATGCAAAAGGAAAGAATAAAGGAAAAAATAAAAATAATTGTTTGTTACAGAAATTGATATTCTGTACACACACACACGCACACGCACACACACCATGTACACAGATACCACACTTACCTTTGGTGAACAGGCAGTACATTTGTCAAAAGCCAGACTGACAGGAAGAACATTATCAAATCTTGATAAAAAACCTCGTATCTGTCAAGACAAGGGATATATATATATATAGCAGCATTTTGAAATTAGCAATATTGCCCTGGCTAAATTCCTTGGGTCCCATGTTATTAAGTAAGTGCAGACAACTTGTACACTTCTGATGATGAAAGAAGGGCTTTTCTACAGAAACTGAGGGCACAGTTATACAGGTCGGATGATTGCATGTAGTGTGATTTCTCTGTCGACAGACACACAGCACCCCCTGGAGTATAAACCTCTTGCAGAAAGGGACTGGAGGAACTGTGTGGGAAAAAGCTGTTACTATATATCAGGGGTCTCCAAACTTGGGCGCTTTAAGACTGGTGGACTTCAACTCCCAGAATTCCTCAGCCAGCATGGCTGGCTGAGGAATTCTGGGAATTGAAGTCCACCAGTCTTAAAGCCGCCAAGTTTGAAGACCCCTGCTATATATCCACGTGGTTAGTTCTCAGAGAAAAAGGAAGCTTACTTTCCTGCTGTTCGAAACTAGTCAATTCTGAATAGTGTGGAACTATCAGTTGCAAAGCCCTCAAATTTAATAAGGTAATATAATTTTCTTGCCCAATAAAGGATTCAACTTTTTCAATCTAGCTCTTTTAGTCTGAATGGGTAAAACAGCAGTATCAATCCAGCAAATCTTTGCTCCTTGGTAGCCACAAGGTGGGGGTGGCAGGGAGGAGGTGTCAAAAAAGGTGGCCATAAGTGCATGATCCAAGCTCTGCCCCCTTTTGCACGTCCAGGGTTTGCAAAAAAAAAAAAAAGTCGGGGTTTTGATCACAGGGTTGCGATTACCATCTCAACTTTTATGCCCCTTTTGTGTATATCTTTAAACTTTATTCTTATTTCCCCTATAATCTAGGAAGGCTCATTTAATTCTGCACAGCATTTCTGCAGTACTTCTCTGAGCTACTGCTATGCCGATTTTGGCTCTGTTCTTGTTGGTGCTGTCCATTTTCATTACAATTTGGTTTTAGGAATATACTTAGCCCACAGTTGCAACCACGCGAGGTGAGTAGCCACCTAATTAGTCCTCAGTTTATGACCACAATTGGGATTGGAACTTCTGTCATTAAGCAATGCAGTTGTTAAGTGAGTGGTATCAAATTTTATGACCTTTTTTTGACAAGATCATTAAGCAAATCATATCGCAGTGATTCTGGCTTTCCCCCTTGATTTTGCTTGTCAGAGAGCGGCTGAGAAGGTCTCAAATGGTGATCATGTGATACCGGGACAGTGTATCCAGTATACACTGGATAACTAAAGCTAGTAGTCAGGCACACAGAGCAAACTTGAGTTCCCCAACTCACTCAAACACATTTTAGCCCAAGATACCATGTAAGCTAAAACTGACACTTAGGGATGGATAAAGCCCTCTCATAATTATCAAACAGTGACATTATGCTTGCTCAAAAATAACCCCAACTAAGTTATAAAAGGCTTACTTTCTATTAACACATCAAGGTTTGTAATTTTCTAATAAACATATCCTCAATTTATTTAGAATCTCAGGTTGCTTAGGTAAGGTATGCTGTCCTTTTCCTGCTTTCTTTAGTGGGAGAGCACGGCAGCCACTGTGTTACAGAGAAGGTCATGCTGTGCCAATTAAAGAATGTAAAAAAAAAAAAAAAACCCTGCCAAAAACAACTCACAAAAATCAAAACATTAGGAAATGCTTAGGCACCGGGACCTATTTTTTTTAAAATGACGGTGCTATGCATTTGTATTTAAATTGGAAACTTGCTGAGTGTTCAAATAGTAAGATTCTGATGCATAGCAGGAGACCTTTAAACAATAAGAATAAAATATAGCTATGAATGAAGAAAAGAGAGAGAGAAAGATGGACTTAATTAGATTATGGTGCACCATCTTTATTTCTCTTAATTCATACAAGCAAGAAAAACAAAAAGTTCTGAACCAAAAACTGTCCCCCCCCCTTCCGGCACTAATCCTAAACGGATATGTTATCCACAAAGAGAACTTGGATAGCATTACATCTTCTTAGCTAACAGGAAACCAGTTGTTGATACAAATGTGTAGGGGGGAAGACTGACTATACAGGATGAGATTTTGTAATGTAATTAAACTTTATTTTGCAAGTGATTTTTGCAACAACAAAAAATGACATTATTTTTACCGCTCGACCAATTTCACTCTATTTCCTTGTGCAACAAAGCAAAAACATCATTTTAAAAATGTTAACAACGTAAGTAAACAACAACTTACATTGTTGAGTAAAATAGTTAAGTAAAAACAATTAAAATGCGCACAAAGTCCTGAAGTAAACCAATCGTACTTCCAAACATCAAGAGGAGGAGGAATGTGAATAAGCAATGTGCTTAATGATGCAGGAGGAAGAATGAACTACTAAATACATGTAGTCCTTGACTTATAACTCTAATGTACCCTGCCCATCATGGCCATAAGTTGTGAAGGTTGTAAAGTAGGGTTGGTCACCCCATGTTTTTTTATGTCCATTTTTTACAGTAGTTGTTAAGCGAACCAATGTTTCACTATGGGAGCGATTTTGCTGGAAACTGGAAATAAAAGTTGGTTTTGTAACAATTAAACAGTGGAACGCCTTGCCTCCAGAAATTGCAGATGCTCCAACATTGGAGGTTTTTGAGAAGAGATTGGACAACCATTTGTCTGAAATGGTATAGGGCTTCCTGCCTGAGCAGGGGGCTGGACTAGATGACGTCCAAGGTCCCTTCCAACTGTATTATTCTGTTACATTCTGTTTTCAGCAAAACCATCATAAAAATGTGTCCATGTGACCGTGGGACACGGCAAACAGCTGTAAATGTGGCTGTGTTGCCAAGCAGCAATGGAGGGGGGGGGGAGGCTTTTGGAACTTCAAATGCTCGCTATGCCTCTGATTCTACCTTTTTGTGCAAGGGAAAAAACCAATCAGGATCTTTAAGTTTCCTATCAGTCACAGTTAAATATTGTAAGCAAGCCAGGATCAGAAGCCAGCCTTGATGAAGCTTTGAAACTGGCTTATTTTTGAAAATATATTCCAAAGCAATAGGAAAAGGGCGTCCTTATTAAGCCTTGGCTTAGAATGAAATCAGAAACTGGTCTCTGAGACAAAATTAAAGGAAACAAGTATTTTCAAGTGCCTATGCATTATATGTCACCTTAGTACAAAGCTGACTTCTATTTAATGCCTAATGCCTAGGTGTTCTTAAATTTAAATTCATCTCCCCTCTCAATTTATGTCATTCTGAACTCTTAAATCTGAAGCTATGAATCACAATGTCTACAGTTTTTCAACTCTTTCTTTATTCTTTTACTACTAGAGGGCTGCCCATTGCAGGGGTATATATGCCACTTGATTTCAGGGACAATTTCACAGTTGTATCACATTCCAATTTACTAACCTGATGAGGCACAAGCCCAAGAGAGGTGGGAGGTTCATTCATTCTGTCATCACTACTGCTTGCAACTGCATAGCCCCTAACGAAAAGGAAGAGGAGAGAAAGAGACGTAACTTTCTGTACAGAAGAGCTTGGCATTCATTGTGTTTTGACTGAGTTAACACTTGGAATAAATCCAAATCAATATTATTTGATTGATCTGCAGAAGGGCAATGTTTCCAAGAAAAAACTGGTGCAATAAAATAAAATTCTAAAGTATTACTTCCTTTACCACAATGACGGCTTACCCTTCTGGATGTTGCAAAATGGATACCATTAATTCAACAGCAAGTGCTCCTGCTATCATGGCTAATCCTGGTCGACTGACCGTACATTGTTGATCCAATGTCCGATCCCTGGTGGACTGCAAAGGAACAGGACACGTCATTTCTTTTTCTCTACGCCTTTTCTTAAAATACAGAATAGCGATTTACAGTTCTCTTTCCAATTACCTGCTAATAATTCCATTAATAAAGGAGAATATTTGTAGCTCAGGGTTGACACGAGGGGTCCTTGTTGCTCTCTGAGCTTGTTTTCTTGCAGATGTTTCATTACCCAAACTAGGTGACAGCATCAGACTGATGATGTTACCTAGATTGGATAATGAAATGTCTGCAAAAAAACAAGCAAGCTCAGAGAGCACCAAGGACCCATAATAATTCTATTCCCTACTCTTAAATGCTGGCATCTCTTTGCCTTTCAGGAAAAAAAGGGTACTGATACCAAAAATCAGAATCTACTCCTCTTCCTTCTTCTGACAAGATAGCACTGGGAAAAGGGATCCTCCACTTTATAGAGATTTAAGGAATCAACAGTATTCTACAGAAGAGTTGGAATTGCTAAAAGGCTTTCATACCCTTTCTTTCTTTTAGGGATATGCAGCTAATCTGGAAGACTTTTCTTATGTCATTATGGTGGCATTAAGGAAGTGATGGCAGGGTTGACTTTTTTAAAGTCACCTCTGAACCATATCAGTAGAAGTCTTCCTGTAGTGGAAAACAACCAGATTTTTCTCACTATTATACTGATACAGAGAAGGAGGAAAAAAATTCAACAAATAAAACAATCCTATCAGTTTGTTTAAGATCTACTTACATCTCCTGGTGCAACTACATCATTGCAGAAGTAGCAACCAAGTTTATAGCCAGGAATATTTGAAAAAAGTGATGATCCCAAAAGATCGACTGAGCCTGAAGAATTATTACATGGAGACTCTCCAATTTCATGATTCTTTGGTTTCTTTAGCCCATGTCTCATCACGACAAATGTGTCAAATCCCAAAGCAGCATTGATGACCAGCTAGGCAAATATTGAAAAGCAAAGAAAGTGATGCTCAAATTAAGCATATACAGTAAGCAAAATGTTAAAAATAAAAATGAGCAGCCAGGATTGCATAAAGTAAAGTTTATCTCTCAAGTCAGATAGCCTCTTTATCATGTGTTCACCAAATCGTACTTCGGAGGATTCTCTGATCTATTAGTGTAATTTTGAAGAGAAGGCATAATATGGGGAAAGGACAAGTATCACTAGGCAAAGAAAATTAGTACTGTTTTAGTACATATAAAGTAGTTAAAATATTTTCATCCCAGAATTCTCTGATCAATATGCTGACTGAAGTATTTGTGAGTTGAATCCCTACAGCTGCCAAGATTGAGAAACACTGTTCTGTAAACTTAGTGAAAATGTTTTCAAAAAGTCATTGCAAACCCACCCCCTCCCGTTTTAGCACTGCCTGTGGGAAATGTACATGCAATACCTTTCTCTTGCTGGCTGAGATCACAGCAGGAAGCCATCGACTTTCCCTGGTGTCCATTAGCAAAAAGATGACATCATGACCATCAATCAGCTTTTCCAGCTGAGCCACATCCTTTTGAGCTTGCTGCAAGGTTGTTTCAGAAAAATTCACCGGGTGACCTGGCATTGGGATGCTCATGTTAAATCCTTCAGCCTTCTGAAAGGAACACAACAAAGGAGGATACATAGACTCATCTCAAGGCAAGCCAAAGGCTTTTGAAGGCCAAGACAAAATTATGCAGCACCCTCAAAACTCTTTCCATCCCACTTTTTTTTTTAATATTAAGACAGAATAATTATTGTATATAATTGAGAAAATAAATAGTACGTCAACCACATTTAGAATCATTGTTGAGTTTGAGTTATGCTCACTTCAATCTTAAGCAGCTGTTCTAATTACAGAAAACACTCCAGTTAGCAGACTAAGGCATTGGTTAAGCAGACTGTATAGACGGAAACAGAAGTCACTTTTTGGAAAAAGAAACAGAAACAACACTTGAGATGGAAAAGCTGAATTGTAACTGTTCCTTGAGCTGCACACCTGCCTTATGAAGAGATAATGCACAATTGACCGTTTCTTGCCAAAACAAATAAACCGCTCACAATGTAAACATTCCCATTTACTTTAAAGGCTTTAGTTCTTCCAGCCCGTTATTAATCTGCCCAGATACTGCTGTCCTAGGATATAATCTCCATTATAAGGGCATCGCCTTTTTCCGTTGTATAATAGGAATTATAGCATCAGGAAAAGTGTGTTAATGTTGGATTGTGCAGAAAATAAGCATGCTAGTACCACAAGTATATCTCTCTCTCTCCCCCTCCCTCCCTTCCTTCCTCCCTCCCCCTCTACAGCCATTTTGAATGGTCTGCAAGGCAGCTCCATCATCCAGCATATACCTACTACAGCACCTAAAATGAATTCAGATTCATCTGCCTTCCCCATAAACATATATGGAGAATCTCTCACTTCCTGCAAGTAGCACTGATAAAGTACTGAATCAAATAAAAGATATCTCTACTTAATAATTGCTGATCAAGTCTTTATTTCTCTCGTTCAAAAAGAAAATAAGGAAGGATGATTTCACATAGTGATGCAGAAGAGGGTACTGTTCCCTGCCAATCCCAAAAGCTTGAAATAATAGTGAATATTGATTTTTTCTGGATTCAACTTAGAGACCTAGAAAGAAAATTATAGCTATAGAAAATACATATTTTGCCTGCTTATTGATAGATATAGTTCATTATTATTATTTTTTAGCCAAAGTAGACTAGTGGCAAAAAATACGGTGAAAATTTGATGTCCCTGAAAAATAATATTTTAAAAGGGCTTGTGTAAACAGCATTTCTAATTATTTACTTGATATGAACTGCATATGCAAATGTAACACGGCATATTATTTCAGAAACTAAAATATTTTAATGTTCTGATGTTAAAATAGACAGTATGCTAAAGAGAAAGATGACACAAATTGAAACACAGCCCAGAATTGTTGAAGAACACATAAAATATGCAGCTAAGAAAGCAAGCCCTGGAGCTTACTGGCCAACAGATGGCAGAAGAAAAAAGTTTCCAAATTCAGTGAATACAACAATCTAACAGTAGCAAGAAATGATGTCATGCTTTCATTAAGCCAAGATGTTTACACCCAACTGGCATATGTGGAAGATGCTCATTGAAAAGGAATTCTGAAACCCAAACTCTGCATGGTACTCTCAATATATGTCACCAAAGCATTCAATGTTTCATGTTTCTATTTCTATGTTTCTTTTGCTGCTGTTTTCACAAGTTCACCTGCCTATTGCAACTCCTGCCTCTTTCCTAAAGCTTCCTCCTGCACGAAAGAGATAAGGACTTCTCCTTGCAGGAAATCCCTTGCATTCATACTCCCTGTATAGCAGGGGTGTCCAACTTTGGCAACTTTTAAGACCTGTGGATTTCAACTCCAGCATGGCTAGCTGGGGAATTCTGGCAGTTGAAGTCCACAGGACTTAAAGTTGCCAAGATTAGATACTCTTCGTGTACAGTATGCATCAGCTTTCTTCAAAATTAGTCACATTTTACTTTACACATTTTAATTATAAGATCTATGCCGTGAACTGTACTAATGAATTGAGCAGCATCTAGCTCATGAAGCATTCAAACCAAATCATTATTAATCTACGTATAACTGTCATGTGGAAAAAGAAGGTAATAATTTACATTATATTACTTAAATAAACTGATTACATCAAGAAAAATAACATTATTGAGGAGTTAATACAAATAAAATGGAAAGAATGGTATAAAGCCATCTTTTTGCCATCTTCATCTTCCTCCATTACGGAATAACCAATTTCCCAAAAGTCTTTTAGTATATTTCAGACGCACCATGTTTGCTAGCAAAAATGCTGATGTTCAACTAATTTTTTACAAGCAATCCTTGCAAAATTGCAGCTTAGTTCTGCAGAGCTGCTATTGCCGTTTTCTACTATATTATTTTTCCATTTTTGTTTTTAAACTTTATTTCATTTTTTTTATCAGATGCACGTATCTATCATTTTATTGGAGTGTGTTAATTCTTACTTGGTCTTAGACATTAAATAAAGAACACTATTGTTCTTTTTTTTGTTATTATCATCATTATTCTTTCATGTTTAATTTGTCTCACCCTTGAGCAAAAAGGTTAACAGCTGATTTATGACCAGTTCTAAAATAAATCTGCACCTCATTTTTGTTTTGGATTTGCAAGATGCAACTTTGAATGCTTCTCTTTACTGTAAAAATCTGTCAGTCATTAAAGCACAGCAATTATTTCTGGTGGTTTAGTTTTTTTTTGAAGAACAAACATAAGAATAATCTTTGGCTTTGGTTCAAGCACAATTGAGGTTTGATCATTAAATCATATTCCTTTACTCACCACTCCAGGGAATATTTTTTGAAGTCTCTCTGCTGCTGCAACTGCTTTGGACTTTCCACCATCCAGGCAATCCTCAAATTCGTAGAGTGGTTGACGCACAGGGTTTGAATAAGAGATCTTTGCATTGTCCACAAATGTAATCCTCCTGACTCCCCATCCCTGAAGGAAAAGGTACCCAACACAATTAATTATTTGAATACTGAAAAACTTGTAACTTGACTCATAAATGCTGGCTATTCCCAGGAGTGAGAATCAGAGTAAGAGATAAGGACATCAGCTGTGAAGGAGAATATGTTGTCATGCTGCCTTCCTCATTTAAGAAAAGATTCAACTCCTTGAATCATTATATGCTGCTAAGGCGCATTTGAAACACAATTGGCCAAATTAATCATAATTCCTTTCTTCATCTATTTGGGCTATTGGTATCAGCATTGTTTGTACCCTCATGACTAAAGGCTTCTCGTGTAATATCACTTCTAATGGCTTGACAGCAGACAAGATAAAACCGCAATTATATTGCTTTGACAATGACTGTATGAACCAAAGAACATATAAAAGGAGACCAGATGGGTTTCAGGGCACTTCTTTCAATTGTTGGCAACTCTGAAGGGAATTTAGCCTCATATTGTCAAAATAAATATGCTAAAAATCTACTGCAAACAAAATAACACAGAATTAAGTATGTCTTTTTATGCTGGTCACCAACCAACATAACCTTGTAACATTCAATGATAAAATTACAGCCATCAATGTGATAGAAGCCCGATCTAATATAATATGTGAAAAATTTAGGTTACTTAAATTTTAAAATCCTGCTGCCGGTATCAATAAGATTACAGGTAATCCTCGACTTTCAACCATTCGTTTAGTAACCATCTGAAGTTACAACACTGAAAAACGTGACTTATGACCATTTTTCACACTTAACAACCATTGCAGCATCCCCACAGTGAAGTGATAAAAATTCAGATGTTTGGCAACTGGCATGCATTTATGACAGTTGCAGTGCCCTGGGCTCATATAAATCACCTTTTGCAAACTTCTGACAAGCAAAGTCAATGGGGAAGCCAGAATCACTTAATAACCATATTAATAACTTAACAACTGCAGTGATTCACTTAAGTGTGGCAAGAAAGGTTATAAAATGGAGCATAACTCACTTAACAGAGAAAATTTTGGGCTCAATCGTGGTCGTAAGTTGAGGAGTATCTCAACTTACGACCACGCTAAGTTGAGATACATGCTATATATCATGCTAAATCATAATAATATATATCATGCTAAATCATAATACCAACATCATTAGGACTGTAAGATTTAAGATTCTGAAAACACAAGTGAGAATGGCGCACCATTGAAATTAATACAGAAAACTGCAGAATAATTATTAAAAATAATGAATTGCTAACTCTGTCTCATGATATTGTAACTGTAAGAACTATAGTATTGTGGTGCAAATTAAAGTAGTGGAATGGCAATAACAAATATACATGTATACAACAGGAGTGTGTTGTATAGCAGGGGTCCCCAACCTATTGCTCGCAGCCCACCCCCGGGCTGTGGCCTCTTGGCCAGCGGACCGCAGAAAGGGCTGGCCGGTGCGCTCACGTGTGCGTGCACACTCCCCGCCACTCATGCTAGCGCCTGCGGCAGCTTGCACATACACAAAGGCATGAACAGGGCCTCTAGCTCCGGGCGGGTGTGTGTAGCCCATTTGCAGATGCGCAAACGGGGCCGCTAGTGCCATTTGTGTGCGTGCAGTGCCGTTTGCGTGCACGCATGCGCACCAATTTGGAACCTGCTCTCCTTCCCTCTGGGCCGCGAGCCTGGAAAGATTGGAGACCTCTGTTGTATAGTGTTTCTCTTATTCTGATGCTTTATTTAAGACTCACACTAAGTCATATAACTTAGTACACTACAAAACAGCAGCAAACAGATACAAATTTTCTTCCAAATTAAGGAAATATTAAAAAGAGTAAAGTTCCTTCCACATTGAGAAATATTAGGAACAGTATCCCAAATTGTTATTGTGATATTGTTTCTTTACATGGTGACCACTGCGAGGATTGTACTTGCTAAGCACTCCTAAGGAAAGGAGATGCCGACTGTGGAATTTTAAAATTGACTGAATTAGCAATGATTCAAGATAATGGACTAAACAGCTTTGTAAGAGACTGGAAGCCATTTGTGGACTTTCTACGTGTTAAATACAATAACAGACGGTTAACATAGGGATTAGAAGACTGTATAATATTTAAGCTAACCTGTTGACTGTTTCTTTTTCTTTTATTCTTTATATATATTAGATGCTGGGTTGATTTGATTATTAGATAGAGGCCTCCTCATCTGAAATATTTGTTTATATAATATATTTTTCTTGTTAAATAAGGATGAGAAAGTTTATAAATATTTACAGACCCATTACGTAAGGGGAGGAGAATTTATCAGGTTTTATTTTTATTTTCAGCATCCAGTCAGAGTGGATTTTTTATATGTTTAATGTTGGATGTTTGGAGTATTTTTTTCCCCTTTTACGTACACATTTTTCTTCTTTTTTTGTTATCGTTGTTACTGTTGGATGTATGTTTTTTCTGTTTTGTATTTTATTGATAAAACATAATAAATATATACATGAGAAATATTAAAAACAACAAAGTATCTTCAGTACTTGCCATCAAAGTTCTGGCTACACTGCAACCAAGTGTACCAGCTCCGAGAAGAAGACACTTTGCAGATACAACTTTCTCCAGATCAAGAGTAGGTACTAACCGCCAGCACATCAATTTAAGGTTAAGATCCACAGATGACTCTGCTAGCCTGAACACATTTTTTTTTTTAAAGGTTATATTAAATGAAAGAGTTTTACTTTTATCTCCAAATAAAAAAAATGAATGCATAATCTACTTTCTTTAATACTCCTGGCTATATAATATTCATACTGGTATTCAGGGTCCCCAGGCAAGTACTTCAACTTAAAAGTGAAAATTTAAACTATAAGATTTACTCAAAGGAAAAGTATCAATTATGGAATCTACAGTTACTAATTCCACTACATTTTTAAAGGCTCATAGCAAAATATTAACATTATACCAATGCTCTACAATGAAATTAGCAAATTCATAGTCAGCTAGATTTTCTAAGTAGCTATATACATGAAAGTATATGCATTATCACATTGGATTATTTTTGCCCCAGTGTAAAGACTTTTTCTACAGCATTGCCATAACAAAAACAAGAGAAATGAGCGTATTTATTTTTTTAAAAAAAACTATAGTGTTTTTAAATAAGACTACAGGTATCTAACATGACATTTGCATTTTAATTCACATTTCACCTAGCTTTATTTCTCAGCAAGATTTAACACTCTAAACATATGACTGGGGAAAAATGCTCCAAGACAAAAGGAAATTATGAAACAAATTTCTATTTAACAATATGATGTATCCATACTTCTAATAATGCATCATATACTTTAGATCAGGGGTAGGCAACCTTGGCTCTTTTATGACTCGTGGACTTCAACTCCCAGAATTCCTGAGCCAGCCATGAAGTCCACGAGTCCACGAGTCATAAAAGAGCCAAGGTTGCCTACCCCTGCTTTAGACTACAAACTAATTTTAGTAATAGTAATAATAATAAAGTTGGAAGGGACCTTGGAGGTCATCGAGTCCAACCCCCTGCTCAGGCAGAAAACCCTATACCATTTCGGACAAATGGCTGTCCAGTCTCTTCTTAAAAACTTCTAGTGTTGGAGCATTCACCGCTTCTGGAGGCAGGTTGTTCCACTGGTTAATTGTTCTAACTGTCAGGTAGTTTTTCCTCAGTTCCAGATTGCTTCTCTCCTTGACTAGTTTCCATCCGTTGCTTCTTGTCCTGCCCTCAGACGCCTTGGAGAATAGCTTGACTCCCTCTTCTTTGTTTTATTAAGAGTTTTATTAAGAGTTATAATGATAGATACCTTTTGGGGTCCATACATTCACTTAAATTCACCATTCTTGGGCCCATACATCCCTTTGGATTTTTTTCCCATCCAACAGCTTTGGGGCAATCTGCTTAAAAAAAGAGGAATTGTGTTTAAAAGCATCCATTTTCTAAGAGGTGGGGAAAAAACAACCTGATCCTACATAACAACAAGCTGCTGATAATACAAACATGACTTATTCAAGTTATTACTGAAATTGTCATCAATGTTCCATCAATCAATCCTATCCAAAGAAGTTTGTTCAGTTGGATAACTTTGACACAGTGGGCAAGGCAATTGCGTTCATGGGCTGGGTTATGATACAGGTAGGTTTTCGACTTACAAGTACCCATTTATCGGCCATTCATATTTACCATGGCATTGAAAAAATGATTTACAACCAGTCCTTGCACTTACGACTGTCACAGTGTCCCCACAGTTATGCGATCAAAATTAAGGTGCTTCGCAACAAGCATGTATTTACAACCACGGTAGCATCCTCAGGGTCACGTCATCAACATTTGCAACCTCCAAGCCAGCTTCTGACAAGCAAAGGAAATGGGAGAAGTTGGATTCGCTTAAGAACAGTGCAATTCACTTAACCTGCAGGGAGTCGCTTAGCAACGATGGCAAAAATGACTGTAAAATCAAGCATGACTCGTTTAACAACTGCCTTGCTTAGAAACAGAAATTTTGGTCCCAATTGTGGTTATACCTGTATGCTGCAGACAAAGTGTTTGCTTTTTTTTTAAAAAAAGTTTGTTTTAAGGAATTCTATGCAAAATGGCATAAAAACTGTCAATCTGCATCAGCTGTGTCACTCAAATTGAATGGTGTCACTAGAAAGGGTTCCAAGCATTAAACAAATGCCACATATTGCCCTGTCCAAATCTAAAATAACTTGAAGCATCACTGAAAACAACTACAATTAAGATATTTTAATGAAAACATCCCAGTTAATAAAAGAATTAAGCTTTTGGTATTCAGAGCAGAAAGATTTTATAACTGAAGACTTCATTATACACCTTTCCCCTAAATCTGAAATCCTCAGTTGTGTGTCTTTCATCATGCAGCTCTCTCCAACAGGTAGTCCTCGAGTTATGACCACAATTGAGCCTAAAATTTATATTGCTAAGTGAAACATTTGTTAAGTGAGTTTTGCCCCAATGTACGATTTTTTTCTTGCCATAGTTAAGTAAATCGTTGCATTTGTTAAATTAGTAGCCTGGTTGTCATGTGAATCTGGCTTCCCCATTGACTTTGCTTGTCAGAAGGTCGCAAAAGCTGATCACATGACCCCGGGACACGGCAACTGTCATAAATATGAACCAGCTGCAAAACGTCTGAATTTTGATCATGTGACCATGGGGATGCTGCAACGGTTCTAAGTGTGAAAAATGGTTATAAGTCACATTTTTCAGTGCCATTGTAACTTTTGAACGGTCACTAAATGAACTGCTGTAAGTCAAGGACTACCTATATTAGTACACTTCTTTTTAAAAAACAAATGTTTATTAGGTGAAGGAAATCTTTATCGTTAAAACTTAATTGGCTTTTGCTCCTTACTGGGGGATCAATGTCAAAGAATTAAAAATATGACATCATCCAACCCTTTTATTCTCAGTGAGTTCCACTTCACTAGCCATTTACGATAAAAGCAACAGCCTAGCAACAGTGAATTCTAGTCCTGCCTCAGGCACAGCTGCATGACCTTGGGCCAGTCACTCTCTCTCTCTCAGCCCTAGGAAGAAGGAAGGACAAGCCATTTCTGAAAATATTGACAAGAAAACTGCTGAGATTTGACCAGGCAGTCGCAAGAAGTCATGTCTGACTTGAAGGCACGAACACACCCTATACACACACCCTATAAAAGGTTTATAACCTTATAACATATCCAAAATTTACACAGAAAATTTAATGTAGAAAAATGGAAAGCCTACTCAAATAAAGAGGCTGAGCAACAACAGAATAAGACAAAAGCCATTTTGGAAGAGGTAATCCTGTATGTCACTATCAGCCACATCTTCGAAGTTATTCTCAAAGATTTTATATGATAATCACAGAGGATGGGTAAATTCACATCAAAGGACAGACTAATTTAGACATGGGATCTTTTGAATTTTAAAGGTAATAATTAACATCTTATCTTGGTAACAAAAAAGATTATACATTGATAACATAATTATGACTTAATTGTGTTCTTGAAGCAGACTCAGAGCTAACTAATGAGTTCAGACGTAAGTGAATAAATAGTACATTGCCTTTTTTTGGGACAAAGCAGCAAAACGAAAAATGTAGCTATTAAATCAAACAGAATTATGAATTTGAAACTAGAAATGTTTTAGTAATTAAGCACATTGTCAATTGTTGCATTACTGATCAAGACTTGTGACGTAAATAATAGAAACAGAAGCAACTGGCAGGAACAGAGAAAACTCAAAATTGGCATAAGAACAAATGGATGTTTTCTAAAGATATTTTACTAAGACTTAACTGACGAAGCAGGCCCCTGTTTACCGAAACAGAAGCACTTTGTTTTTCTCTCTCTTCGGGAATGATCAAATAACCACTCCCCCACCACACTCCACAAAAAGCAACAAAATCCATCATAAACACTTATCTTTCAGAAGGGTTACCTGAACTGCTTGTCAGCTGTGGAAGCATTACTTCAAAAAGTATGCTGTGGGAAATGTCTCTGGCTCCCTGCATGGTCCTGTCTCGGAAGCAGAGCACTTCCACAGACTGAAGAATGCCTCCCCTGTCAGGAATGAAAATTCTGTAAAAGTAGCGGCTCCAGTACCCCAGGAAAATTACGAGCAACTTTCCAAAAGGATTATATGTCAATTGTTACACAGCTTAACATTTGAAACTCGTTTGCTAGCTCAAAGGTTATTCAGTGTTATCTGAAAAAAAAAGCAAACACTAGACCAGGGGTCCCCAACCCCCAGTCCGTGGACCGGCACCGGTCCGCAGCATGCCAGCAAGTGGGCCATACAAACAAGCAAAGCTCCATCCTCGGGATGCAGGCAGTATTCAAAACCACACCCCCTCTGGTCCGCAGAAAAATCTTTCTCCGTGGCAGCGGTCCCTGGTGCCCAAAAGGTTGGGGACCTCTGCCCTAGACAACAAGAATTTTGCTTCCTGCACACTTTTGGGTGTATCTTATAGATTTTTGGCTGCTAATCATGAAAAGAATCTGAATTTAACCTACCGCATACTGTTTTATAGAAATCTTTTGTTCTTACATAATGATAATATGTACCCTTCAGGACTTGTTGGCTATGCTGCATTCACAAAAGAAACATATGAAAACATGGAACTGTTGTTAAAGCACATCCAGTACACCAAGTACAACTGAAACATCTGTGGAGATCTAAAAGTAGTTGCTCTGCTGCTTGAAATGGAGCTCGGATATACCAAGTACTATTGTTACATATATAAATGGGATAGCCATGCAGGAGAGTCATGTTATATTAAAAAGAAATGGCCACTCTGAAGAATTTGGTTCCAGGTAGAAAAGCAGGGCACTTGAGCTACTTGTTGACCCAACAAAGATATTTTTTACCTCCCTTTCACATAAACATCAGACTAACAAACAACTTTGTGAAAGCAGTGACCAAGGAAGGTGAAGGTTTTCATCATTCGAGACATAGGTTTCCAAGAATCACTGATGCCATGATTAAGGAAGGCATTTTTGTTGGTCCACAGATCAGCTATGTCATCAGTGACAAGATATACTATTGGGCCAGATAAAATGGTCTGAAAAATATTTAAGGATGTCACTGAGAATTTTCTTGGCAACTACAAAGTACCAAACTACATTCAGTTGGTTGACAAACGTGTTTCAACATACAAGACCATGAAGTGCAACATCACAGATTTATATTCTGCATTCACACTTGAATTTCTTTCCCAAAAAATCTAGTTCGATCAGTAACAAACATGGTGAAAGGTTTCACCAGGAAATCGCCATAGTGGAAAAACAGTATTAGGGGCAACTGGAATCCATCAGTGCTGTCTGACTATTGTTGGACACTGCAATGATATAGATTAGATGCTGCTTGCAAATGAAAATTAGCAGCAAAATACATCTAGCCCTCTTGAACTCATTCACGGTACTGGAAACGTGATTAAATGCATTACAGTAAATAAAAAGTAGGATCATATTTCTTAAGATTCCTACGTGATACAGGTTATTCTGAAATTATATTTGTGTTCAGTTTGAAGGGGTCTCTCATAATCACCAAAAGTTTTTCAGGAAGCAAAAACCAAAATTTATTATCCAGTGAAATAGGACTGTTATCTTACAATCTATTCATTTTACATGTTGGGCAAGAATTTTTTGAACAGCAGATACCTAGAGACTGACCTGCAAACATGGAATCTGGGAAAAAATCTTCTTTAAATGATAAGTGCCTAGCATAAGGCAGAGTTTCTGATGCTAACTAAGGTTCTTATTTAAATTCTGCCGAGGCTTTGACCCGATTTAGATCAGTCATTAAGGCAAACCAGAACATGAGCTAGGGATTTTGTAGAATTATTCAGTATTGGCTCTCATTTACAGAAAACACAGACCCTAGAGAAGGGGTAGGCAACCTTGGCTCTTTTATGACCGTGGACTTCAACTCCCAGAATTCCTGAGCCAGCCATGCTGGCTCAGGAATTATTGGAGTTGAAGTCCACGGGTCATAAAAGAGTCAAGGTTGCCTACCCCTGCCCTAGAGGTTTGGATAGCCTCTATCTACAGGTACTTTGAAAAAAAAACAACCCAAAGATTTTGTCCCCCAAAGGACATTTAATACTTGGCTTACAGGAATGCCACCTTTTGTGTAACAGTTTTTTAAAAAAATATTTGAAATTGTTGATGATTATTATTATTCATATGATTTTAATGCATATTTCTGGACTTCGCTGTTTCCCACCCAGAGTCCTTTAGGATTTGAATAAGCTATAATATTTATACTGTGATAGATGCTGCCTAATCTTGTAGTGAAAAATAGGTTCTACCAAATTCAGTGAGACTAACTTCACAGTATGTGTTTAGGATTGCAACCATGGAAAAACCATGTTCAAGGCATCACCTAATAATAAATACCATCTGTGCGCTGCAAGGATCAACATATTTCTCAGTGGCCATCCTGGATATTGGGTGAAATTACAGGGGTCATAAACACCAAATGTCACCTGCAAAGAAAAAAAAAACCCATATTAGACTATTTTATGTTAACACGGATAAGAGTTCAAAAGTTGTCAATTTTATGTGTGGATAGATAAACTGGACTAGAAGACCCAAATTAAGTGAATAGAACAATGCTTCACATATTACACAGTAAGCACATTATACATTTCCAAGCAAGCAAATTAACTCTAATTAAAAATCCAGAGAATGACACAAATTCCACATTTTGTATTTATAATTAATTTATATTTGTGAAATTGGTCTGGGAAAATACTAAGTGATGTGGCCATATCATCCATTCATGGTTTTCTGCATTTCCTAAAACCTTTCCAATCACCTTCAGGCAGTATATTGGTGATTGGATTCGTTTTACCCTTAAGTCAGAGCTAAGCCTAAATTCAGAATTCAGAGAAGTCTTTATTTTCAAAATCATAATTACTTACAAGTTCCTTTTTCAGATATCCAGCTAATTTTACTCTTTTTCCTCTATCCCATTATTAAGAATTGAATGCTCTAGAAATTATGAAAATGAGAATTTCAGTGCTCTGTATTCTGCTCATCCGTATATTTTTACCTTCTCCTGTTGATCAGAAAAAAAGTCATCCCAGTTCCTAAGTAAGGATACGTGGACTGAATCTTCATGGTATTTAATTAAAAAATAAGGCAGGGCTGTAAGACCTTCTTTCTGGCAAAGTTGATCATATGAAATCTGGAGGGCCTCACTCTAAAAAAAAGACAGACAATCAATTCAGTTTCCTTCATACTAAAATATTGCTGTATATGTCCACTTACAGTAAATAAATAGCATCAAAAACTGCTTTCTTCTTTAAAAGAATTCCAAGAGGCTAAAAATCAATTTAACCTAGAGGTTAACTGAAAAGGGGTAACTAATCAGCAAAAAAAATTGCAAAAGAAAATAACGCTCACTACAGCTCAGAATAAACAAACAAAAGCCAATGCAAAGCATTTAAAAAAATTATTAAGATGGAAATGTTTGGGCTTCCGGTTCCGGATCGCGGCGCCAGCGGACGCGCAGAGAGAGCCTTCTCTCCGCCGTCCGGTTTTCCTTCTTCGGAAGACCCTGGAAAGGGTCGAAAGTCGCCCTGGAGGGGCAACCACCGTTGAGGAGGACCCTCGCTAGATCGCGGAGGGGCGGCAACCCCTCCGTTTGATCCAAGGCAGTTCCTCAGGACCGTAGAAGAAAAGATTGGCCATTAACATGGCCGATCACCAAGCCGTTCCTGCCGAAAGACCAAAGCACTACTAAGCACGACAAAAGCAACCTGGAGGAGTTGGTTGAGACCTTACCTTACCTTTCCTGCTTCCCAACTGTTTTCCTGTAAAAGCCTTTTCAAATACCTCTTTCCCCCTTCTCAATTCTGCGGCTCCTGCCTACTTTGGAAAAATAAAGCTAAGGAAAAAAAACAAAAAAACTAGACTAAACGACTAAATATTTGGACTTGCAATTTCTGGATACCTGGGCTCCCAAAAAGTCTTTTACTCTTACAGAGACTCATTGTTTTGTTTGTTTGCTAAGCTGGAAAAAAAAATATTTATTCCTTCCTTCTTTGAACCGGATAAAAGCTTAACTTTGCATGTTACTGGGGACATCTTGTGGCGAAATTTTGTACAGCAAGTGAAATTTTTTCCTGACTGAGAGACTTCTGAGACTAAAATTTGTCCTTGATATTATCAAAAAAAGATAAGAACTTGGAACAGCTGGGTGGTGAAAATAATTCTCTATAGTGGAGGTGGATATCTATTGACTTTCATTAAAAATAGCCTCCACTAAATTCGTAAATACCACAGAAATGGAGGAACACCACCCATAGCTTAACTTCAAATCTATACTTGAAAAAATCTTAGAGGCTACTGAGCTAATGAATGTCAGAATGAAAGATATACGCGCCACCTTAAAGCTACAAAATGCAGCCCTGACTTCAACAGCTGAACTTACAACTCAAAAAGCAATAGAAGAAGAAGGAATTAACACTAAAGTGGATTTTAAAGAAGGCCAGCTACAACCTACTCAGAACTCTGGGAGACCCAAACTTTGATTTCATCCGAAGAATCTGCAACTTCAACACCAATAGAAATTGAACAAAGCAACACTAAGACGGAAGATGCTGAAGACCTACATATACAATATACTGAGAATTCAGATAACCCAGATGACCAAAAAACAACTACAACATTGAATATGATTTTTCATCTAAACCAGCTGAAATTAGAAGAAGACCAGCCTGAACCCACCACAAATATACTAAGCCAAATATGGAGATTCAAACTATCAGGCCAACAATCTAATGACTATGAAGGGACTAGCTTCCTTGATAGACTGATGACTGGATGGTCTCCCTTGATTCAAATGACATATGCAGAAATGCAGGGAGATCCACCCGAGGATCTAAAAGCTCTGTTATGGAAGCCTGTTTGGCACAAAAGGAAGGCTAGAGTTAGACTTAAAAAATGGTTTTCTCTATGTGACTTTTAATGGAATGGCATTAAATTTCACTTAATGAGACAAGGAGATTTTAAAAGACATTAATCGATCTAATTCAGGATTTATACTTACAAGGGAAATAAATTAGTTACTAGAATAATAGTATTGAATTATATTATAGAAGATGGATTTAGAGGATAAAGGTTATTTTATTAGTAAGCGATGTTACTAGAATGAGAAGTAGAATATGATTGTGAAATAAACTAAGAATTTATTTGAATAAATAATAAGTGTATTTTAGACATGATAACTATTTTGTAATGAAATAAGGGAACCGTGGGCTATCCGAAACCTAAATACTATGGTCGCTAAGCTAACTGGAATACTGTAACTGAAATCAGATAAAAGTTAAAAACAGGATCTGGAGGCATATAAGTTAAAAGTTGTTGATAAATGTTTCAAATGATTGAGTTATAACTAGCAATGTATTAATTTGAATCTGGTATAATAATTAAGGGAACAGAGAGGAAATGTTTGATGATGCAAACTGACATATGTATGGAAAAGCTTGTTATTGGACTATGTATTACCCAACCACCAAGTTGCTTCCTTAATACCTGAAGTTTTGTAAAAATGGAAAATTAATAAAACTTGTTAAAAAAAAAAAAGATGAAAATGTTTGAATGGCAAGAAGCAGTTGGCTACTTCAAGACCACCCACTCCCCTGGCGGGCTTTTTAACATCAATATCAGAGCTGGGCTGGGGAAACAGGCCTTAAAGCTACAGATTAAGTTAAGGCAAATGAAGCAGCACTGCAGCGGCTCACAACATTCATTTTTTCAGATGTTGCCAAAGTTCAGACCCCAGGAGAGCATTTTCCAATCTGCCAAACCTAATTAGCAAACTGGTAGCAGTATTTTGCATCTTAGAAGATGCATGTAGAAGATGGTTTCCAGGACTATGGTGACTAAAGAGAGTGGCTTGAAGGACAGAGGGAAGACCTACTACCAAAGCAACAATTGGGTAAACAATGCTTAAGAGCAGGCCAAGAAAGTAGGTTAGGAAAACACCTTAGGCAGTTCCCCTCCTCTTAATTCTCATGAAGATAAATAAGTGAAGCAGGGAAGCATATTCACATTTGCAAAATTGGTTACTACTAACAGTTCTGCATGGTGTCCGTGTTTCTCATTCGGGCCTATCTTATACAGCTAACAAGTACTGAGAATAGTGAGTAGAGTTTAACTATCCCGTTTGTCTAGAAGCAGATACAAACAAGAAGCTTGTGAGCTGCTCAGCTGGAACTGAGGGTGCTCCAATTTTAGAAAAGCCCTTGGAAGCAGGCTATAAAGCAGACCCACCTCCCTCTGTCCAATGCAGTTTCCCAGCATTTAGTTACAGGGCAAGAAGCAGCTCATTTTCCTCACTTCCATCTCTCCTATTTTGAAGGGAGGGAGCCCATACCTTTGGAGTCAAGGAGAGCTCCAATTACGGGGCCCATGATGTGAAACATATAGCCTGAAGCCTAGACTGAGCCCAAAAATAAACAGAACTCACAGCATTCACTAAGCCCAGAAGCAGAGCAAAGCAATATAATCAAAATAAAATATGTATACAACAGGATTTTTTTTCCAAAACAGGCTAAAAGGTTTTTTGCCATCTCATCTGCCTTATGCCAACCATCTACGTTCTTCCCAAGTCCTGTTCAATTTTTATCATACACAAGCTGCATTTGCAGCCTAGGATGACATTAGTGAATTTTGGAAGGTTTTTAACATTTATTTTATTTAAGACTCAGATGAGGTGCCATCCACTACTATCTTTACCCTTTAAAGACTCCCAAACCCTTGAGAAAGGGCAACCAGAAGGTGTTCTTTTTAAGTGGGAGTGGGGAATTTGAGAATGAGAAAATAACTCTTCCTTCTAGAGCCCCCTCCCCACACAAAATAGATGAAAGAAAATCAGCCCTGCCTTGTGTAGTAAGGTCAGGTCAGCAACTGGCCTCCTGTGGCGCTTAAGAAGGTCCAGAGACCAATCTGCAGTCCCAACTATTAATCACCAATTATATTATCTAATTTATATTACTCCAGATTTTGAACTGCCACCTGAAATCAGTTGCTGCTTGTAACATTAAGTAATGTTAACCTTTTCCAAGAAAATAAATTCTGCAGAACTGTTGTATTAGATATGAGTTATCAAATCCTCGCAAATGGTCAAATGGGTCATTCTTCAGATTTACAAGCCTTGTGAGAGAAAATCCTATTTTCACACTGGAAATGATATTTGGTAATTTTGTACAGTTAGGATTCAATAAAAAAGAACTGTCCCATGAGTACAGGCTTATCCTTCTCTGAAATGTCAGCAGCTCTTGAGACACCATATAATGGGTTGCCAACACCAAAAACAGGGAAGAGGAAAAATCTTCTTTACAGCTCAAGAGTTTACCTGATCACTGAAACTTAGCCTATGTCCAGCTATTGCTTTCTAATTTTATGTAATTTTAGACACTATCACATTTATAGCTTAGACATAGATTCCTTTTGGCTTTTACTCACAGCTCCTGGTCAGGTTGTTTTATGAATGAATTTTAATTTTATATCAAATTTTATTTATTGAGGTAGATATATAGGGATTTACAGATGGACATACTTCTTGTACAGATCTAAGACTATGATAAATTGAATGATTGTTTTCTTTACGGGTCAGTTGCTCCTAATTCAAGGGGACTTTGATTAGGGTAACAGTGGCATTCTGAGCTATTAAGAATTTTGCAAATTTCAACTGTACTGAATTTAGGGACAGAAACCCACTTTACATATGAGCAACAGAGCAAAAAGAGAGAACGTGAAAAACAAATAGCAATAAAATCTCACAAGACACTGTGATAAAAAAAAAAAAGATTATGTCTACAACCCCCAATGGGGACAAAGACCACAATTTCTGTTAAACATTTCTTCCAGGAAAAACAACAACCAGAAATAACAGTTCACTGAAGTGGAAGAAAAGTGTCTGCATAGCAAATTATGTTAGGATACAATCTCATAATAGAGATATATGTCTCCTAAAAAGCCTTTTTGGAGGATCCATTTTCTCAGCCTTGTCAGTCACTGAGATAATGAAGAGAGTTTCCAAAACTGACTCCCCATTTCAGAGGTTGATATAAAAATCTATACAACATTATTTACCATTTACCATTATTTACTAAGCTTGTGCTTAGTAATGACATAAATTATTTTATGTTCTATGTTACGAAAAGTACTGTGTGTACCAGACTATTGTATCTGTGTAATGTTTTTAATTACCTGAGCTGGAGAGAACTTTGTATTCAGAGGCACTGGTTGTTTAACCAAAGGGATACCTTCTGGGACATACAGTGCAGGATAACAAAACCAGTAATAGAAACGGTATCTCTTTAGATCCTAAGGGAGAAATTATATAAATACTTCAGAACTTGGTATTAACCTGGAAAGAGTAATTTGATCTAATTCTTACACTTTGAATAAAAGGAAAATAAGACTTCTTTCAGCATCAGAAATGATGCCCAGCTTCTTAACCATCATCCTGAATATGTCCAAAAACTTCAGTAGAATCTCAAGGGATTGGTTCAAATTCCAGGCTTTTTATGGAATTCCCAGCTTTGCATATCTTCTCCACCATCTCCTTAAAATGTTCACATGGCTTATCAGATAGCCATGTGAACATTTTTCTCTATTTGCAGAACTGGGCTGTCATTTATCACATGCTTTTAATCTTCAGAATGGCATGTCTTGTTAGTAAGACAATTTTTATTCTACATCTATGCAACACCCACCATATGGACATTTTTTGTTAGGCAAGCATACTTCTCTCCCTTGCTCCCCATTTACAAAATACTATCAAAGACAACAGTGTGGAAAAATAGTTCTCACTTACCAACCATTCATTAAGCAGCTGTTCAAAGTTACAATGCACTTTTACAGCTCATTTATGATTTTCACAGCATCCCTTAGTCACGTGATCGCTATTACAGTCAGTACACAGTGTCCTGTACTAGACCTGTGAGTTTTTTTATTTCTCCCGTCCCCCTTGCAGAGCAAACAGATTGAAGAAAGAGATATTTCAAGAGTTTTCTCTTCTACACATTGAAAACAATGTGATTGTATTGAGACACACAAAGGGAGATTGACTACAAAAATCACTTGATTTTTTTCTGTCCCCCACCTTTGCAGAGATTGAACAGAAAGGGATTTCAAGAAAGTAACCTGTTTGCATAGCTGTGGTATGATCACATTGCTTCTGATGTGTACAAGATAGAAAATAGGCACTCAAGCATTCCAAAGGGCAGACGAGTGGCTAAGAGGCAAATAAAAGCCAAAGGTGTGAAACTGACTAGTCCTGCTTATTTCCAGGTGGAAAGCACAGTCCTAGTTATGAAATTCCCCGCTTAGTAACCGCTTTATTTAGCAGCAGTGTTGCTTGTCCCAATTAGGATTGTTAAATAAGGACTACCTGTAAATCTATTTTCCAGTAGATTGGACTTTGTGGTTGGCAGATGCATGATCCAATTAAATGGGATTCTGGGATAAAAATATTAGTATAACTATGGAGCATTTGGTGTCTTTTTTGTACAATTTAACTTACTGCAAATGTTAAGAGAAGAAATTTGTTCAATAAAACAGGATTTTTAATGGCATTCCCCGATGTTATTGCATCCCATATCTATGGGGGGAGAAAAAAAAGAGAATCATCCAGGACAGTAGTACTATTTTCATGGCTGCTACACAATTAAAATATGCTACATATGTCATGGATTTACGTTAACAAAATTTAATTTGGCTTATTCTTCATTGTAAACAAGTGTGCAAGTATAATTATAAAGTGGCAAATAATGAATAAACACAAAAGATTCCACTGATTTTACTATTATCAAATCACAGTAAGCATCTGATTTACACAATAATTTCTATAAAGGAGGACAAGTTCAACAACAAACATATTTTGTACACAGAAGGCCCCCAGATTAAATTTTACCCTGAACACTTGGAAAGCTTCCTGGAAATAGCAGGAAGCTACAGTAATATTCATGCACAACATCTAGTCAATGCTGCAGCTGAGAAGCTCAAAACTGAGCAGCATCTAATGAGTTCATGGAAATTTGGACCTGAGCATTTCAAAATTCAGAGCTCAGTCTAGGAGCCTATTCACAAATGAACTTCTATAGCATTCTGTCTTCTATGACGTATTGCTGAAGTGCCAGCCATAACCAAGAAAACTAAGGTTGAAGTCTGTTGAGTTCTGTACTTCAGCTGGATCTAAAAGCCTATTATCCATGACTTGTTTTTTTTATATAAAAAAAAACCTTAAGAAATATGGCAAGCAAGCCAGGTAAGCCAAATTGGAGGTTCGTAATTTTGAGATTTTTCATCTTGTCCTCCTCACCTTATTTGTTGATTATTTATTCATTTACAAAATTGTAATTGTTTAGTTTCAGTGTTATATGGAATTCTAAAGTTCCACAAGGAATTAAGGGAGGGGGGGGGTTCATCCAAACAGAATTTATTTTTTCATTAGAGCTTTACCTCCTGACTGGGGGGGGGGGGGAGTTCCAGGAATTGTTTTTTTGGTTTTTTTTAGTTTACAAATTCTACAGCTGAAAAAAAGTTCAATAAACCTTGGAACACCTGTTTGTTGTTTGATCTGCAATAAGATAGGACCTTCCAAATAATATATTATTAGACAATTTTGTGCTGAAATATAAGCACTCCTTTCCTGAAATAAATGAGATCAAAGTCTGAAATATAATGCCCGTGAATTTGAGGGCTACATTTTATTCAATTCAATAGAATTGTATTGTTCATAAAACAACTATAGGTTATTCACAATGTTTGGCCCATGCATTGTTTTTCATTCATGCTTCAGGTTTGGAGAACTCATTCCCATTTTACCTTACCTCAGTTGCTGCTTGGTCAAGAAGAAGCTTTTTGTCACAGGATTTGAATGATTCCAATGTATTGGTGTTATATAACATTCCAATAGCAGGGCAACAATGTGCTGGTGTTGGGCCATTCCTGGGGGGGAAAGAAACAAATCTTAAAATGTATATTGCATTTACATTTTAACAAATCAAAATCATTAGTAGTTAGCACATACATTATCAACAATTTAAAAGTAAGAATAAAAGGGGGAAAATGGATATTTCAGCCAGTTATGTAAGTCAGGCCATGTATACTATGTAATATATAATCTCAACATCAGTTTCAACAGCTGACAGACACTGGATTGATGGAAAGTGTAACAAGGAAATCAATTAGGTCCCTGAACAGAATAACATGCATAGCCTTGACCATTAATTTTCTGTTTCGTAGAACCATTACTTCACCCTAAAGAGGAAAATAGGCCCGTGAGTCTTTTGTAAATAAACAACAAAGATTTTCTCTGTGCAATGGGATTTAGCCTCTAAAACTCCACATTTCTACAAGAAGAAAGCACGGGTTCAGACAAGCCTGCGTACCTGATACTTGAATGACCATGTTATGCTAAAAGTTACAATATCTTGTAACAGAAATATTGTTCTTCAAACTCTTTTATTCTGCTTACCAAATCCTTATCTCTCCTTCACTTAAGCTTTATATTTCTCCTACATTTCTGTTATTCATTTAAGTACCCCTTTCTCCAGTAAGTGGCAGCATCTGGATGCCAAAGTAGAGTTGGACCTAGCTGGATTGAGAGAACCATGGAATCCCAGGGCTTTGGAAGAATTGGGAAGTTGAGGTTGAAAGGCATCTGGAAGAAGGCAATGGCCAACATCTCATGCTCCTGCCAAAAAACTGCTAACAAGTCAAGCTTTCATGAGGTTTATATTTTTCCTTCTGGATCTGTCTCGTTTTTTAACCACAAGACTTTTTAACTTTCAACCTTTAGGCTTCTTTTGAGGATCGCTCCTTCATTCTCTTTTTTCCTAGTTCTTGAAGTCTCCATTTTCCTTAGTGTTATCAAACTGGCCTTCAGAACCTATTGTACACTATTGATTTATTCCCCAAGTAGTTAAAATATACAGACTTATCCCCACCTCAAGATCCAAAACAAATTGTTATAAGCTATTCATGAGCTGCTGTATAGCAAAGTGAAAGATCCAAAACAAATTGTTATAAGCTATTCATGAGCTGCTGTATAGCAAAGTGAAAGTTTTAGAGAAATTGCATGTTCAATATCTCATTAATTGGCATCACTCCAAACACAGGCTAACATATCTGCACCATTGACAGTTCTTGTATCTGACTTTATCAACTCATGGAATAGAAACAACCATCATAATGATTATGCCAAGTAGAAATCCTATTTGTCCAGAACAGTAATTGAAGACTGCTGGTGATTCTTGGTTCATTTAAACATAGCTCAAGTCATTTAGTGTGTGTATTGTGTACATTCATTTCTATACCTCCCCACTAGCATCAAGTAGACATTTGTACTGGCATCCTGAAACATTGCCCTTGCAGTAGTCATGATTCTAATATACAAATCTAGGTTTATAGCCTAATGATTACAATGCTAATAATCAGCCTCTGTATCCTAATAACTATTTCAAGATTAAAGTAATATGTAAGATTTATTACTTACATATCAAAAGCACTAAATTCAAGGGTTAAACGTGCTGGCATTCCAGGAGGATCTCCTAACAGAGAGAGGAAAAAATAAATAAAACAGGTTATTAAAATAGTGACAATTATACAATACAGGACATCTCTATATAATATAATGTTCTATGAAGCAGATTTATCGTAATCTGTCATATTCTTGGTTGATGATTGAAGAGCCCAGATGTTCTTTCCCCATGTGGTAGTTTCATAACTGTTTCTCCATTTCATAACAGGAAGCACTCTACAAAGGACAATGTGAGAAACATAGCCATCTTATTCTGTTTGCACAAAGAACTTTTCCTCCATTTATTTCCGCCCCACATACACATCAAAACACAGCCACATAACAGAGGACAACAGAGGAGTTGGGAAACCTTTTCTCTTAACCCCTCTTTTTGGGGATGGGAGAAGCGTAATGTTTTAGTTGTTTGGCATCCTTATACATCTTATGAAGGGCAATGGCAAACAACAAATTTTGGAAAGAAAATTTACCTTTAACATTAACCTTCTTGAGCAATCTAGCTCTTCAGCTTGGAGAGAACTGATTATGACAGAGTACTCATATGACCTACTTCATAATATTCATGCTGCAACACTTAACAATCCTGAAAGAGGTGTTCCTAACTGAATCATGATCTATACATATTTAAATAAACTACTTGGGAGTGTTGAAACGGGTACCTTTCTATTAATTCTCTGTGTTCTTTAATTTCTGGCCTTTTATGTAAGGATAGCCCTTCAGACTGTCATGCAAATAGTGTCCCAGCTACATCTGGCAAGTAGCAATCTTCTCATCCCCGACAAGTAGTACCCACTCAGGTGAATGTCGAATGAACAGATCTTTAAGCAAATGCAGAAGCTGCTATGCAAGGAAGGCGCGGATATCCCCGGCCAGTATTCAGTATAGTGGACACTGATGAAGGGTTAACCTGTGGTAAGAAAACCCAGCCAGGTTTGTTTACTTAGATATCAAGTCTCTCTGAGTTCACGGGGATTTGGAACGACATGCCAGCGTTAGACTGTACCTAACCTGAACTGTCCCTTCACAAAGCAGGACGCGTTACTAGAACGACAAGCCCCCTCCAAGAAGGAAAAGTGTTTACGGTCTACTTGCCATTATAGTAATAGCCTCTGATCGGTTTCGGAGACTCGTCCAGTTTGTATTCATTGAGTTTTTTCTGAGTGAGCTCATGCCAGAAACCTGCGTCCAGCGCGCTACTGAACGGAACAAACTGCAGATTGGGATGCCCATCCTCCGCGGGGTGTCGCGATTCACCACCACCGCTGGCCATGATTTGGCATCGGTAGCTATCAGCTGAAAGCCAGGGCCAGGCTGCCTCCGAGTTTTCCCGGAAACGGCCGGTTATCCCTCCCCAACTCCGCCCGGGAAGAAAAAGTATCCCGAGAGGTGCGCGTCGGCGCCAGCAGCAAGTAGCTGCAGCAAGAACCCTTCGCATGGAGCAGGAAGGGGAGGAGCAGGCGAGGATGCATCGCGCAGCGCGCGCAGCAGACAGGAGGACGCGGGGCGGAGCCGCCTGGGGACGCCCGGAAAGATGCTCCACCTCCGAGAGGGTGGGTGAAAAAAGAGGCGTGGCCGGGAAGTTCATATAAATAGAGGGGGCGTGGCCAGGGGTTTGCCGTGGATCGTGGCTTGGGAAAGGAGGATTGGTCCATTCGCGGAGTTTGGGTTTCTTGCCACAAGCGCCCTTTTAAGTAGTCGAGTTTTGTGACTCCCCGAAGCCTGCGATTTCATCTCACAAAGGCTGGTGTAATTAGTAGAGGAGGGCTGGCATAAGTGGCAAAGGCTTTTAATTTCAAAACCCAAACGCTGGCTTAGTTTACAGAGAAATTAGTTCAAGTAGGCACATGGGTTGCATAGACTTACGGTTTTGCTCCGCAAATATTCGCTTGGCTCACAGATATTCAAGATATCCTATCTCAGTACTGATTTAAGTGGCAGAGTCTGGAAAATTCACATTGTACTACGGATTCAGCGCTCAGAGGCTTGTAGTCTCTACCACAAACACATAGTGGCAACGATTCCTTAATTTGACGTACCGTGGCATTGCTTCAGTTCAGTGACGAAACAGATGTATAACACTATTGCAAAATTTAACAATGAAGTGCTGCTTTTGTTTTGATTTTGAAATGGTTGAGTAAAATGGAAATATATCACATTATTTTGGATTGATGGATATTGAGCAATCTAAAAATGAGATGAATGACTGTTCTGTACAATAGACTCAAGGGACTTGCCTCCTGTGTTTAGTTGGCTGGAGAAGAAGAAATAAATTGCTGTCTAAATTCCATTCCATTCTTCAGTTTGGCAACAGCCCAGATCATTGCCCAGGCAGTGCTTATCACAGACCCCAATTGATAGATTCCTCTGCATTTTAACCCCTCCCCCCTTGTAAAGATCCAGTTGTTTTTCTTTCTATGGATTAGTCAATGAGGATATGAGGTTTCCATGATGGATACTTTGCCACTGTTGCTGCTCCAGTGGGAGAAAAATACATAGTTTTACTTTCTTTCAGTCATTTAGACTGGAAGTGAAAATTGGCAATTCTTGTTAAATTCACCTTTTTTAAAGAAAAAAACCCCAACCTCCAGAATTTCAACAATGAAATGGGGGCAGGGAGTCCAGTGGTCATCAGTCCTCTTTGACAACCTGACAGTTGCTATAACAAACTGCATGCAGATAGAAACAGTGAATTAATGCTTCAGAGCATTGTTTGTCAATGATATAGAAGGAAGCCATGGACAGGTTGTCCTCGACTTACAGATAATTTAGTGAGCAAAGTTTTAACAGCACTGAAAAAAAGTGACTTATGACTGTTTTTCACACTTACAACCATTGCAACATCCCCATGGTCACTTGATCAAAATTCAGACTTTAGGCAACGGACTCATGATAGTTGCATTGTCCCAAGGCGATGTGATTACCTTTTGCAACCTTTTGACAAGCAAAGTTAATGCAGAAGCCAGATTCACTTAACAACTGTGTTACTACTAACTTTAACAGCTGCAGTGATTCACTTAATATCTGTGGCAAGAAAGGTGGTGAAATGGGGCAAAATTCATTTAACCACAGAAATGTTGCGCTACCTGTAATAACTGAGATGCATCTTACCAAACACAGTGGGGTTTAGGCACATTCCTTTCCTTGGATGTAGGCAACCCAAAATAGACGCAAAGGAGTAGAGGAAGCATGCTAGCAGCATCTTACGGTATCGGATAAATATTAGATTACCTGGGTCAAATTAAAACACAATAGAAAAACTACGAATTTGTGATGAAACAAGTGAGAAAACAATATGGAAATGGAACAGAAAAGCATCAGTGTGGATTATTTCTGCACCAGACTAAGGATGATGTCTCTTGAAGCCTTCTCAGTGCTACTACTGAAAATGTTGCACATCCATGGCCAGAAGGTTGTGCATAAAGAACCCTACCATTAAATATGGAGCAGTAGTGTTTTTCTGCTAATGCACAAGCCAGAAACCTGGGTGCCTCCTCTAGTCCCACTTTGGGCACAAAGCTAGCTGGGTGATCTTGGGCTAGTCACTTACGTTCATCTAAGGCAGGGGTGTCAAACTGCCAGCCCGCAGGCCGGATGTGTCATGCCGAAACTGTGCCCACCCCAGCTCCGGCAATGGGGAAAAAGTCGTGATATGTCGTGACACGTCACGTGACGTTGCGAGTTTGACACCCCTGATCTAAAGCATCCGATCTTAGAAGTAGGAGGAAGTTGTTGCTCTGCACTGCTGCTTCTACATTTGTTCTTGAATTGATGATCTTTAAACATCAATTCCTATAGCCAGTGGCATACGTAACAAGCCTCAGTGACATCAAAATGATGATGTGGATCATGATATTTCATGTAACAATTATGCACTTTCATCATGACTTCTGTTGCATGTATGTAAGTAGCATCATTTAGGTCAGAGGTCCCCAACCTTTTGGGCACCAGCGACCGGGTCCGTGGAGAAAGGTTTTTTTCACGGACCAGAGAGGGTGTGGTTTCGCGTGCTGCCTGCATCCTGAGGATGGGGCTTCGCTTGTTTGCACGGCCTGGTTCCTGGCATGCCGCGGACTGTTGCGGTCCACAGACCGGGGTTTAGGGACCCCTGATTTAGGTGATGATGCTTGTAATTAGTTCTGGTAGAAGAAAATATTTGTAAGTCAGGGTTGAATTGGGTTCCTGGTGCTCTCTGAGCTTGGTTGTTTTCTTGCAGACGTTTTGTTACCAAATTAGGTAGCATCATCAGTGCGTACTGATATATGCACGTAAGTTCTTATATGTTCCTTCTTATTTGGGGCTAATGCATTTTGCTTATATAGCACATTTCCAGGAACCGGATCTTTGTTTCAGTAGACAACAGTATATTGGCTTATGAAGTAATCTTTAGATTTGAGTTCCTACTTTACCTAGCATTGTAACATGAGCACGGTTAGGGTCAAATTGGGCTTTAGTTCTGCTTGTTGCATATTGCACAAAATATGCCCAAACTGATCACCATTATGGCTTCCAATTAATCAGGGAACACTGTATGTGGCATGGTACGACTGGTAAGCTAGTCTGCTTGTGGGCAGTATTAGGCTTCCTAAGATGACAGAGTTGCTGGCAAATTATCAGGAAAGCTGCTGTTTAGACTACGGTCACTAAACCCTGAATCCCAACATTATGTAACAAATAAAATCTACACCAATATAAGCTAGTTTATTCTTTCTTTATTTCACCCAGAAGCCTCATGGTAGGCAGAGGAAGTATTTTTTCTGTACTCTTTTTATTTGTGCCACCTTTCATTTATGTCATCTAGCAGAATTATTTTTTTCTGTGGATCACATCTATTCAGAATGTTACACATTTGCAAAACCGATCCCTGATTTTTCCATTATCTACTCCCTAAAGTGTAACATATAACTATCATGTCCACCTAAATAATTTAGATTATACCACTTCATACTTTCCGATAAACATTTTTAATGATTTTGGAGAAAGAATAGACTGCTATCAGGAGTAGGCCATATGCAGCATTCACTGCTAAGGAATATGGACATTGCTGCTCAGTTTTGGCATATTGGTATTGACGTCCAACTCAAGCATGCTCATACTATTGTATGCAAGTTAGGACTTCTAATTTAGAGACTATAAACCAAACTATGGTTGTTCTCATCCCACCAACTGGGAAGCATATATAACATACTAACCCATGTTTATCTGAAAAAGTCAAAGTTCTTCTATGCTACTTTGGAGGGTCATCCAATTGGACTTCTTTTTCCTGGAAAGCACTACAGTAATAGCTTATGACAGGTTATCCTCCAGTTAGCATTATAAATAATCACACAGCGGTGTGTGGTTGAACATTTTAGAGCACAGTTAGATCTTCTGTGTCTAGAAAGACTTCTGCTAGCATTGCATTCATACTTTAGCAGCAACTCTGTTATCTTATTAGACAGTTTTGAATAAACAAATGGACTTTATTTGTATATTGGTTGGTTGGTTGTTCTCCATCATGGTGGTTGAAAAAAGTCCAAGTTGTTGACACAATCCCTGTTCTACGTGGAGCCAACTATGACAGTTGTAAAATATCACTCATATGCCATCTATTTATCAAATGCTATGTATTTGGCTTTGGTGTCATTCAGGCTGTTCTCCCACTTTTCTCTTTGTTCAGCCTATAGCATAATAACTACTAAAGAATTCAAAACCTTATAAACAGTTTTCTGTCCTGTAACATGCCCTGCCTTAATATGGGTTTTGGAATTCTTACAGACAAATTATCTTTTTATATGGTATAACAGTTCCTCAGTCATGCTATTCTTTGTAGACTGTGTTATGTACACTATCTATGTGGAGGTACTGATTTATAGTATGACCCTTCAAACTTGATATTCAAGGTTTATATACATTTCATGAACAGTTCTTCATTTTGAAATATTTATACTTCATGTCCAGTGTCTCTTGTTCTGTTGTTGGACTTCATTGGAACAATCATTTTAAAACTGTTGCACCATCCAATGTGAAATGAAAAGTATACTCCTTTTCACTTTTGTGTACAAAAATACCTAGAATAACAAGCTTCATGGAAAATAATTTTAGACAGTCACAGAAATGAATTCCAGCAGTGAGGCTGCTCCTGACAGAGTTCTAGCATCTTGACCCTAAATCTAATTTGAATGAAGAGCATAAGAAGATAATTCCTACTCCTACTCTGCTAATTTCTACTCTTTTCTGTGGTTTTGCTACTAAAACAATTAAGAAGAGGCTCTAAGATCAAAATCTAATGATTGCTTTTGAAATAAGAAACTCTTTAGGGATTGTGATTCTAGTATCATCTTTGCAATCAAATTTTAGAAACTTGGCAATTTTAGGAATAAGGTGTTAATCAGGATTAGGAATTATAACATCATTTGCTTTCTCATGAACGCAGCAAGACCATTTTGAAAATATTTAAGGTCATGCGTCAGGCATAGTTTTAACATTCTTTTTAATGATTTTAACCTTACAATTATTTTTATACACAATCTTATTAATATATTAAAATATTCAAAAGACAGATCATATATTCCATTGATTTATAAAACAAATATCTCATGACATTCTACATGTGTTTTCAATTTTAGCAGTTCAGACTCTTTAAGAAATTAATCATAGCTCTTGTACCATTCAAATTTACCTGTAAATTAACCATGATCATTATGCATTATACTCAGTCCTGGGTTAACCACTAATGAGTACATGGTTAAGGTACCAAGGGAAGGGGGGCACCTCAGAGATTTTTCTCAAGTTATCATGCCCTCTCATTAACATATTTGGCTTTAGTTTTCAGCACTTACTGAACATAATGTCTTGCCAGTTAAGCAATGGGAGGGCTAAAGAATACCATTGTTGGGCTGTGCTTAGGGCATCACTTAGATTTAATTGTGATTAAACCATGATTATACCTTATAAGGTGAACGTTGACTTTTCCTTTTTTTTTAAAATGATCATGATTGCCTACACTGGCCATTTATCCATATATAAAAAAAGAAGTCCTTGCCCAATTTTTAGTTGTTGCCCATTTATCCATCTACATTCTGAATTTTCTATTTTACAGAATTTGAAACTTAGTCACTTTTGATTGTTTCATTAGGTGAGACAGTTTGAAACAGGGAGGGGAAAGGATAAGTTAATATTTTTATTTGACTCAATTTCTCAATTTCCACATTTTTACAAAACTGAGTATAAAAAGCTTAAAAACAAATTAAAATTCAAACTACCATTGCTTAGTAATTAAAGGCCTATTTAAAAAGATTAGCTCCTTTTGTTTTCTAAATGCAACATCCGGCAAGAGGTCAACTATGCATTTTATAAGGTGGGAACAAGGTGGTTCTGTAGTGCATCTTCAGAAAGATTTATCTATTGGAACATAATAGCCAGATAGCTGTAGTCCTTTAGAGCAGGGGTCCCCAAGCCCTGGTCCGTGGACCAGTACCGGGCCGCGGCATGCCAGCAACCGGTCTGCACAAACAAGCAAAGCCCCATCCGCGAGATGCAGGCAGCACACAAAACCACGCATCCTCCGGTCCGTGGAAAATCCTCTCTCCACGGAACTGGACCCTGGTGCCCAAAAGGTTGGGGACCTCTGATTTAGAGCTTTAAAATAAGGTAACTGTGTAATCAATTCCTAGTATGTAGTAATACTGAACTGTATCAGCAGTCTAGTGACTATAGTTTTTATTTGTAAGTTTTAGACATTCTTCAATATTGCAGGATAAAGATGACACCTAATCAAGATGTGAAGAACTTGCTAGATTCAACCAGCCTCAGAAGGAGTCACAAGTGGCATACTGCATTCTTCAGAGGTTATACTCTGGATCCAATAAAAATAAGGATATGGGAGCATCCATGCTGCAGAACTGCCTTTTCTTATGAGTAAACTATTATTCCAACTAGGGTAGACCTCATCCCCTGAGTCCTGTTTCTAAGTGACCAAAGACACTTACATTTTTTAATATCTTCCCACAGGAGGTATATATGGTGCTCACAGGATCACTTGGACAAAGAAGCACTTAAAGTATGACTTGTAAATAGTATGACTGATTTAAAATTGGTTTGTTTATAAAGTTCGCTGTTACTGTAAAAGAGTTAACATCCTGGTAAGTGAAGAGTTTATAAAGGTGATATATGGGAGGTAGGAATTTTGGGTGAGCCAGTGGGCTATGCTTGGATATTGTTGGTGGCTGAGAGCACATGAGGGAGGAAAGGGAAGACAAAGTGCTAAGGAAATCGGTGTGTGAAATTTGCCAGATTGAGAACTGCTAAGAGGATAGTGTGAGAGAATCATGCTTACCCCATAAACCTGCTCAAGCATCCCTGCAACTTCTATTTTAGCAGAAATCCAGTGCAACAAAAAAGATCCAAGTTTTATTTCTGCCAAATTGTAATTCATCTGGAATAGGTCGGTGAACTGCCAGAACACAAAGCATTTGCTTTGAGTTAGAACAAAACACACTTTGGGGCACATCCCTATTTAAAGAAAAAATAATCTTCAAGTAATAAGAGGAAATAACAAAACACTACATTTGCCAATAAAATATCAAGAATTAAAACCAAACTAGGCACAAGAATGGGTTTTCTCTAGAGAATGACAGCTAATTTGAGAAAGGACTTCTCTTTCTTTTTTCTGCCATCTGAAACCATTTTTATCGGTAAAAACAGAGTTTAAAGTATCATAACGTAATGAATGTAATGAAAATCATAAATTTATTATGTATTTTTATTATCAGAAGGTAGTATTGGGGGGGGGGGAAAGATAAGGCAGGGCACAAGATATCATTTTCAGGAATATGTAAATATTGTTTGCCTTAAATTGATATTCTGAAAAACTAACAACTCGTACCTCATGGAGCTTAACGTCCATTTCAAGCAAATGTTTTCCATTCTGCCAGTGGTTCCTACTGATTCACACTAATATCAGGTACTATTAAGTTATCTGAGATTTTGTAACATAGTCCCGATTGAAAGCCCCCCCTTTAAAAAACAAAAACAAAACACCTCTCTTATTGATGGAAAAATATAATATGATGTTTGAAAAAAGATACAATTAATTTAATATTAAATTAAATATTAATAATATTGAGTTTTGAGAAGTATATTCATTGAAAATTCTTCTTATTAAATGTTAGACTTCCTTTCACAAATACTGAAATCCATTTGGGAATTAGATTTTCAGATTTCTAACTGATAAAGAATTATGTTTTATATATGCATGATTATATGTGAAAAGAACAAAACAGCATTTCATACATAACAACTTTATGGTGCACATTCCACTAGTTTTATAATATATGAGGAATGCTGATGACCCAGGACAAAGAATGTATCTAACTCTATTATATGCTATTATATGGATTTTCTAAAGACCAGCATCTCATTCCAAGAAAGCAAACTATGTTGCTGTAGATCTTATTCAAACAAACTAAACACTGTCATGCATGCTGACTACTGGCTTTTTATTCTTCCCTTGGGAAATTTATCTATTTTTTTCAGCATGATAATTCTCTGAAAATTGAGCTGAAGACAATCAAATTCAAACTGGAGGAGGGAGAGGCAATTAAAAAAAATACTGAGTTCCAAAATGGCCAAATCACGATTGAAGAAGGAAAAATATCTTCCAGTCCATCCTGGGAGAGAAAGTTGAGCAAAGATTCCCTTCTCTATCCCCTGCTGATCATTTGTCCCAGAGCAAGCCTGTCATTCGGGCTGTTTTGGAAGAATATAGAGCAGTGGTGGTGAACCTATGGCACGGGTGCCAGAGGCGGCACTCAGAGCCCTCTCTGTGGGCACGCGCGCCGACGCCCCAGTCCTAGGCCTTCAGCTGGGTTTTATAAAACCTTTTCGCTTTAGGCCTCCGCCGCCGTGTGCAAAAAAAAAAAAGGTTCAATCAGTCAATTTCAACTTCTCGCGGGAAAAAAAAAGATCTTGCAAAGTTGGAATTGATTGATTGAACTTTTTTAGTCCCACCCAGTCTGTCGTTACCACCGCAGCCACGCCCACCCAATGGGCCACGCCCACCCAATGGGCCACACCCAGCCAATGGGCCACACCCAGCCAATGGGCCACACCCACCCGGCGCTCGACGATGCATAAGTGGGTTTTGAGTTGCAGTTTGGGCACTCGGTCTCTAAAAGGTTCGCCATCACTGATATAGAGCATATAGAGCAAGTCATGCTATATATGGCCTTGCCCAATTGTATTTTAGGCAGGCAAAATGCATCATTAATAGCTCAGAAAAGCTGGTGGATTTTTTTTTTTAAAAAAATAGTGAGGACCTCATGGATTCCCTTGAAGGGGCTGAATGTTTAGAAAGAACAACAGAAGCTTTTTGGGAGGCAAAGTAAAAAGATAGGCAGCGTCTAGCTTGCTTGATCTTGAAAAGGCTATATTGTTCATAATTAGCATTGCCAAGGAGACAACAGTTAGTTCTCGATCTACAACAATTCATTTAGTGACCATTTGAAGTTACAACATCACAGAAAAAAGTGACATTACCATTTTTCACACTTATGATTGTTGCGGCATCCCCATGGTCAGTGGTGGAGAACCTATGACACGGGTGCCAGAGGCGGCACTCAGAGCCCTCTCTGTGGGCACGTGCGCCATCGCCCCAATCCTAGGCCTTCAGCTGGGTTTTATAAAACCTTTTCGCTTTAGGCCTCCGCCGCCGTGTGCAAAAAAAAAAAAGGTTCAGTCAATTTCAACTTCTCGCGGGGAAAAAAAAAGATCTTCCAAAGTTGAAATTGATTGATTGAACTTTTTAGTCCCATCCAGTCTGCCGTTACCACCGCAGCCATGACAACCCAATTGGCCACGCCCACCCAATTGGCCACACCCAGCCAATGGGCCACATCCACCCGGCACTCGACTATGCATAAGTGGGTTTTGGGCTGCAATTTGGGCACTCAGTCTCTAAAAGGTTCGCCATCACTGCCCATGGTCATGTGATCAAAATTCAGACGCTTCGCGACTGACTTGTATTTATGACAGTCGCTGTATCCTAGAGTCGTGATTGCATTTTGCAGCTTTCTGACAAGCAAAGTCAATGGGGAAGACAGATTAATTGGCTGTGTTACTAACTTAACAATTGCAGTGATTCACTTAACAACTGGCAAGAAAGATCATAAAATGGACAAACTCACTTAACAAATGTCTCCCTTAGCAACAGAGATTTTGGGTTCAATTTTAGTCATAAATCAAGGACTACCTCTATCAGAAAATAGCAGGTCTAGAGGTGAAAAACCAGAAAAATGCTTTGGCAAACTAGTCCTGTATTATTGCCCAGAAAGTGGCTTATATATATATATATATATATATATATCAGAGCTGAACTGAAAATACACATCAACAAGATTGCCTCTCTTTGATAACAAAGGGACAATGAATTTCCTGACTCTAGGATGTCTGCTTTCGGTTTTCAGTTTGTTGGTTAAATAAAACCAAAATATTATTAACAGTTTAAATTTTTGGTGATTTCTTTTTCTGGAGAAAATCAAAATACAAATAAATACTCTCTTGAAATCCCTGAAGATTCAGGAATACAAAGACTACTATAACACAATATATAAACATTTGAAAAAGCGGCTGTGGTAAACTAAACACTGATTAGAATGATCCAATATAAAAGTCAGCATTTAGAAGCCTAGTTCAATCTTGTTTTAAACAATAAAATCTACCATTAAAAAGGCCACAAACCACCAGAAACAGAAAAACAACTCTTTTAAGACACACAAAACCAACGTTTACTTTTTTACAAGACTTTTAAATAATACCAGATTTTTTCTTTCCAACATAAACCTGCTGTTCTGCCCCCCCCCAAATATAATTTTCTCTGCAGTAAGTTAAGTTTTAATATGAAATATCTTTTTGAAAGCCTTTTTGAAGTTTTCATTACAGAGTGGATATATAAATGGATTTAATGTAGAATTCACATAGCCAAGCCAAATTGTAAACATGTGAAAAGGACGGTTATAGCATATTTCACAAAAGGCCATGACCATAAACAGTACAAAATATGGTATCCAACATAACATAAAAACTGCCATTATGACACCTAATTGTTTGGCGGCCTTTCTGTCCCTGTTCGCGTGTAGCTTTTGACTCTGGTAAACAGAATGAGTACGTAGCTTTCCCCACGTCTCTTTCAGGTAACGGAGACTGAGAGGATCTCCCCCGTCAGAACACCTCTGAGGAAAAAGTTGCTCAGGATGAGGATTTTGTTTTAGGGAGGGATCTGAATGAATTCTAGGCAATGATCCTCCTGCAAAATTCTGCCTATGTGATATTTTGCCTAACTGGGAGATAGGATTTTTTATATTTTCAGCACTGTTACTGACACAGGCATATTTTCCCTTTGTATTGCCTAACTCAAAATCTTTCTGCCTTCTAGCTAGAGGGAAACAGTTAAGTTTTATTACTTCATGGTCACTTCCTTTAGGAAAATCCTTCGAAATTTTAACAAAGCTGCCTAATGGAAGTTTAGCTTCCCTTATTTTGTTTTGCTCAAAGCTATCATTTGCACTGAAAGAAAATCCTCGGTCTTTATTTGAACGTTGGGAACAAATCTTTTGCATTTCCTGAATCTTTCCAGTATGCACACTCGTGTTATTAGAGTTACATCTGAATAATCCATTTATGAGCTGCCGATGCTGATAATGCTTGCAGACGGCCCTGTAAATGTTTGCATAGAACCACAGCATCAGCAATGATGGTACATAGAAGTTGATTATGGCTGTCAAGACTTTAAACCAAGTGGTTCTACAAAAATCTGTTTCACATACTTTTTCATCATACGTTCTGTTATTAATTGTCATAGTACTGTGATCTGTGAATTTACGCCAGCCGAGTATTGGAATCACCCACAGGAAAGACAGCAGCCAAGCTATTGAAATCATGACTGAGGCTCTAGTTTTGGTCCTATACTTGAGATATTTTAAAGGCTGTTGGACTGAACGGTAGCGATCTACACAGAGAATGAAAAGGCTGAATATAGAAGCTGTGCTGGCTACGTAATCCATTGATAGCCAAAACAAGCAAGCTTCTCTAGTCAAAATCCACTTATCCTTCAACAAGTATACAATGTTTAGTGGCATCACAGCTGCACCAACTATAACATCTGCACATGAAAGACTGACAATATAAAGATTGCCAACTGTCTGTAGCTTCTTTTCTGTTTTCACAGCATATAGGACCAAAATATTCATAACCACTGTAATCAGCGAGATGGTTCCCAAGAATAGTCCTAGAACAGGTTGCACCTCTGTAGAATTCCTGTTTGTGCTTCTGTCTACCAGACACATCCTTTGGCTCAAGTTTGATGAAAAAAGTAGGGGGAAAAAAGTCTTCAGAAGTTCAGTCTTGTCTGGTGAACTGTTGGCTCAGTTTCTTTTGTTTCTTTGATCAATCTGAAAATTAAAAGAAATGTTTCACTACTGCTGTTTCTTGCCGTTTTTACAGCTGAAGAAATAAAAGTGAGAGTGAAGTCAAGAATAAATATTGCAAAAATATTACATAGTAGGAGCTTGCCTCCATATTTCTTATCCAAATATCTTACATCCAAAGCCTTCCAGGCCATATGGTATTCATCAAAAGTTTAAACCACCAATCCCTGAGCCAAGTGGAAGCTTTCCTCTTAGTCTCCATTCAAAAGAGAGGGTGCTGGGCCTGAGCATTTCCACGACTGTGATAATTTTAAATCTAAGGTCCAGAAAGCAATGTTATTTAAAAAGAATCACAACCTGAGATATGACAGCTATCAGCTGCAATACATGATGTGAGAGATATGTAATGCTCACACTATCAAAGCCTGTGAACAATGAACAGGAGAAATCCTGGTATGCAACTCAGTCAGAAATGCTTAACCACTTCTTTGCACAGATGTGCACAGTAAACAGGTGTTAAAAGTGACCTGCAAGGCTTGACCTGCTAGTTTAGATATGCTAATAAAAAAATAAAAAATGGAGAATAAACTCTATTTATTGAAGAAAGGTAGGAAGTATATCCAAAAGGATTTTAACAATCACCACAATTAATCAAGAGCAAGCCCTATTTATATGAAGTTCAAACCAAAAAATTAAACCTAACAGAACAATGGAATCCTACTTTTGAATAGATTCCCTTGTTTCTCTCTATTATTTGTTTTTATGGTGCTCAAATTCAGATGTGGTATGCAAAAGTCAGTTACTTGTTCAATATTTTATGCTGCAAAAAGAAGTGTTACTCCAAGGTGTCACTTCTACACTTATGCAACACTGTCTACCTTTTGATGGTCCCTAGGGCATACTGTGTTTTCAAGAAGTAGTAATATACCAGCAAAACATAAAATATACCACCAGTAGTCCTTGAAATGCAATACCAGACTGTCACTTAACCTCATGGTATATAGTTTAGATAGTAAATCATCAAGGAGTGACAACAACTCACTTCTTGCCAGGAACTGCTGTGCACAGAGTGTTTTCCATCTTTACAGTAGCAAATGAAGATGATCTATAATGTTAGAAAAGTTCTCCCTGAGTGCGCTGAATGTATCCACTGGTGCCCAGGCAATTGATGTCGATGCCAGCACCAAGTTTTTGTGTATGGTGCATAAATTCTCCTAGATTGCTTATGCCAACTCTTATCCCAAAGCATGATAAATTTTCTAAGTCAGCACAACATTTATCAGAGCTGAATAGACTCATACCACGAAACAAAGAATGCTGTGGAAGGCCATATCTTATGCTAAACAGACTTCAAACCAGGAACTTTTGCAGCACACCAGGGATTAGATTAGTCTAGTGATGGTCCCCCTTTCCTAGCAATGTCTTATATCACAAAATGAATTAGTATAGCTTTCAGGTAGCAAATAAGAGCCAGTTGCTCCACTATTAGTACAATCAGAACTACTCTGGGCTATCTTTGGTAATGTAGCCTCAGAAGTTTCTCTTGATGGCCCAATGCAAGCACGGGTTTTGTTCTTTTCTTAGTAGGTTGTCTCACTTTCCTTCCTGCTTTATTTGCATCCTTGTCATTTATGAAATGTAAATCAGTAATTGATGGCTGCGCCAGTTTGATGCAGTGGTTAAGGCAGGGGTCCCCAACCCCTAGTCCATGGGCCCATACCGGGCTGCGGCATGCCAGAAACAGGTCTGCACAAACAAGGAAAGCCCCATCCACAGGATGCAGGCAGAACACAAAACCACGTCCCCTCCGGTCCACGGAAAAACCTCTCTCCCTGTAACTGGTACCTGGTGCCCAAAAGGTTGGGAACCTCTGGGTCAAGGCATCAGGCTACAAACCAGGTTCTAGTCCCACCTTGGCACAAAGTCAGATGGGGAAAATAGGAGGAGGAAGGAGTATTATGTATATTCGTTGCCTTGAGTTACTTATAAAAGGCAGGATAAAAAACATCTGATTAAAAAGATATAATCTCAAATTCTTCAGATCTCTCTGTTTTGTACAACAAAAAAATAACGGCTGTGTTCAAACCGAATGCTAAGTTAGTATATATTAATTATTATTTCTTGCATTATCATGATTATCAAAAGGTGATTTGCTCATTTTGATTATGGCTTCTTTTCTACATAGCCCCCAAATCTTTTAGATGACCACATCTAATATTTCACACTTCTTCCATGCTATAGCAGGGACATACTCAGTGGTGGGATTCAGCCGGTTCGCACCAGTTCAGTAGAACTGGTAGCTAATTTTTTGTTGCCCAGGCCCAGAATGGACTTCTGGAAGTGGCATCCACACAGAGAACTGGTTGTTCACATATTTGAATCCCACCACTGAGCATACTTCTTGTTATCATCTACTTGTTTGTGATTCGGCCCATCAAAGAAGGATGTAGAATTCATGGCAGTGGTCTGAACATGCAAGCCTTTTCCTTAGTGTAGATATTCTCTTGAATTACATACCCAGTACAAAGAATTTCACAATTGGACAATGTAAATGGGTTCTCTATGCCCTTACTATAGCTAAAAGACCTATACTGCAACATGGGAAAGATAAACGTCTGGCCCTATTTATTCAATTGACTGAAGACCTGATTGCATTTGCTACTTATGAGCGCATTGCCTACAGATTTAGATTTCATTTGGCTAAGTATAAGTATAAACATGGGACTCATTTATACAAAATACAGTAGGTTAAAAAAAAGCATGATAGTTATACAATAAATACTATCTACACATACACACACATCTGCATAATCTCTGTATTAAATAATTTTATACATATATTTGTAACTGTTTCTGTTGTAATGACAAATTATACTCTGTATTTTAATTTTAATTTTTTTTCCTGTTGTATTTTTCACCTATTTTTAATCACTATATTCTTTTTTTGATAATGATTTTTTGTGTTTTTCTCCTACTGTTTTTTTCTCTTTTTCTGATACTATTTTAAAAGATGGCAGGGAGGGAGAAAGGGGGGGGCAAGAGAGGAAATCTGGTGGGGAAAAATAGTCTTATAAGATTTGTTTTTGATCAATTCATGCTCATTTCTGGTAATTACTGCATTTGTCCAATGTTCTTACAGACTGATGTCTGTATCAATTACTTAGAATCCCCCCCCACAAAAAATGATGTCATTAGTCTGCAAATTGCTGAAACTTTCTTTTCCTCTTTTTTGAAATTAGGGGCAATATTTGTTCTTTTTGGCACTTCAACAATTCTTCAGGATTTCTTAATAATAATAATACTTAATCATTCAGACTATCTTTCAGAACCTTAAAATACAATTCTTGCAGTCCTGGAGATTTAAACTCATTCAGAGTAAGTAGGTATTCCTAATTACGTTTCTATCACTCTCAGATTTCAGTCTTGTTCCTTCATCCTGTTTTTCACAATTTCCTGCTGGACCATGCTTTTTTTTTTCTTCAATTGAAGAAACACTGAACCAAAGAATGCTTGAATAGCTATGCCTTCTTTTTGTTATCTCTTAGGATTTGTCCTTTATTTCTCTTTTATTTTGAATGCATCTAAAGACATTCTTTTATTGTTTTAACATCTTTTGTTCATCTTGGCTCATTCTGAGCTTGCTTTCCTGACAATAGCTCCATAATTTTAGGCTGTCTATGCTATATCTTTTCTGATGGGGACCTCTGTTCATTTTCCATAGGCATTCTATGCACACTTTTTTATTTTTCAATCATCACTTTTTATGTAGCTACATCTTTTGCTGTCTTCAATTCCTCCCCTTCCTTCCTCCCCCCCAGAATTGCTTACAATTGGTCTTTTAGAAAATTGCTATTCATCGTCACCTTCTTTTTCATTAACTTCTCCAGCCACTTTTTATCATTGTTCTAAATTTATTAAAATACATTTTTTTAAAGTCCAACGTTTAGTTTTTCTTAAAAACCAGTAATTCCAGTAGTACATGCTAATTTTCCTCTTATGTTCCTGCTACTACTTTTTCCTTGGCTAAGTGTTCTTTATAAGTTAGTACATTATTGAGTCAATGATATGTGACCCTTTGTGCATATATTTTTTTTGGGTCATTGGTGAACTCTAGTAGCAATATTAGTCAAACATTTGCTGAAAGGGCCATGCCTGTGAGTCTGTCTCCCAAGCAATGCTGAAATAATTAATCTAAGCAATTATTATTCATCAGTGAGATGAGTACACGAGTACACAAGGTGTATGACAAGGCGATACAATATCACCCATCCTTTTCTCAGCCTGCCTTGAAGAAGTATTTCGCAAACTAGACAGGGCAAAAGATGGGATAAAAATCAATGGCTCCTATTTAAATCACTTAAGATTTGCAGATGATGTTGTTCTCCTTTCACAAGACCCAGAAGAACTACAAAGAGACATACAAGAGTTGCACAACTCGGTTTAAAAATGAACCTGAAAAAGAGCCAGGTTATGTTTAATAAATTCACCAAAGAAAGAATTTTTGTTTTTATTTGGACCACTACATATACTTTGGCCAATGGATCTCAATGAAAGGTGATACAATAAAAGAAATTGAACAGTGTGTTAAATGTGGTTGGCAGGCATTCTGCAAGCTAAGCGTAATTTTCAAGAACAACCTCCCCCTGTGCCTGAAGAGAAAGGTTTTCGATCAGTGTGTGCTACCTGCTCTAACATATGCCGGTGAAACATGGACACTAACTTCACCATCGATACAAAAGCTACAAATGGCGTAAAGAGCAATGGAAAAATACATGCTTGGCATTACAAGGCGAGCTGGAAAGACCTGCACATGGATTAGAGAACAAACAAAAGTATACAATATCATCAAGAAACTAAAAGAACTGAAATGGAAATGGGCTGGTCACATGGCAAAAAGAACCGATGGCAGGTAGCCCAAGGCAGTCATAGAATGGATCCCGTTTGTTAAAAAGCATCCACAAAAGAGACCTAAAACAAGATGACTCAACAACACCAGCAAGTATTGAGGGGCCAATTGGCAAAAGAAAGCTCAGGACCATATTGGTTGGAAACATGTGGAAGAGGCCTTCATCCTGCAGTGGATAGACAATGGCTAAAATGATGATGATGATGATTCAACAGTGCAAGATCTGCATTGAAAGAGCTAAAGCTTTCTTTTAGAAGATATGCACAGATTCTCCTTGGTTGAGAGGATAGAAATTATTTTTGAGGTGAGAGTTGTAAACCTATGGACACTTACCTGGGACTGTTTTTTTTAAAAATAAGTATGTAGAGATTTGCACAGTCCATCAGAATTAGTAATTTAATTACTCTGAATTATAATAGCTGGAGTTAATCTGATCTTCTGACAGCGGCTTGGATCTTTTTACAGTGCAACTACATGATCAGAAAATCAGAAAATCAGAAGCTACAGTTGGTACAAAATGCAGCTGTCCACCTGATAACATTAGAGTCCTGCAAGACCTGTGTTGCTGAATTGCATTGGCTGTGGGCTAGCTTCTAAGCAGAGTTCTGATATGTTGCTTGGAACCTATATATATGATTTGGGATGTGTCTGTGTTTGAGACCATCTATTCCAAACAAGATTTGCTGCCCAACGCTGTCTAGCGTTGTGATGATTGTGTGTCTCCAATCATCAGGAAATAAACTGGGTGGAGACCTAGAATTGAGCATTCTCTGTTTATTGTTCCCTATCTCCACAATAGCTTGCCCTCACAGCAATGATAGTTCTTTCCCTGTTAAACCATTGTTTATCCATAAATGGTTTGGGCACTGAAAAAGAGAGGTGTTAATTATGACTTTATTTTTTTCTTGGTAATGAAAAAAGGGCACTATTGTTTTTATTTTGGATGTTGGGCTTTGTATGGATTTTGATTATGCACTTATGCCCTTACTTGTATAACAACTGTGTTTTGTTATGTTTTGTGGTGTTGTAAGCTTCTTAGAGAGACTGAGGAGACATACAAGTCTTGTATTGTAACTATCTATCCACCAGGCCAGACTTCTCTAAGACCATTACTGGACCTAAGAGGTTCATATGCAAAAATTTAAGAATAAAGCTGTTGTTAAGATAGTTTTAGTTCTGACACTAGAAAAGTTGCTACTAGGAAGAAAACAAGCAACTGTAATCTGTAACACTCAAGATACAAATAGAGCAGATCCAAAATCTGAAATGTATATCTCTTTCTTCTATCTGTGCCTCATGGGCTAGCCCAGGGGTCTTCAAACTTGGCCCTTTTTTGACTTGTGGACTGCAACTCCCAGAATTCCTCAGCATGCTGGCTGAGGAATTCTGGGAGTTGCAGTCCACAAGTCATAAAAGGGCCAAGTTTGAAGATCCCTGGGCTAGAATCACTCAGCAGGAAAAGCAGCTGACACCTGTATGTTGTTATTTTAATGGATCCCTGCTCTCAGCCTTCTCGCTTCTGCTGCCTTTGCTAGATCTACTTTCTGAAGAAAAGAGTATTGGAGTGAACTGAATTGTGGCCTGCTAGTGTTCCTCTGCAAAAGGAGAATGTGTTTGTTTTGAGTATCTCATACAAATACTAGAGTGCTCAATTGGACTGTACATAGAATTTACATTATTAGTTTATCCAAGATTTGTTTTATTGCAAAGTGATTCATTGTCAAAGCAATAAACACTTTAATTGGAACAGTCCACCAAAACTTATTGCTCACAAGAAGTGTAGCTATAAGCCGACTAAATGTCAACTAGCAGAGTAATTGGCCAGCATTGAAAAGAAAGTCTATTTTGTTATAATGATGTCTCAAAACTATTTTGGTTAGCTCAAATAATAATATTTCATATTTTCCATAATTTGTTTTCCAAACTTAATTTGGAAAGATTATAATTAAATAAATCAAAATGTGGAGCACTCTTAACACAGTGTCACAGCCAATGGTTATCAACATAAATAGTGAAACAGGGATTCAAGGCTACTGTTTAAAAAAAAAATCATGTAATTAAAAATAAGCAGTGAAACAAAAATGTTTTTATAATATCATTCCTTCTCTAATTATTATGTCCAAAATCATGGCTATAATAGTGACACCTTGCAAACACTTTATGTTCCATGTATATAAATAGCATTTGTTTATCTCTCCCGGAACTTATTTCTGACTCTCAAATTAAGCAGTTTTCCAGGAATCCCAATCATACATAGAGTTATCTAAAGTAACTACATGGAATGTGTATTTATCTGGGGGGATGGGAAAAGGAAATGCATTATGGTGCCTGTTTAGCACCCTGTTTAATCTATGCTTGGTACATTTGTAATTAAAAAAATGCAAGCAGATCAACCCACACCACCTGGCATCACATTGCAAATGCCCTCCAGGAAAGCTCTTGTCTCCAGCCTCTTCCAGAAGGTAGGGAGACCATTCCAGAGTGTTGGCACTGCCACTGAAAAACAATTGCTCCAGGGGTCAACCAATTGACCCTCTGGAATTCAACTACTTATCCTGACATGATTACAGTAGTTGGACTGATTCTAGTGGGAAGGGATGGCCCTGTATGCAATTTGGAGCCAAGCCATAAAATATATATATGAACAGCATTTGAATCTGAGATTTTGCATACAAAAGAAGACTTGTTTGCTGCAGCCATTTTCTCAGGCTGCAGAAAGAACCCAAATAATGGCAGACCTAATGATGAAAAGAGAAGTCCACCATTCATCCCATTTGCCATTTTTTTTTTTTTTGCAGCAAACCAACTTTCCCTTGCTATTCCCTGTTTAATAATTCTTGGGAAAGTAGAGAAGCAGCTAATGCACCATTTTGTTGCATATTCTTTTTCTGGACAAAATTAAGTTGCTTTTTCATGATATGAAGCTGCATAGAGTAATTATATTTGTTCACAAAGTAATTATTGTGATTTCCGCTATATTGAATTAGCAGAGCAGAATTCAATTTTAGATGGAATAAAGACATTCAACACATTCAGAATAATTTTTTTCCACTACCATTAGATAGCCTTAGATATTCACAGAATTTAGTACATGATAAATTAATATGAAAAAAAAATTCTAACTTCTGTTTATACATCTGAAAAATTTCTTGTTCTGAGATCAGAAAAGAAATACTTTCCACTATAAGTCATGTTATAAACTTTCTTAGAGTTGAAGTCACACAAGACCTGGGTGGGTACTCAGATTTAGGTTACATTTTACAATATATTATGCTAGGCTTGGAGAACCCATAGAGAAAAGCTGTATAAAAACTTCCTCATGAACACAAACTCTAACAAAATGCAAGACAAAATAGAATAGATTGGTAGTATAGTAACATGCCACTTCTTACATCCCTAACCATTATTTTCAGAACTGTTTCTCCATGGTCACGATTGAATAAAGGCATGTTATGAGAAAGCAGGGGTTTAAAATAGTTATATTGGATAAAATACTGATACGGCACAATTTTAATCAGCACAATTACCCCTCTCTTAAAGAAACTTAACAAACTGAGGTACCGAGGCATCAGATGAGGCAAATATGTTACTGTGTATTGTTCCACTAATCCATAATTATCCCAGGCTGGTCCTAGTCTTTTTTTCTGAGTAAACAGTAAAATAATACAGATGTCTAATTGGTCTGACTGCTGAATTGTACCTCAGCAGTAACACAAAAGGCTAAGTTGTGGAGCACAGAACAAGGTTTGTGAAACAGTTTCTGACGCAAAAGGGAGTATCAGAAGCAGCTGCAGCACTCTTCCCAAAGGTAGGACATACATGCACTGAAAATGAAAATAACATTTTTATGTTATTTTTATGATTTATGATGAATGTATTTTTATGATGACTATGATCATGAGTTATCACTTATTGCTTTTATGTACACTGAGAGCTTATGCACCGGAGACAAATTCCTTGTGTGTCCAATCACATTTGGCCAATAAAGAATTCTATTCTATTCTATTCTATTCTATTCTATTCTATTCTATTCTATTCTATTCTATTCTATTCTATTCTATTCTATTCTATTCTATTCTATTCTATTCTATTAATCTTTGGTAGGAGAATTTCAGCCTCCTTTTAGGGTTATTACAAAGAGATTCATTCTACCTAAACTTTGAACAATCCAATATCAAACATTATCTGGGAAGAAAAGCTCCAAGTTCAACCCACAGGGCACCAAGAGTAAATTTCACTGACTCCCCGGGGAAATTGAGTTTGGCTTACTACCTGCTTAATACTGTTTCTCATCAGTATCTTGAATATAAGCTTTCAGTCAGAACTGAACAAACGATGACTCCACTGCAATTCTGGCTCATTTAATTAATTGAGATCCGATTATCTCAGGCCCGCCCGAATTGCCCGTCCCCTCAAAAGGGGCCGAAGATTCCTGCGATAGCCACCCATCCTTCATAGACCGAGATGGGCTCCCCAGCTGCCCAGATTTCCCATTCCCTCTCCTCGACGGCCAAGTTTACTTACCCACCTGGCACTGAAGCAGAGATGAAGCGTGTCCCGGGGTGACGCAGAAGGTTTCCAGAAGCTCCGCAGTGTTGAGAAGAAGGACAGGCGAAGAGGCTTGCAGGCGCCAAGTCAAGGGCGAGCTACACGTCGGTCCTGCTTCAGTCGGGCTCTTAGGAGCGGAGGGAGAATCCCGTGGCCCTGAGCGAGGCATTCCCCCCTCCCCAAGTCTCGGCTGAAGTGTCCGGAGGCTTCTCTTTAGCTGCCAGGCAGGGCTCACCTCACTCCGCCCGGAGGTGCGCTAGCTGGCAGCCGGGCTGCTCGCCTGGCAACTCAGCCGCTTCCAGGGAGGAAAAGTTTTCTTCGAAAGTGCAGAAGTGTCTCTCGGAGCCTCACCTCGGAGGCTGAGTCTGCATCGAGATGGTCCAAAATGCCTGCAATGAAACGACCCTTGGCTTTGCTTGAGGAGGGAGAGCTGTTGAGTTTTCAACTGCGAGCTGCTTTTCCGAAGTGAGAAAGTGGCGCGGTTTGGCACTGAGGGCAGCGGCTCTTGAAGTGCCTGCGCACGCCAAGGAGGAGCAGTTCTTCCACCTCTGACCACCTTCGGCGTTGATTAATCCCGTCTTTCTTTCCCGGCCACCCCAACACCCACGCTTCAGCTAAATGAGCTCATCGTCCCTTTCCTAACCGTTCCCTTCTCTTTTCGAACGAACTGATCTTAACCCTCATGGAAATAAAATGTATTCTGCGATTGCCTCACCCTCTCTCCCAGCACGCTGAAGTATTTTTTCATTCCCCTCTCTAACACTTTCCAAAAGGCCAGACAATCTACACACTGGCGACCTGATTTAATCCCCCCCCCCGAAGGTGGGCCCACATCTGATGGAGACTGATGAGTCTGAGGATGTGCATATGACTGTGTGCTTGTGTTTGTCTTCTTGAGGAAAAGAAGCAAAAGTGTTACTCTTTGATCAATGTGAGGGGGGGGGGAGAGAATTCTAGAAGCTAGATTTTGAAAACAACTTTTCCCTCATTGCTCTTGATGAAAGCTTTCCCCAGGTTTAGTATTTTTGGGGCAACTCAGGCACACTACTTATTGGAAATTAACGAAAAGCTCAGCCAAAACTGCTTCTGAATCATTCTTATGAAATGATGCTAAAGAAAAAAAATATACAACTGCACAGGTCTTCAGCTATAATGTCAACATAGATTGTGTTCAGTTATAGTATTTTAAATATAATATGTTCTCTTCTGTGAAAGCATTGGCAATAGGTGCATGGTAATATTAACTGTTTCAATGTGTCTTTGAACACAGCTCTTTCCCTTTCAAATGAACATCCCTCCAACATTTGACAATTTTCACACAAAGTTATAATAAATGTTTCTTGTATCTTTTGCCTTTATTTATGGCCATATGTTTATTTATAATATACACTGTATTATGATAGGCAAGTAATATAAAAGTTTCAAAGAAAATTTGGCTGCTGCTCTGCTATATTTTAGGTTTAAGGATAAGCTAAAGAAGAACTAACAGAAGCTCTTATAGAAGTAATTGGCTCAGTTTGGTTAAACTTTTGTCTAACATTTATGTAAATCAATTCTTAAATTAATTGTATCATAAGGAAGGGCTTCTCAAATGTTGTGATGCCACGATCTCCTAATGAAATAAATCAATTGGTATGACATTCCCATATATAATGACATTGGTCACAAGAATGTCTACAGTATATAGCCATCAGTAGCTACAGCTTTTTGCAGTGGATAATTCTGGATACAACTTGATAGGTGAGAAGGCTTTTGAAAAGAACACATATTTCATATATTTAACAAGACTCAGCTTTTGGTTTTTATCTCATTTCTTCTTTGAATGAACATATCCTTAGATTTCTTACTAAGTTGATATGATTTTGGTTCCAAATAATTTGTTAGTTTTCTTGTTTTCATATTCTAAACAGACAGATCTTGTTCTGACAAATAGCACACTGAGATCATTTTTCCCCAGTAACAAAATGTTAGTAAAACCAAAACATGTGTAACATTCATCATTATTTATAGTACAAGACTTAAGCTTACTATTATTAGCAACATTGGTTATCTTCAGCTATTCATTTACCAACCTTAATTACCATTAATATGGATTGTTTCACTTCTACATACACCCCACGCATTACTGAGATAAAACATAAACAGAAAGATATACATCAAAAGAAAAAGATGAAAAAGAAGTATGGAGCCTGGGTGCCTCATTATAAAATCTCTGTCTTGTTTTGAGGAAAAGTTCTTATTCAATAAATATGAAATCCCCGGTGTTCATTTTACATCCTGAATAAGCTCCCCAGCAATTGTTGATAAAAAAGAAGAAAAAGTCTGAATAGCAGACATTGCAATATCTGGAGACAGCAGAATAGAAGAGAAACAACCAGAGAAAATAACAATATATAAAGACCTGCAAATAGAAGTAGAATGACTGTTACAAAAGAAAGTAAGAATAGTATAAATAGTAATAGGCACCATGGGTGCAGACTAAAAATAAGTGGAGCACCACTTGAACAACATTAGTTAATTGCAAAAGGCAGCTTTACTTGGAACAACTTACATCCTGCAATAATGCTTTTAATATTGTTAAGTGACAATATCTGCTTATCTCTGCTCTTTGAGAAAGAATCAATAAGTAGACAAAAATGCCAGCTTCAGTCTAAACATCTGGCTAACTGTGTGACCACCTATAATAATAAAATAAATTTATATGACACTTTTAAAATTTAATTTTAAAATTCTACGTTACCCGTAAAAGGACAAAGACTGCTAGCACTGACAGTAGTACACCAAAAAGATGGTCACCTGTAAGTATGTGAATAAGGGGCTTACAAGGATTAAAATAACATTTATCAAACAGACTAATCGACTTGCCTACATTACTGCAGTAGTGGTTACAGAAGAACTAAGTATTGAAATTAGAAAACCAACCACCAGAAGATCAATCTGGAGGCCAAGATAAATAAAGATCAAATGCAAGTAGTTTAAAAAACATTTAGGAGCAAAAATGGAAGAAAGTAAGGACTAAGACAAGCCTCATAAAAACGTATTGGCTCAGCACCAGAACAATTTCGGAAGCTTTGGAATTCATAAACAGCAATAATTTGGAATGAAGCATGAACCATCCAATTTAAGCAAAATTAGCTACATCAGTCAGACCAGAGGTGATAAATTGCAATAGAAATTCCGAGAATGAAAAACCAAAAAGGAAATAATAATAATAAAGTATTGGCACATATCATCATATTTAACTGTGGTTGAAAGAAGAAAGTGAGAATAATTGATGTGGCAATACTAGAGGATAGTAGAATAGAAGACAAAAAATTGGTGAAGATCAGAAAGTATCACAATCTGAAAACTAAAGTTGAAAAATTGTGGCAAAAACCAACTGTGGTAATCCGAGTGGTTATTAGCAACTGGGTGCCACACCAAAAAACCTTGGATGGCACTTCTATGCATTGGCAAAATTTCAATCTATCAATTACAAAAGACCATGCTGCTTGGATCTGCACATTATACTACACTGGTATATTATGACATTCTAGGTACAATGATATAAATTAATTAAATGTTGAACATGTTTTAGATCTTCAAGTATCACAAACACACACACAATTTGTTTATTGAGTTTATTAGAAGTACAAAAAATAACTAAAATTTGTAACTGAGATTAGGTGACTATGATAGTTCAAGACATTCAACCTCTATGGTACATTTCTCTTTTCCCCACTCAAGTTCTTTTATCCAGTTCTTAAGCTTGAACTTCCAACACATTAGTGGGGCAAAAACAGGTCTTTAGTACACTCAATTTAGTAAACTTACACTCTCTGTGCAGATTTTTTTTTTTTTTTTAGCAATTCAAAGGATAGTTAATAGTTCAGACCTTAGTCCTGAACTTTGAGGAATTTAAAAGGAAGAAGACAACTGTTTATTCTTTAACACCAGCCAAATTTGCTATTTATCACTATTGTTCTTCCTTCCACAGATCTATAAGAAAAAGGGAAGTATTTTTGTTTCCTCTTTTTAAATTTCCAGATAAAAGCTAAAAGCATCTCATCTTCTGCACTTGAAAAAAGAAAGAGGTCTGCTGTAGAGAGTCCAAAATGAACAGAGATGTCTCCAGGGATTTGTCTGAACTGAGCAAAATGGAAAATCTGCTTCTGATCAAAATGAAGCTACGTTCAGGATGAGCAGCTTCCCTGTATTTTGCAGGTTTGAATCTATTTCAGAAGCCAGCAGGACATCTGGAGCAAACAGCATGAGGAGAGGAGAATTATGTACAACAACAAATTAAGGAACAGGGAGATGTTCAGATTTGCCTAGATGCTGGCAAATTGATTACAAGGCTATTGTGTGAAAGATTATACAACATTTGACTGTGTTCATCAATTCTCTAAAGAATATGCTGTTTGAGAATGAAAACAATACCAGACACAAAGTAATCTTTCTGCAGAGTGGAAAATAAACAATTGTTCCTAGATTTTCTGCCGCTGTGACAAAATGAGAATGGCCAAACAACCAAAGTGAATGGGAATAACTCTAATGAAACACTGTCCTAAAAGGATGACACATAAATGTATGTGTGTGTGTGTGTTTATGAGTGCATGTATGTTTTCGTTCCTTATGTTGTAGTATTCTGTATGATGAAATGTACAGCCTAACTTCCTGTATTTTTCCTCCACCCTTTGCTGCCTGTTGCTCCCTATGTTCTATTTAAGTCTAATAAAACTGAAATGAAATATATGGAAAGCTGATGTGGTAAGGTTTTTTGTATAAAAGAACCAGACTGCAATCCTAAATAAATAAATGAAACAAACACGCCTAAATTCATGTTTGCAGCCTGTCCCTAAGCAAATTTATTAGCCCAGAAATACAATAAAACACAATAACAAACAATTTCACCAAGTGATCTCTCTTTAATGTTGGATTTAAGAATATCCATATCTGAGTTTTCTCTTAAAATGGTGACCAAAAAATAACCAATTTTCTCTCCTTATAAAAGTTAAAGGCAAATTTTGAAGAAAAGCTGGACATGAATTGGAAAACATATCAGATGTGGTTCACTGGGAAAGGATGGTGAAGCTCTTTAGTTATTTCTTTCTCATCTAAATTGTCCTACTGAATATGTTAATTTACTTTACAATAAAAACATTTATATAGTTCTAAATTTAAGTTATTTCATTTAGGCATCACCCACTCAAACCTGACTTCAGACAGTGTGCCTATAATAAAACCAAATTATGTGCATAATACAGAGTACATTATAATAACAAAGAAAGAATCCCAAAGGTGCTTTTTCATTAGGTAACTGGACTTTCTTGTTTTCTTTGAAGATGTTTTGCTTTTCATCCAAGAAGCTCCTTCAGCTCTGACTGGATGGTGGGGAATGGATGGATTTATATTCCTTGCAGACAGCTGGTCATTTGCATTCTTTTAGAGAGTTGTTGAGGCAACCTGAAGGTTTATCTGTGTCATCAGGGTCACCTGAGTAGTGCAAATGGGTGTGGACCCTGACAACACAAATAAACCTCCAGGCGACCTCAACGACTCTCTAAAAGAAGACAAATGAGCAGCTGTCTGCAAGGAGTATAAATCCTTCCATTTCCCACCATGCAGTCAGAGCTGAAGAAGCTTCTTGGATAAGAAGCGAAACATCTTCAAGGAAAACAAGAAAGTCCAGTTGCCTTGTGAAAAAGCACCTTTGGGATATCTATGACCTGGATGACTGAGAATTTCTATAACAAAGGAAGAAGAAAGGAAAGAAAAAACTAAAACAGATGGCCAGTCTGATGAGCAGACCTACACCTTCAAACATATCTGATTGGCCCCAACCATCCTCATGGGAGAACATTCAAGTCTGCAAGGCACTCCAAAATGCTAGTAGGATGGGAGCCTCAGATATCAGTGGCACCTCATTCTAGAGGGCAGACACTGGGACAGAGAAAGAGTACTTCCTGGATCCTGATGTATCACATTGTTTAATTGAAAGGACCAGGAGTGCTTGTATTGGTCAGGCAAATCCTGAAAGAGAAAATCTGACCGGAGCAGTAGCTTGGCCTAGTAAATTGTTTTCAGCTTACTAAAAACCACTGATATGGTGCAAAGAAGCACAAGTATAAGAAACAGCTTCTGCAGCTGGATTAAGCAGAAGTGGAATTTCAAGGAACAGATGTACGAATAGGGAAGCTGATAAATTGCAAATGCTTGCTACATTAAAGTTATTTAGGGAATTCAAGATTTAGCGGCTCTGGATGCTGCTGTAGCTCATGTAAACAGGATCACTGACTAAGCTTTTGCTTTGTTCCTCGTTAGTGGGCAGAATTTTGAATTCTCCCCCTGTGCAATTAAAATAAAGTTGACTCAAAGCAGAGAATATGATTTTCACTCCTTAAAATTGATAAGGAGCTTATTTTCTTTCCTCCTCAACACCACAGGAGAGAGGCAGTCCCTCAGATATTCCATGGTAAACCCAACACCTTAATTTCATTTTAGAAATTGTGTGGACTCAAAACATTAGTTTGACACAAATTTTGAAAGTCTGGATCATAAAAATCCTTTATGATTGTCTGATGTACTGTCTACATGACCAAGAACAGGTTGATGGCTGTATAGAAACAGAGTTCATTTAAAGCTTTTTCTGTAGATTTTCCAGAGTTGACACCTATTTTTTTTTTTGCATAAGTTGAATAAATTATATTTCACATAAGGCATATTTTTTTTGAAATTGCAACCTTCGTATGTTTCACTGAGGAAAACACTCATCTACATTTAGTAAAATCAAGCACAGGAGCCAAATTGCCTGTTACTCTGAAGAGGCGGATATGTTAAACTATTATTCTTGTCAACTATAAGAAGAGTAAACATTCTCACAGAGAATTTTACAATGAAATATAGTTACATGTAAAACTTTTTGACTCAATTGTAAAATAATTAGAAAATGGAGCTGGAAGGGACCTTGTAGGTTTTCTAGTCCAACCTTCTGCTCAGGCAGGACACCCTACCATTTCAGACAAATGGTTGTCCAGTCTCTTCTTAAAAACTTCCAATGTTGGAGCATTCACAACTTCTGGAGGCAGGTTGTTCCACTGATTAATTGTTCTAACTGTCAGGAAATTTCTCCTTAGTTCTAGGTTGCTTCTCTCCTTGATTAGTTTCCATCCGTTGTGTCTTGCCCTGCCTTCAGGTGCTTTAATTTTACTAATTACTAATATTTAATTAGTAATTCTGAGTTTCATTGGTTTTGCAAAAGTGCTAAGCATTTACATTCCATAAGATTAGTTTGAGATCTCAAAATGAGCTATAAAGGCAAGAATATATGTTCTGCTTTTAATATGAGGTTTTCTCATGCAGATGCACGTACCGTTTCAGTTCAGAAGAACTTTTTCAGGGTGATCACAGCTAAAGTTGTTTGTTTTTTTAAAAAAAGAAATGGTCTGTTTAGAGGCAAAATAGTGAATTTGTGAATTTTCTTTTTCCTTTTTCTTTTAAGAGATTGAAAATTGAACTCACAATACCTGTAAACCTATGAAGGTAGTCTATATGCATAGAAAAAAATATTGGTAGAATTTCAGGCAATTCTGGTCTCTCTGGTGACACTTTTTTTTTTAGATTGATTGAAGGTCAAATCTTTGTAGAATTGACGGGCTTCCACATCCAACGCAGCATACGGAAAATTAGAAGTGAAAATATCTGCTCTGCTTTATCTGAAAGACAGAATGAAACAGATTTAAGGGGCCAGTTATGTAAACATGTGATGATGTCCCTGAAATTCTGCTTGATGCTTTGCACCTGCAAAAAAAAAAAAAAGCAAGGCAGAGGGTTTTCTGGAAGTTCCTCTGACAGTGAACGCTGAATAAGGAACACTTTGAATATTTGGTGAGGTATATCTGAAAGAAATACAGGCTTAAAAGAAACTTATAGTATTAGGAATTACACTATAATGCAATATTACCAATTTTATACATTAATAAACATTGTTCTATTCACTCATTCATGCATATTTTAATTGGATTCATAACATGATCTGGATAATGTTGAATAATGTTTCCAATTACATTTGACCAAATGATTTTGTGTGTCTCAGAATGGATGTAGATGAACTAAATCACTCTTTCTTCTCTGTTAGGAGGCATGGGATGATTTAAATAAATGAGTTCCTGAGACCTGTTGAAAGCATATTATAGAGAGGAGGGTTTCTCTCAGAATGTTCTCTTGAACATTTTAGTGCTACAGAAGAACCCGCTACCCGGCCAATTTCAATGTGGAGGGTGAAGTTCTATTTTGAAGGTTATCCGCTGTATTTGTAAACAATGGGCCATTTATAAAACAAATATGTCATTAATAAAACTAGATATTGTCATCATTGAATAAGTTTCCATACAAAAGATGATTGACTTTTTACAAATTTATACGTTTGAAAAATATCCTCAGAGGTAAGGGCTGGTATGTTTTTGTCAGTAGCAGGCTTCAACAAGAAAAACTGCTCTTTGCAATTACTGCTATGGGATTCAAGGGCTTCAACATTCAACATGTTGTTTTAGTTATTTTTTGCTGCTTGTTAGTGGTTCCTAAATATATTTGCTTTGTATATATTATCCAAGTAGTTTAGCAAACTGCATCCGCTTTTACAAAACAGGAGTGAAAACGGAATTCCATCTGGCATATAACATTTATTATCTTGTCTTCTTAGCCTTACTTTTTCAAGCAGAGTGTTTCCTAACTACATCAAATGAGATTAAGCACATCTGGTCTCATACTAAGTACTGGTTTAAGAAATAGGAACAGTAAAAATTATATTGGAATAACTATAATTGTATGGCCTCCCAACCCAAGAAGAATTAGAAATATAAGTACTGTAAAAAGGCTATCAGGAAATATGATGTTGCACTAACTTAGACAAAGACTTAGACAAAACTAGGCACATCTTCTGGAATTGCCATTTAGTTTTATATCAGTCTCTACGAAGGAAAAACATCTTTTTTTTTTAGTTTTAGGATTGTGTGTTTCATTTTATTTCCTTACCCCAAACCTGGATTTGCTGCAGTTCACACTATCTGAATATGGGTGGAGTACGATAATCAGGTGATATAACACCTGTACTACAGAAAGTAGACTGTTCACTGATGGATTTTAAAGAAAGCATTTTTAGATTTTAAAGTCTTAGTTTGTTTTTAAGTTATGATGATAACTCAAATAAGCAGGGGATCGTGGTCCGAGATGAAGAACTTGTTTTTGACAGGGAGAAGTGTGAATCAGGTATTACACATCAGTCATGCAAGAACAGAAAGGCATCCAAAAAGAGAAGCCACCTTCTGGTAGGTGATTCAATTATAAGGGATGTAAATTTAGGAAAGGACACAGAGGTTTCAAAAGAGGTCAGGTGTCTTCCAGGTGCTACTGCCAGTAGGGACAAGAAGCGTATTTCTAAAATAATCAAAAATGCCAGCAAGGACTGTGATGTGGAGGCTATTGTACATCTTGGCACTAACGATCTGTCCCAAAAAGATGTACTCTCTGTGCAGAATGATTTCCAGAGCTTGGGGCAGGAACTTAGCAGAATAGGCTGTAGGCTTACTTTTTCAGAGGTTTTACCAGTGTATAAGGAGCAAAATGGAAAAGGCCAGCGTATAGCAGAATTCAATATGTGGCTAAAGGAGTGGTGTAAAGGGGAAGGCTTTGGATATATTAGTCACGATGTCTGTAGCTGGTCTAATGAAAAAATGTACAAAAGAGATGGTTTGCATCCATCAAAGAAAGGGACTGAGTTACTCAGCTATAAATTCACAGATTTTCTGGAGGAATATTTAAACTAAACAGCGGGGACAGTGAGTTAATTGATACAGAACATCCCTGTCCCCGGCAATCTAACAATTATAGGGTTATCAGTGCATGTAACATAGATGTGTGTGTGGACAAGAATATCAACCTTGCTGTCAAGCAAAATCAAGCTTCTAATAGCAAGTGCCACACAAAGTGCACTAACCAAATAGGTGGTAAGACAATAGGGGAACTCAGGCACCACACAGGTTACGTAGAAAGTAAACACAGGGTCAGTCATAAAGGACTCAAATGTCTATATACCAATGCACAGAGTATGAACAGCAAACAGGGTGAATTAGAAATTCAGGCTAATGAGGGCAGATATGATATTGTTGCCATTACAGAAACATGGTGGGATGAAACCCACAAATGGAACACAAGGCTAGAGGGATTTAAATTATTTAAAAGAAACAGACCAAATAAAAGAGGAGGTGGAGTTGCTCTATATGTAAGAAATAACTACATCTCTACAGAACTAGAGCACAACAATGATGAAAACTGTCTTGAATGCATTTGGGTCAATATAAAAGGGGGGGGAAATGACATTGCCATAGGTGTATACTACAGGCCACCCAACCAAACAGAGGAAATAGATGAACTTTTTGCTAGTCAGCTAACTAAGGTATGTAGGAAGCACATCACAATAGTAATGGGGGACTTTAACTACCCTGACATCAACTGGGAGACAAACTCTGCACCAAGTGGAAGATCAAACAGA